>NW_017550922.1:960628-1001871 GCF_001854935.1 Bemisia tabaci | reverse complement strand
CACCCCTGCCTCTCCGGCTGCCAAATTTAAGGAGATATTTGGTCGCTAATTGGATACAATAGGGCATTAGACGAGGTGCGCTACGAAGCACTGTTACACATTTTCTCTTCGAATTATTCTACGTGAAAATGATTCGTGTAACGAATGATAGAGAATTTGCAGGTGTCTAAAATTTGATGAATTTCGTGTTTCAGTAGAAACTACTGAGTACAATGAACAAGAGAATACCCTTGGTTCACGAATTGAACAATTATTGGAGAAGATATAACAAAATTATCTAATCTTCTAAAATACATTTGTTTAAATGGGAAATGCCGCCAGATGACGTCACTATAGGCGGTGCATTTTCTCTCTTTAATTACATTTTTATACTATTTCCCATATCAGAAAAAAATTATAAAAAATACTATGAAATCAGCTATTTAAGCACTTTCAGATGGAGCAACAAAAAATGTGCATGCAAATTCTCCATTCAGGAATCGACTGTCCATGGGAAAAGAGACCATCGTCGCGTCGCGGAAGGGAGGATTTTCAGTACAGGGAGAATATTACTATATCTGTGGGGATCTGTCGCGCTCTCTGATTGGTTAAGCACTTTTAAGTAGGTCTTTTATGCGGCTTGTTAAATGCAAACAAACTCGATCAAGGGAACTCATATTATCCCAAATGAGCTGAGTGATACTCAAAGATAAAGAGTAGTACTCCGCAAAAATAAAACCAATAGAGAAGATCTTGAGAAAAAAAGTTGGAAATTGAGGGGTCCTCATCACGTCTATAGAACTCTGTCCATCAAAATCTTATTTGGTCACTTCCGTCCAAAACTAAGGGCGTAGAGGCTAAGTCATTGACCCATCAAAAACAGCACACTTTTTCGGTAGTAAAAGTATTGAGATGACAATTATCCGCTGTTGCTGCTTTCACGGTTTGTTAATTTGATCAATTTGCTATCGGTAAATCGTAAACTACTGTGCGTTTAAGAGTGCACTTTAGATTAATTTGAAGTGCTAATTGTACTTTTCGTGTGATTTTACCAAAGTAAACGCTATTTGTGTCAGCTTGTTGTATCTCGTGGGTACAATTATAGATGTCAATTGCTCCAGGGAAAAGTTCATGACTAGAAATATTCATTGAACGTTCCTGTTGAGTCATACTGAAATTTGCCTTGCATCTTAGCTTTCTAAAACGTGGAGTTTTTTCAGGGGTGCCATTTCGGTCCTCTTTTCAGCGAGGAAAACTTGTTGAGGGGAGATCTAACTATCTCTGGAGAAGGGCGGAAAAAACATCGAAGATCTTGAGAAATATATAAACCTTAGAGTTCACAAAAATACTCCAAAAGGAGGTCAAGCGACAAATACTAGGGAGTAGAAGCAATTGAGCCCTCCTCCCTCTAAATGACGCTCCTGAATATTCATTGGACATTGCTACTGATCCAAACGGATATTTTCTTCTACGTACCTCGATTCCAGCGTTTCAGAATTCTTAAGGAAATCGTTACTTTTTTCATCACTGAAAAAAGAGTTTGGTGAACCGAACTACAACAAATTCTTTTAGTTCGGTTCAGGTAACCGAACAGTTTGTTCAGCAGACCGAATAATTCGGTTGTGTGTACCGAACAAAACCTGGTTCCATACGCTCCTAACTAATTCGGATTCACCGAACTCTTTTTTCAGTGTAGAGTTTCTGCAGAGTGGGAAATCTTGAAAACAAGGACAAATTTCGGCGAAGACTTAATCTAATAGGGAAAATCTGCCTTGACTTGGCCCCTTTTATTTGAGCTAGGCTTTGTCCGGATAGTTAGAGAATTTCTATTTTTATAAGTACCTACCCTACAATATTGACTATGAATGCATTATTATACGTTTAGACCATAAATTTGAATGTATTAGATTTCTCATTGAATGTCTAATTCTAATTTTTTTGAGGTTATTTTTTGAGGCTTTGAGGCTTTGATTTCCCTTTAGATCAGTCACTAGAAAAAAAAAAACACATTGGATCTAGAGTCCAGACTCTTAAAAACATCGACAAGAAAAATACTCTTGATTCAATCAGATTTAAGCTTAAATCAAGAACCAAGCTTCTTAATTTGAGCGGATTTCCTTTTGATTTAATAGCTTAAATCTGATTGAATCAAGAGTCCTTTTTCTTGTCAATGTTTTCAAGAGTCTGGACTCTAGATCCAACGTGTTCTTTTTCCAGTGGTGGGCTTAACACAATTCGCTGTTACAGCTGATTTAAACGTTCGGGTCATAAGTTTCAGTTATTTTTGACCCTTGCTAATTTATTCCTTTGCTTTCATGATGTGTTATTCTTCCTCCACTAACTTACATCAGGCAACTTGCATCAGCCAAGCAAGCCTAGTTCTAATAACAAATGTACCATTAGAAGGTACAGAAAATCAAGAGGGCGCTTGCAAGAATACTTCTTCACAAAAACCACAAGAGGTCAACAGAGGAAAAGCTCAAATACAGCATTCACTCTACGTGGAGGCCATCTAAGTGTCATCCGGCAAAAATGGCCGTCTCCATCGACGGAAACATGAGAGCTCTCTCCAACATGGCCGACAAATCTCTGCTCCGAACAGCCAATCAGGAACCTCGACGTGCTGTCCATACCTACTCAGCGCGAACCCCGTAAAGCACAACCTAGAAAATCGCTCGGATGGGGCGATCCGATGGATAATGGGAAGGGAGGAGATGGAACGACCGGAGGCGGGGAGGGGGTGGATTAATCCAGTATTAACAGTTCTCGTGTGTGATTAGAGGTTGGAATAGTTCGCGAGGGGGCGGAAAGTAGTAATAAAGGAGGCAAGAACTCTAATTTATTATGGAAGAACCCGACGCTCACGCATTCGTGTGTGAATGTGGGGGATGACACTCTCGCGTAGGGTTGTGGAGGGTTGGAGCGGTGCTTCCTTTCGCCGCGCTAGGCGAAGGGATGTAAGAGCTAGTTCGTATGCACTTTCAGCGTAGATAACTTAATTGAGATGCTGATTTAACTGCAGTGCGAAACCGAAAAAGGGTATTTTTTACCATCAGGCGCATTCTTTAGTACCTTCTCTCCTCTCCTAATTGCAAGTTTGATTTTGTCGAGTTCGCCTTCAATAACTGTGACGGCAATATGAGCGCCTTGGGAGTACGAATAGTTGCGCTCAGTAGTTTTGTCACTTTCGCTCAGTTTTGGCAAGGAACACGCTTTGATTCATCTTCTCTCTGTATTACGCGTCTCTGACTTCGCCTCCCTCGTTCGCCCCAAAAAAGGGGAATGAAAAAGGGTAGAAAGAGAGAAAAACAGAAGAAACGGAGGAAAGAAGAAGGAGGGACGCTGAAATTTGGTAATTAAACAAGACGAAATTGACTCAAAATGCATGTTACATGCTTAAAAATTTATAAAATTTTCTGGGAAAGCCCCTTCTCCGCACCCTCTCTCCCATCCCTCACCCCTTCGAAATGTCTGGGTTCGCCAATGACGAGACAAAATCGATTCAAAATGCATGTTAGATACTTAAACATTTTGACAATTTTCTGGAAAAGCCCCCTCCCCGGACCCCCTCCCACCACAGCCCTCCCTTCTCCCGTTCGAAGTCTCTGAGTCCGTCTATACCGTGCGATTAATATTTTATGCTTAGTTTTTTGGGGGATTACGTTGACTAAAACAGGGTGTCTAGTATTTTTTAATTTTGGCACGGTAGGCAAAAAGCAGTAAGACTTTCTCCACTGAGTAAATTCGCGTAATAAAAATCCCTGACAAAACGTCCGATTTTTCCGATTTTCCTGATCGGCCACAATTCCTTACATTTTCCGTTTTTCCTGATGCTAGACACCCTGCAAAGCTTCAGATTGCATTGATCAAATATTCGGAGTCAACTGTTCATCCCCCCAACAATTTTCCTCATATTTTCCTCAAAACCAGGAGCCTCCCTGGGGACCCGCGGGACGCGGCAACGCGGCGTCCCGAACGACACTCGGGGACTCGGGACGGGACTGGAGGTCATTCCAAAAACCATGGTGGTAATTATTCAATTACCGCCGCTCTTGGCTCTCTTTCCCCGGTATTTATTCAAGTCATTATCTCCGGCTCTTTTGAATTTATCCCCGGCCACCCCCCCCCCCCCCCCCCCCCCCCCCCCCCCCCCCCCCCCCCCCCCCCCCCCCCCCCCCCNGTCCCCCGGGCCCCCTTGGACCCCGTCCCGGGCGAGCCCAGTCAACAAGTCCCCAGACGCTTCGCTTTTTCAAATCCTGGGGAAGGAGCTTTCGCGCTTCGCTTTCACGGAGGAGTTTTTCAGACAAATCATCCGGGTCATCGCCGTGGATTATTCAGTTAAACGGACGTATTTCTGCCGAACGGAACTATGTGCATTAAGATGTGAGCCCTGAGACCTATAAGAATATATGCATAACAGGGCTCACGTCATGATGCACATAGTTCCGTTTGGCGGAAATACGTTCAAACGGGACGAGGGTCTTATCCGAGACCGACTATCTTGAGAGACGCGGCATTACCTCGTTCAGGATTACAAGGATGGAGGAAAATATGGACGCTAAAGTGCGAAACCACGTATCTCCATTGCGGAGTTTCAAATTGCCGTTCCTATTTTATTCTGTCAAAGAGAAAGAAGCCAACTTTATGGCTTGAAGTTTTTACAGAATATTCTGCTGAAAAAGAAGACAAACCAAGGAAGTTGTCAAGCTATTGCGTTGACTAGTGTTTTCCAAAGAAAGTCGGGAAGTCTGCGACGTCGCAAACGGACATACGTGGTTTCACACCATAGCCATATGGAGCTCCTGCACTTTCTATGTTACATCTACAAAAGTTTCCAATATCCGCGGTTCTGCTCTCACAACAGAACAATTCTGTAACTGTAACAAGGACATTTCTTGAATTTCCTTGGAATTTGTTGATATCTGAATGGAAGGTTCCGTCATCAGCACCAATTATTTTTTTGCGTGTAGAATATTGAGTCTGGTTGGCTAGAAAGTAGGAAGCGCCTCAAGACACATGACTTACGAAAAACGAGATAAAAAGAGGACAGAATAATCGACACTGGAAAAAAAAACACATTGGATCTAGAGTCCGGACTCTTGAAAACATCGACAAGAAAAAGTATTCTTGATTTAATCGGATTTTTGCTTAGATCAAGAACCCAGCCTCTTAATTTGAGCGGATTTCCTTTTGATTTAAGCAAAAATCTGATTGAGTCAGGAGTATTTTTTCTTGTCCATGTTTTCAAGAGTCTGGACTCTAGATCCAATGTTTTTTGTTTTTTTTTTCCAGTGGATGTTACATTGTCAAATTTTCAATCATTCCGTTTAATTTAAGAGCAGGTTGAATATTCAACCACATTTAAAATAATGGGAAAAAAACCCACAACAAACCTGCTCTAATTTTTCGTTTTAACCCTTTATTGCCATTCCTCCTCTCTCCCCGCACCCCTTTCGCACGACTCATTGCGGTGACTTACTGCAGCGGTAGTTCCCGGTTTGTTTTTTTTAGCCAGCCCCCCCCCCCACTCCACCCGGAAACCCCTGGAGTTCTTAAGCGGCGTCTAACTTAATTTAGTTCGGCCGGGATCCTTAGAACAAGGAACGGAATCATCAGACAGAAGTAACAGAAGTTTCCCTCCTCTCGAAAAGCATCCCCTCGACCCCCCCCCCTCCCTCCGATCTTGGCGGTGGTGAAATAATTAGGTACCTGTTCGAGAGGAGAAATTGAAGGAGCGGTTGGCGAAGGATGCGGAGAGAAATCTTTCATTTCGCTAACAGCGGAAAGAGCAGTGATAATAATTAATTTGAAAGAATACGGGGAACAACCCTTTTTACCGTTGATAATGAAAAATCGCAAGTGCCGTACTCATCTTTTAATGTCTTGTCTTTCCTTTTCCGAGTTCCTTTTTTTCCCTCTCTTGAATGGAGATTTTTTCCTTTATTCGTCGCTGCTCAAACGAGCGGTAAAAATGATGTAGCCGAGCGGTAAAACTTCGCATTAATGTGCAAAATGTTTCATTTTTTTGAGATAGTTCGGGACGATGTAGAGTCGCTTGTTATGTGATAACGTGAAGGACAATGTTTCAGTGTTAGTTGCATGATTGGACTGCATTCTGCAATAAGGATCTAGAATTTTTGGCTCATTGTAGAAACAACGTACGTGTTATTAGTTTCTCTATGCAGGTAAGAGCTTTTACTCATGATTAATCGGAGAGCCGGTTTAAAATTTTATCCTTTCATGAGTAATTTCAAAATATAAAATGGGAGTTGTAAGAAAAGTGATATTGGCTTTTTGGGCAACTTTTATTTTTGAAACTGGCCGACGCGGATTTTCGGTACTTTTCTTCATGTAAAATGTGACTATCAACAACGGAGAGGGGAATTTGACGTGCATTTAAAAAAAAGAAAAAAAGAATAAAAAAAAGTATAAATATTAAAACAAACAGGAACTATGGCGATCTGGAATTAAACAACCGTACAGTTTTGAGTGGTAGCTATAATCAGCCATAATCAGGGTGCAATATTTCTAAATTTTGAAGAGATTACTCTCGATTTCGGCACAAAAATAAATAAAACGCTCGTAGCTTGTTCTTCAGAACACGAGAGTTTTTCATCGAAATCTGAGTTTTTCGACTCGACTCGATAAAAATTCGTCCACTTAGTTTATCTTCTTCACCCATGGTCGCTTGTATTCTCGGATAGTCATATTTTTATACAAAAATTACGATTTGAATTTGTAAACACTGGAAAAAAAAACACATTAGATCTAGAGTCTAAACTCTTGAAAACATTGAAAAGAAAAAGGACTCTTGATTCAATCAGATTTAAGCTTAAATCAAAAGGAAATCCGCTCAAATTAAGAAGCTTGGTTCTTGATTTAAGCTTAAATCTGATTGAATCAAGAGTATTTTTTCTTGTCGATGTTTTTAAGAGTCTGGACTCCAGATCCAAAGTGTTTTTTTTTTTTTTTTTCCCCCCGTGAATTTTAAACTTCAAATTGCCAAAACTCCGGTCGAGTTCTGCATACTCGACCTCTTCCTCTTTCCTGAATGGGCTGCCTTTTCGCAATTCTCTCACCTTCACATGAATCTCAATCTAGACTATCGGCGAAGCTATCGACAACGCGGGCAGCGATTAAAAGAAGACGTAACCGCTCGGGCAAGAGGATCGGCTATTTCACAAAAAAAGACGTTAAATTTTAATTACTCAAGATTCGGGTCGGTGAGGTAAGAGCGCGGGACCGTAACAGCGCTTTACGGTCGCACGGACGCCGAAATGGGTAAAAATAAATTCGAAAACTGGGAAATCGACGAAAAGACGTAACCATTTCCCAACGTTGCGAGATCTCTCTCGCAAATTTTATTTTGGACGGTAGACTGTTGGACATTCCTGACTGAGGGTGACAAATTTTCTAGCGTTTTAAAATCCCTTAACTTTTTCTTGCTCGTCAGGGATTTTCACTGGTTTTTTTTTTTTTTTTTTTTTTTTTTTTTTTTTTTTTTCCCCAATGTGATTTCTCATAAAATTATCTTCACGAACAATTTTCAGCATCAGGCCTTTTTAAATTGAACAATGTCATTCTTCGGCTTAAAGAAAAAAAATTAAATGTTATGAAGCAAAATTTTCTGACTTTATAAGGTTTCTGAATATTGAGTCGATAACGTTTGCAGCTTTTCCCTGAATTTTCAAGATTTTGTCATCCTGTAACTAAAGTTTTACTGATTTTGATTTCGCTTCATGTAAAAGTCAGCAAAATTTGAACGGAAAGTGCACCATCACATTCTCATAAAAAATTAAGTTGTTCGAGTGAATTTTGCAGTCTTGGAATTGAGTTACGATGCCTGACTTCTGCAGGGTTTTCATGACTTTTCAAGGACTTGCGATCCTATAACTAAAATTTTACTGATTTTTATTATGCTTTATGTAAAAATCAGAAAAATTTTGAACGGAAAGTGCACCATCATATTCTCATTAAAAAGTAAGTTGTTCGTGTGAATTTTGCAATCTTGGAATTGAGTTACGATGCCCTGATTTTTGCAGGTTTTTCCTGACTTTCCAAGGATATGCCTTCCTGGAACTAAAGTTTCCTTAATTTTTCTTCTGGATTATTTCAAAATCAGGAGCATTTAGAACGTAAATTGCATCATCGTATTTTAGTAGAAAATCGAGTTGTTCGAGTGGATTTCGCAACCGTGGAATTGAGTTACGTTCCTTCGTCTGGGGAAACGATTGATGAGGAGCGGGTACTTACAGATGAAGTAGTAATCCTGGCCGGGATGGAACTCGAGACCGTTCGGTTGCGGCGTGAAGGACCTAAAAGTTATGGTGAAGTACATTTCCCTGTACGGCTTATCACAGACTGCTATGATCCTAGGGTTTTGGTTCGTGATCCGACATGTATCGTATTCTTCTTTCGAAACCTGCGGACAGACAGAAAGGAACATTTTGAGAACGGGCATGGAAACTCATAGATAAGTTGTGGAGAACAAGGCGCATATATAAACGTTAACAATTGTGGACTACATTTTGCAATCGGGAATTACTGCATTCCAGTTTTGTTGAGATTTTGCAACCTTCACCTTCACGATAAAGTGACTGAAAGTAGACCAATAAATATATTCGCCAGGGTTATATGCTCATTTTATCAACAATTTTCTTTGGAATACACATGGAAACTGTTAAAGTTGTCAGGTTTTTCATGTAAAATAAAGATAAACTAGGTTGCAAAATCTTAGCTGAACTTCAATAACAGTAGCTCTTAACATGTAAAATTTAGTCCAAGTGGGAGAGAATCAAATTACACATTTCAGAACAATAATTGACGAAAAAAATAATTGAATAATGACAAGACAATATAAATTCGCAGTTCAATTAAAAACATCATTCAAAACATTGAAAAATGGAGAATTGTTCGTGAAAACCTGAAACATCGTGTAGGAGTTTTCGCAATAAAGGTCAACAAAAGGCGCTGATCAAACTTTGATACATTTTCGGATACTCTGAGAATATGAGCCAAAGTTGCATTATTCCACAAGAGTGAAAATAGGAAAACTTAAAGAGGAAAAGAAAAAAAATTCTTAGCCACCGAAATTTTTAGGATACTTCCTCAATTTGGTCGGGCGGTCGAGAAAAATTTGTACCTTTGGGACCGAATTTTATTGGTCATTCCACCGCACCGTACACTTTAAATAAATTTAAGACGAGTGCCGACTGCACTAAGTCCGACTCAGCGCTTCTGATTGGTCGGTCGTGCGGTTCAGACTCATCGATGGACGTTGCACCTCCACGTGAAACAACCAACAAAATTCGGCCCCGCAGTGAAGACCCCCCTTAAAACCGTCCAGTCCACCCGACCAGATCACCCGAACCTAACCCGACTCAGACGATTCCCCCGAGATACCCAACCTCGGGGCATTCGATAACCACATCCATCCTTTTTTTCCGCATTCAAACACAACATCGTCCACGCGGATGACTCCACAATTACACAAGTCGGCATCACCCTATCAGATCGGATCCTCCTTACCAACAACCACACAACTCCTCGATTATTCATCCGGGAGTTACGCGATTCTACATCTGCGGAGCTCCAGCTCCCGGAGCGTGAGAGCGGGCTCGGCGGGTGAAAGGTGACCACTGTGCGGCGTGCAAGGGTGGTTGCGAAACGCCGGTCGCCGAGCTCACGCACCCACCTCCACAGTGGCGTGGCGTGAACAATCGATTATCGATATCTCGCCATTTGAAACTATGGTAAAGAATCGATTAACAGGGTTTCCGCAGCGAACACCTCAATAATCGATCTTTTATCATGGGTTTAAATGGCATAACAATCGATATATCGCAATTCACGCCACGCCACTGCTCCACCTCCACCTCCACCTCCGCCGCGGCGCGGATGACAACCGGGACTGGGACCGGGTCCGGGACGCACGAAATCGGCCGAGAGAGAGGGAGCTGTGAAAGAAGACGTACGAGACGCGAAACAGGAGTGATAGAGACACTTACGCTGAGTAATAACTTACGGCTCCGGCGCCGCGTTGCCACCGCCCCGTGAAAAAAACGCGCATTCCGGGGCTTTTGCGAAAAGAGTCGATTGCGGATTCCCGAGATTCTACATTAATCAGTGGCGGTTTCTGCGTGTAATCCTGGGACAAACTGCATTACCTATGCATGGAAAACCATCCGCGGGAGGAAGACGTGTCATCTTTCGAAGTGCAGCGCTTTTCCATGGAAAAAGTTTCAATGATCATGCCTAGAGCACCTGTATGGGGAGAGTACGGACATATCGAAATATGGAGCTCATTGAGTCCAAAAGGGCAATCTTCTAACACGAAAAATATAATTAAAAAAAAATCGAGATGAAAAATAGTTTTTAAAAATGAGCGTCCTTCCGCAAAAATGAATGAATTCATGCAAAAAGTAAGTTAACTATGTGCTATACAATTTGAGTTTTGAGGCTGGCTGCCCTTTTCGACCCTGAAAGCATCATCTTTTGATACGTCTACGCTCTCCGGAACTCTAGAGGTGGCGTCAACGGGTTGAAAATTTAGAGGAAGCAGAATTGAAACGGGGGAGGTACGTTCATTACGCACATTCCCATTTCGCCTTCAATATTCGATGTAGGCCAGAACGCATCTTCCGTGCTGCAATAGTTGCTCATTTAAGAATTTGTATCTTGCGTTGTTTGAAAATCTTGGCCTTGCAGTGCATTAAGAGGTCCAAAGTGCAAAAAGTAAGTCAAATACGTACTTTACAAACGAGGGTCGTAACTTTAACTCTACATTATTCTGGATAATTTGAGTTCATAGGTTGGTCCCTCTCTCGGGCCCTAAGAGCTCCGTGACCCATGACCTAACCTTCAAAATTATCCGCCATGTACATACTCTCCCATATAGGTACTCCAGCTACCTCAAGCGCCAAAACAGACATCCGCGTACAACGAGAACCCGCACCTTTCCACTCTAATGAGTACAATCGAACCGGCACACACCTAGAAAATAGTACCCCGGGCAATCGACCGAAAATCTAATTTTCGCATAAAACTAACTCCGGGGTCTCGAACCTGGAGTGAACGTGGGGTGATAAAATTTTAGAGGGCAATCATGCAGCTCTGTCCGTCGTCACCCAGTGCCGTTCGCCGGGTCGCCCTCGCTCTCGCCCTGCGCTTAGCCGTGCTTTGCGATATATCGATCGATCTTCCATTTAATCCTATGGAAATTTATCGATTAACAGGTTTTTGCAACAAACACCTTTATAATCGATCCTTTACCATAGCTTCAAAAGGGCAAATATCGATAATTGATCATTCACGCCTCGCCACTGTGCCGTGGCCATAGTCATCGTTGGGCGAAGAACTGTCGTGTCCGCCCAGTGTTGCCCCATCGCAGGCGCTATCACTTTCTTCCGATCTAGACCTATTTATTAGGCAAAACGAACCTTGAGGCCTGAGCCATGAGAAAAGTCCCTTTCTCTCGAATTCCTGCCACCGGTGAACTACAGTTGTTTAAGACGACCGAGGGAAAACTGACCAATACGTAATTAGCAATCTCTTTAATTGGGGTGCAAAATAAGTCATACACAAGTGTGCTAATTAACTCTTTCCCACACGCTAGTCAACGAATATGACCCCGCACTTGCAATAAAGCGTCGCTTGGCTGATGTAAGGGCGTAAAGACAAATTGAGATGAGCCCGGAAAAGCATTGAGTTGTATAGAAGACAGGGTTCATTCCAGAGTGTGGTTACGCCCTAATGCCAGGAAAGCGAAGAAAAGTGATGAAATCGCGGGAGTCACCCCTTGCCTATTTCGAGGAGAATTCTTGATCATGCTCATCCCTTGAGTTTTCCCTGATTTTCGTGAGCTCACTCTCTGATGAGAAACTGAAGTTTTCTCCCACTTCCCTGGGATTTTTTTATGAAAGGCTATGCAGCTCTCCGGAATTCCAGATATGAATATTGGGTTTTTTCATGTTTCAGCCAAATTCTTTGGCGCAAATTCAAATTCTTCATCCCAAAAACGTTCATGATGCTTACATCATCGGGGCAATGAAAGTTGTTATATTATAATAGGGATTTGAGGATTCAATAACGTCATTCAAGAGATCAACGATGGCGGCTTAGGAGAAATAACATGAATTTTGACATTATTAGGCACTAGAAGTTTTCAAAAAATTTGAAAACGGAAAGGTCTTTAGGCGGTAGAAGAAGAGATTTCTGGTTCCTTGAATAGATTCCCTCATTTTCCCTGAAATTTTTCATTCCCTGTCGAATACCGATGTATCATGATTATTCCCCGTCCTAAGCACCACACTGGAAAAAAAATACATTGGATCTAGAGTCGAGACTCTTGAAAACAATGACAAGAAAAAATACTCTTGATTCAATCGGATTTTTGCTTGAATCAAAAGGAAATCCGCTTAAATTAAGAGGCTTGGTTCTTGATTTAAGCTAGATTCTGATTGAATCAAGAGTACTTTTTCTTGTCGATGTTTTCAAGAGTCTGGACTCTAGATCCAATGTGTTTTTTTTCCAGTGTAATGTAAAACTTACCAAGTTTCCCAGTTGTTAACTCGATTGTTCAAGAACTTGTCACCCTGTTCCAGCTTCCCGCAGACCCGGTCCGCTCTCTCGACAACACATTCGAAACGGCACCCCTTGTTTGATCAAACGCTACTCGCGACCCGTCCCTTCCCACTCCCCCGCGCGGAACCACCCCACTCGAATCAACAATGCACCCGAGTGCAAGGCTCACAGGTGCAGCGGGAGCGGCCGCAGGTGCGCCTCCCTGGCCCGGCGCGAAGAGGCGGCATCAGCGCCGGTCTAATTAGCAAACCCGATTGTTATCTTCGGGTCAAAGGGCGAAGGCGCCCTTTTGCCGTGGGTCCTTGGCGGCCGCGACGCGGCGGTGGCGTTTCCAAATAAGCGGCATTCCGCGGGACTTCGTTGCGTCACGGAGCCACGTCTGGGGCGACGGCCAACGTGCTACCAACGGCACCTCCGGGCCGACTTGGCCGCTGTCCCCGTTGCCCAACGCCCCCCCCCCCCCCCCCNTCGCAGTGGGACGGGGGGCGGGGAGCTTTGGCGTGGGAGGACAAACGCAGCCGAGCCGCATAGCGCACCTCCCGCCCCGGCGCACACGCGTCCCAAAGGTGACGTCATCCGGTAAAGGGCACCTTAACCCAGTTCTATCACCTCCCGCTTGCCTCATAACGCTCCTTGTTAACTTTCATAGTGCGGTCAGAGGGGTTCAGAGTTCATGGGGTTCTCAAAATAAAGGGATATCCATGCAGTTCCAAGTGGAGTTCATTACTCTGTGGTCTTCCAGGCTCGGATCCTGGGACTCGTAACGAATGTTGGGTAAGGAAGCTTTCGGTGGTGTGGCGTGCTTTGCGATATATCGATTGATCTGTCATTCAAGTCGGTGGAAAAGGATCGCTAAACAGGGTGTTTGCGACAAACACCTTAGTTATAGATTCTTTACCACAGCTTCAAATGAGGAATTACCAATAATCGATTATTCATGCCTTGCCATTGCACGCTTTAGGGATGGGAGGAAGGAGAGGAAGAAAAAGCAAAGGAGGAAGAAGAATTAGGAGAGAGAAATTTAGAAAAAGCAGAGAAAGAAGAGAGAGAAGAGAAAAAACAGCAGAAAGGGGGAAAAATAATTTGATTTTCATTATCTTCTTCTTTCTCCTCTTTCTCTACATTTTCTGCTTTTAATACATTTCCTACATCCTTTCTCGCTCTCTCTTCTTTTTCTTCTTCAACAATCTCTTCTTCGTTTTTCGATTTCTGACGCATCTTCGTCTGAAATATTTTAGGAGTCCTCGGCTACTGCACATAGTAATGAGTCTTTTATCAAAATTTCCCATGCGGTTACGGCTAACTAGATCCAAATATATCAAGCCTCGGGACTAAGAGACCCAGGTCGTTCAGACTAGGGTTAATCCGAGGGATAAAATTTTCATGTTTTGAACGGAAAAGCGTAAAAAACCAAGAACGAAAAGATTGTTGAGAGCACTAGGACACGGATGAGTTTGAAACGAAAGTCAACAGGATTAATTATTTGCGGGTAAAGATATGTTGTCATATAAAAACAGGAGAGCCCGTGTCCCATTCCCATCCACCCCGCTCTTCAGACTCAAAGAGGTGAATTAGTTCCCGATGATTGTCAACCCTTTGATAGGGCGCGCGCGGCACGCTTCGATATTCGTTCCGTTCCAGAGCACCCTGGTAAAAACTAGCAAAACGATTCCAGCACACAGAGTAGTCGTTCGCTGTGCACGGACGTGAAAAATTGGCGGAGGCGGCTTTGTTTAGTCACCGGAAAACGGGGTTGTCGGACGAGGGAAAGATATCCCGTTTTTGCACTGGCGGAGGGATAGTCCAGCGAGCTGAACGGGTTTGGCATCCCTGCTCGGAAATCTGAGGAATTAAATGCTTGCCAACTGAAGTCAAACCGAACGAAGGGATACGTTAGAGCCATGCCAATTTTTGATGTATACTCGCGAAATTTTGAGACGGGAAAGGGTGCTTGGACATAGTTCGCTCGAAAGTTCGGAGCCCGAGCGGACCAACTTCACAAAAGTTTTAGTTTTAAGAGGTTTTAAGATCTCTCAAGTCGTCAACTTAATTCAGTCATATGAATTTAATGTATAAAATATCACAATAGAGCTGAAATATTGATCGTCACTACCAATTCTATAATCTTATTTGAACAATTAAAGTAATTAAAGTGTTAACGACTAAAATAAAGTCCTGAAGAACCCGCAAAAGCTACAAAATCTGCAAATATTATTCGATCGCTTCATGAAATAATAAAAAAACTTGCGGAACAGTTAGGCAATTTTCTTCATATCCAAGGACGAAAAATCTAGCGACTTTTTGCTCACACTTCAGGAAAACTGGATCACTTAAAATTTGTCTATACCTCAAGTTTGCTCATGAATGGTTACTCGCCCGTGTGAAAGTGATATTTGAAGATAGATCCTAAGGGTAATTTTCTAGTTACACAACATTGAGAGGCAATCTGCAAATTGTATTACGGAAGAGATGATCAACCGCGGTGAGGAAAAACGCCGTAAGAACATTACGACATTGCCAAATTTCATCAGATGAATTACAAGACTTCTGGGTCCGTAACTTTTGTAGTTTGAATTTTTCCCTACAATTCAAATGTAGATTCAATGTTTTCAATGATTACAATCAAATGTAGCGTATCCTTCAATTTAAAGGGAAAACGTTCATATTTTATTTTAAAACAAATATTTTGTCTGAGGAAACCTGGCAAAATTCGGCAGTTCATATAGCGCTCTTCCTTAGATGATGCATCAAAAATGACGTCATCTTCGATCACCTTACGGCACATCCTGGTTTCTTCAATCGCGATTTTTGAACTATGAATGATGCTCGATTGCTCTTATTATGGCGCACCACAGCAGGGGGCTCATTCACCTTTGAAATTGTATCAGGAGGTACGAGGGATGCCAGAGGCACCCGCGATGACGTCATCCGCTGAGGATTTCGAGGAGCTATTTCACTTGGAGTACTTCCAAGAGTATTTTAGCAGTTGGTTACTAGTAGAGTATCTATACAAGAAGAGTACGGGCACGTTGGTGATTTGGAGGTTAGATTACGGAGCTCTTAGGGCCCACAGGGCAGCCGACCAATGAATTCAAATTATCCATTATTACAATTGTTACGACCCATCGTTTGTAAAGCACGTATTCGACTTAGTTTTTGCATAATTCACTTAATTTTGTGAAGGGACACTCATTTATAAACATTCTTGACCATCTTGGTTTGATATGGAAATCTAATGATCGGCAGTGACATTTTTTGCGTTAGAAGATCGGCTGCCCTTTTGAGCCTTACAAGAGCTCTACCTTTGGGCCGCGCTAAGCATAAAGGAACCACGCCATATCAGTTAATCCCAAATTTAATTGGTTGATTGAATTTTGAACACGAAAACGGTAGTACGGATTTTTGTGCGAACAGTGAAATTTTCTGCAAAAAGTGAAGCAAATTCATTAACATTTTCAAAGGTTTCCACACAAACGTTCTCCTGTAAAAAAATCGGGCAATTGGTTAACTTCAGCAATAGCCGATGCGGCTTAGTTCCTTCCTGCCAAACGCGGTCCTTTTTGACAAGTCCGTACTCTCCCTATAAGGTACTCTAGTTACTTGCAACGAAGTCTAATTGTTCAGCCCCAGGACACCCTGTATATGGACATGTTCATGCTAAAAAGCACTAAGTTACATGCAATCCTTATGCACATCGTTTCTTCCAGCATAAATACGTCCATATTGTCTCCGATCCAAAGCGTATTTTACGAGCTGGTTATTAGCAACGAAGCTCCTTCCTAACGCCGCACAGTGGATCGAGTCTATTGGAGAGGTCGGACAAAATTTGGAAACTTCAAACGCGAATAACTCCGTTTATACACATTTTTGAGATTTTAAATGTGGTTTCAATGGGTTTTTCGTCCAATTTTCATTCAAAAGCACCCCTCGCAGTTTAGAATGTAACAAAATAAACATCAAAATTTGCAGTTTTGGTCAAAAATTTCATGTCCGACTTCTTTAATTGACTCGATCCATTGTGCGCCGGTTACCAAGTTCTTCAGGTGAAAGCGAAAGGATCCTCGAGTCCTCTCGGTCATCGGTCGCGTGTTTTTGGACTGGAGCCACGCACGAATTTCGCCGCAAATTTTCTGCAGTGCCGAATGCGGCGGTAAGGCGGGCTCCCTTTGACCCGGTGGAGCCCCTGAAACGAGATCAGCGGACAACAAAGCCTAGCGAGGATCTTGCAATTTGAGAGTTGAGTTTCGCGTCGTGGACGGCCGGCTCCGGGTCGCCCATAAATCTAATTACGGTTAAACCTGCCTGACCTCCGCCTGGCCCGGCGCGGGGACCGGGGGTTGCGGGGGTGCGGGGGCGAGGGCACCGAAAGGCGCGAGGAGCTTGCCATCTCACCCCCGGCCTACAACTTGCGCGGGCTGCCGCAGTTCCGACGCCCACGTTGCCGCGATTCCGGTCGCTTTTCGCGAAAAATTATGATTTCAGACAAAATTTAAAAATTAAAAAATGTCATGTTCATGACCGTGCATTGAAAAAAGACCCTGGAGGTCAATCATAAATGGACATATTTCTGCCAAACGGAACTGTGTGCATTAAGACATGAGTCCTGCGAAGCTACAATTTCTACCTGAGTTTAGAGACAACGTGTGTATTATCAGTTTCTCTGTGTACATGAGTGTTAATACGGTTGAGCCGCTTCCAGGACTTTATGTCCACCTACCTTTCGTCCATTGAATAAATGTCCACCGCTATTTATGTCCACTAAACGTCAAGTCAAGTCTTTATTAAGTCAACATGATTTGATGTCCAACCATGAATATGTCCAAAATTGTCCAAATTGCGGACATGTTTAGTCCACATTTTTTGCTTCTCATTTAAATGACAGGGACCACCTCAAAAATAAATGTATACTACTACTACCTTCATTCTTAAAAACATTTCATTCATGAATCAAGTCATGAAAGAGTTAGTTAGTTAGTTATTATAATTTTGAGACATTCAGCGACTCAGGCTATTAACGTCTTTACAGGTAATTTTGAAAATATATAGGAGTATAAACGAAAATTTAGATTTTTAAATTAAGAGAGGTAAAGAGTTTCAGAATTTTGGTGGCAATATTAGGTTCATCGCATGTAAGAGGGTTTGTATTTCTGTTGAATGAAGGGGAGTAGATCTGTGATTGGTGATGTCGGAGGGAAGAGCAGTCCAAAGAGAACAGACTCTAAGAGCAGATAAAAACATACGTTCATGTGTACACTGTACGGATATGATAAGATAAAAACCAAAGCGGGAGCCTAGGAAACGCTCCAATGCGAAATCAAACATTTTTCAGATGAAGAACAGATGCAGTCAAAATTGAAAGTCCTCTTTAACTAGTTATTTCGTGCGCCTTCAATCTTGTAGGATACTGTGCAACGCCTCCGACGCGAAATAGTTGCTTAAAGCGTTGCGGCGCGGCAGGCAACCAGCGTGTCACGCGCATAGGCGCCTACAAACCTAACTGGATACTTCACGCGTTGCGCAACGCGTGAAGTATCCCGTTAGGTTTGTAGGCGCCAGTGCGCGTTCTGCGCTGCTAACACGCCGCTCCGCTCTGTGTTAGGCTCTAATATTTAAACTCGCGGAGTCAGCGTTTTTCAACTCATGATTTTGAAATTTTTGCACTCTCTGCATTGATTATTCAGAAATAGCTATTAGAAATTAACATTTCATTTAAAATATGAGTTACGATAACAACACCTCATTCTCTCTTAATTTTCTCATTTCGATATTATCAATATAATTTTACACACGGACGAAAATATGACGCTTGAATTTGATATTAGTGGACTTTACATTTGTGGACTTAACTTAGTGGACGTTTAAGTAATGGACTTAACAATAGTGTGGGCTTTAGAACTGTGGACGTAAAAATCGTGGACGAAAAGTCTGTGGACGTAAAAAAAGTGGACATAAAGTCCGTGTCCCGGTTGAGCCACAAATTGTAGTTCCTGATCGCAAAATGAAGTCCGATAAATAACCGTGGCAAAGAAGAGGGGCAGAGAACAGAATCAAGACATCTTCTACCTACTTAAAACTGAGAATAAAATCCATCGAATTTCTGAGCAGATCTCGGAAGATCTGTAACCGACTAATTTACGGCTAACCGAATAATCCGATTATCACTCAATTACGCAATTCTGGAGGCCCGCCTCCTTAATACGCACCCATTACGATCTAATCTCATTCTACGGGGAAAAAACCCTGGTTTACATCATTTGCTGCCGTGATTCAGCCTATTCTTCGAGTCGCGCGCCGATGCAGACCAAACAATTACTGAATGGAAGAGATCGAACAACGAGTGAGCTTCGAGAGGGAGAACTTAACCGGAAATCAGTCAACCTCCGCGGCGGATTTTTTTCCTCCCCGTAGAATCCGATCAAAATAATTAATACTGCGAAAAAATATAGGTCAGATTAAAACTCGTCCCGCATATCAATTTGTTCAACTGCAGCCTCTCAGCGGCTTCGGGCGTTTCCCCCACTAATTCCCTTTTTTTTTCTTCCTGCCATCCCCTCTTTTCTCCCGATTTTCCCTCGCTTTCTGCCGCGCTAAGGAGGAACGCCGTATGGGTATTCTGTGTTGTCAAATCCTATGCACGAGTATTTATATACACGAAAAAAAATTGGTGCTAAATTTGTGGTACGACCCCAATTTGTTGGATGGTATGGGCGTTTCCAATTAATTTTGGTAGTACCGCAACTTATGTTGAAGTAGGATTAGGTAATCTAATTTATTGGGGTACTACCCCAATTAATTGAAGGAGGCCACTACATCCGACAATGCACCTCTTTTTCCCTATTGTATGAATTTTGGGGGGGGGGGGAATGTTTCAAAATTCCTTGAGTACAGCCTGATCTCTCCTGATTTTACAAACAAATTCCTGAACGATACGTAAGCTAAAAGTTACAGAATTTCTGAGAGTTTACTGACCAAAAAAAAATGTTGACTCCTAATACCAAGTTTTCTTAATCCTCTGATTTCTCAGCCTGACTTTACGGAAAAAACCGGACTACCGAAGCCAACATTTCCTGATTTCCTCCGAGTTAAAAAACTACAAATACATCCCCTGAAAAATTTCACGACAAAAATGTAAAAACTTTTCAAAACATGCGAATATCCTCATTTAAAGTTCGGCAGAAGTCGATTATTCGTATGGTGAAATTCTTTCGCATGGACTTCAGCTCTCCACACAGTGGCAACAGGGCGATTCTCTAAACTTGTCTCGTGAACTCCCATAAGGCCCTCCTTAGAAGGTATATAAATATCGGAACCTGAGTAAAGTTCATAAATCCCCATTAATTTCCAAGGGATCCCCATCGGCGTTGATAAAACTCGACACTATCGATTTTCAAACCCTGCGGAGAAAGTGCGGGCGTAGCGTGTTCTGCATTTCCATCTGCATAAAAGCGTAAATCGAGAATGAATGCAGACGGAAAATATTTCTCGAGACTTTCTTGGAATCTGGGGGATGGTTTTCCTCTAGTTGTAAATTTGAAGAGTTCGCAAGATGCGAACAAGTTGCGTCTTAAATGGCGATGGAGTTGTTCAGCATGCAGGTGCCGCGGCATCAATGAATATCTCTAAGAGGTTATCGAAAAAGAAATGGGCAACACGCGGGGAGAGAAAGAGGGTGTAAAAGATACACTGGAAAAAGAAACTCATTGGATCTAGAGTCCAGACTCTTGAAAACATTGACAAGAAAAAATACTCTTGATTCAATCGGATTTTTGCTTGAATCAGAACGGAATCCGCTTAAATTAAGAGGCTTGGTTTTTGATTTAAGCTAGATTCTGATTGAATCAAGAGTACTTTTTCTTGTCGATGTTTTTAAGAGTCTGGACTCTAGATCCAATGTGTTTTTTTTTTTGTTTTTTTTTCCAGTGTACTGTAAATTACTAGACCAAAACAAAAAATAAAAAAATCAAATATACTAAAATTTTCCCGATTTTCCCGCTTCCTGCTATCAAAATCTGACGACTCCTCTCTGACTTCCAGCAATTGTAAAAGCCTTCACTTTTCCAGCTTTTTTCTGACTGCCATGCGCCACCACCTGATTTGCATTAATTACGCTTTGAATTTTTGTTTTTGGCGGTGGCCCTTCAAATCCTGACTAAACAATAACTCTATACAGCACTACACTGGAAAAGAAAAACACATTGGATCTCGAGTCCAGGCTCTTGAAACATTGACAAGAAAAAATACTCTTGTTTCAATCAGATTTTGGCTTGAATCAAAACGAAATCCGCTTAAATTAAGAGGCTTGGTTCTTGATTTAGGCTAGATTCGGATTGAATCAAGAGTACTTTTTCTTGTCGATGTTTTTAAGAGTCTGGACTCTAGATCCAATGTGTTTTTTTTTTTTTTTTTTTTTCCAGTGTACTGTAAATTACTAGACCAAAACAAAAAATAAANCTTTTTCTTTTTTTTCCAGTGTAGGCTTTGAGGTTTTTTTCCTGCAGCTAACTTTTTCTCCTACTTGAACTGGCAACTTGGTAGCGAGGATCGTTCACACAATGAGCCGCCCACTGAGCGACAGCGGCTCTGCACACAACAGACAACACACCGCACACCTCGCAGCCCGCTTAAAGTTCAAATTCTTCAGCCGGGCTGACGTGAACCGACTGAGGCGGCCCGCGCGGGAACGGCCTACTGAACATCGAGCATGCTCTTAACTAGATGTCAGAATTCCATTCAGTAGTTGGAAGTAACCAGAGAGAACAGGTCTATCTAGACGAAGAGCTTGTGGAGAACGTTCAGTAAAAAAGAGTGCTTAGGTAAAAATGCGTTTTTGTAAACCCTATCCCTATTATATGCGGATGTGTCCGTTCTGTTTGATGACATTCCATTCAGTATCCAACCAACGTAGTGACGCTTTGGTGGAATACTTTCCACTGATTTTGATCGAATTTCTGGGAAAAAATGGAGTCAAACTTGAAAATGTTCGGTTAGCTTTTTTGATGGATTGATTTTCGGTAGCGGATGAAAGAATTCCCAGATGCCCACACTGAGAAAAAGCTATGGTTTATAAACCTATTAGAGGTAAATATGGAACACCTATAATAGTCGTAAATAAACTAATGATTCTCGGTCTGTGAACCATACTAAGGTCTCTGTACCTAATTAAGGTACAGAGACCATAACTAAGGTATATGTGCTATTATTATATGTAGAGGTACTACTATTAGTGGTGTTCCATATTTACCTCTAATAGGTTTATAAGCCATAGTTTTTTCTCAGTGCAGGACAGCGCACAGTACGACAAATTGTACGATTTTCCCATCCGGTTTGATGAGAAGCTAAAATTTTCCGATGCGACACGTAAAAATTTGACGAAATTTCCTCTGACTTTTAGATCACCCTGCATCCCTGCGCGGTGCGACACATACAATCGACTAATTGTAAGTTTTCCCTGATTTCCACGACACAGGGTTGCCATAATGTCTTTAACTTCTAATTCCCTAACAATTTTTGCTTTTCTCGACTACGAAATTTTCAGATTCCCTGACAATCTAATAAAACTTCCACTTTGAATTGTTTCCCTTTAAATTACTCTCACTACTGCTAAACGCATCAAGCAAAATTCTCTGACTTTTCCTGTGAGTGTCCCGACTTTCCCTGACTTACCCGATTTTCCACACCACCGTGACGCCAGCGACCCAGAATTGACAGTATTTCATCCATTTCGACTATTTCCAGTGGTTCCTCCAATGGCGGACACCCTGGAGCCTCCTCGCCGAGCTTTCCATGAACCCTGGGCGGCCTGCCCGACCGGACCCGGCCTCCCGCTTGGCCTGGACGCACACCCGTTGTTTTACATGCTCCGGGTCGGTCGCCGGGCCAGCGGCTCAATTAGTCATTCCCCTCGCGGCTCCATTGTGTCTCTTATCGCCTCTGCATTACCCGCCCGTAATCATCCCGCATGCTCCCTCCTCGCCTTGGCATCGCCACGTTATGCGCTGATCTATTAATTGCTCACTACATCCACGGCCGCGGCAAACAGCAGTCCGGGATGGGCCTTAAGACGCGTTGAAGGGTAGGCAAATTAGGGGTCATAGAAAAATGGAGTTGGGTGGTTTCTCGGTAACTCGGGAGTCCGGTCCTCCCACCGGCGACTCTTGCGAAAAGCCCGCTGTCGAGCTGAGAGCCCGGGCCCGGGATTGATACGGCGGCCAACTGGCTCCGCGAGTGGGTGCCCGCGTACCGTTAGCCACTCATACGATGACGTTTAATCATGCCCGCGCGTCCCGGCACCTATCCTCACCCTCTTCCCGAGGAATTATTTCAGGCGTCGTGTCCGGATTTCTTCATCTTCTCATTTCGCATAGCTAGGAGGGAAAAGAAAAAAAGTTGCATGGAATAAAAAAAAAAAAAAAAAAACTTCGGCTAAAGAATATCTAAACTACGGAGGTACTCGGGTTCTGGTGTAAGTAATTTTTTTGAATGCCAAAACAGGGTGTCTAATAAAACAGGCTGGCCAAGAATTCGTAGTTATACAGTACTTTTTCAGTACCTTCATCTGACGAAATTCGAGAGATTTTGAAAATGTGGAATCTCAGTCGAATTGCGACAAAAATGACGTGGACAAAAATTTCATTGGTATCTTGAAGATTAAGTAACTGCACAATCGCGATCTTGCAGGCACATCCTACTCTAACAATCAACGCGCAGGGGATTTCGTACTTTCCAGGCTTTCTTAAAAACCACTCATGGTATGAAGAACATAATTCCGGAACCTTTTTGCAGACTTTCCGCACTTTTTTGGTAATCCCGGACCGCCCTTAAAAAATCGGTCCTTTTTCCAAACTTGCTGGCGATTCCGGACTTGTAGACAAATGTACAACCGAAGATTTTGGGTTCGTACAGGCTGATTTTCGAAATTGATAGACAAGATGATCGACACAGAGGGCAAAGCAAAAATGAGCGACTAAAAATCTGATTTCAGATTTAACTTGACAAATTCGCTGTGGTGAAAAATTCGTCCCCCTTTTTTCGAGGACGGTCGCAAATAACACCCGCACGCCTTTTTCCAGCGCCGAGAGCCGGGAGGCGTGATAACGCAAACATTTTCGTTTTCGGCGTGAGCCCCGGCGGCGTGACGGGGGGGGGGGGGGAACTGTGGGAAAGCCGGGAGGGCGCGGGAAGGGGAGGGGGCGTGAAAGTATTTGAAAAGTTGCGGCCGAGAGGAAGATGGCCGAGGTCGGGTCTGCGGACGCCGAAATTGAGCGCGGGCGTCGGTCTATTGTGCCCCGGACGGGACGCGTGTAAACATCTCGAGGATCTGATAAGCCGCGACGGGGCTGTTTTACAAGTGCGCCCGCCGAGGACCCCACCGCACAGTGCACCCCAATTCCCGATTCGGCGACCCCTGTACGATTTTCCGCAGATGGAGAGATTTTTTCCTCGGGCGAATAGATCTGGTTTGGCGAGAACAGCCCGAATAGCTAAAAGCGGTCAAAATACATGGGCGGACCAAGACACTTCGAACGGGGGGTAAAAGGGGAGTTTTCGCTACAAAATTGTCGAAATTTTAAAAAATCTACCTAGTATGCAATTTGAGTGAAAACTTCGTTATGAATAATAAGCAATTATAAACGTCTTTCCTTCATCCTCCTTTACTTCCATTTTTCCCCTCCATTTTTTCGGGCAAAAAGGGAGGGGAGTACGCCCCCTAATTATGTCCTCTCTTGGAATCACCTATATATGTCAAAATATTGAAGGAAAAAAAAATTGAATTGGTGCTTTTAAAAAGGGCGGAGGTCCAGTTTTCAAAAACGGTTCTTTTTTGCATTTTTGAACTTGCCGAGTAGTTGTCTTTACCACATTACTAGCAACTTTTTAGAATTAGCATAAATAGCGAAATTGGTCAATAAATTCCGATTTTATACGATCAATAAGATGACTTACATTTATCAGAAAGATAGGCAATTTGCAAGACAGAGAAATTCAAACTTATTTGCAATAAATTACAATCAGGGGCATTCCTTCTATCAGTCAGTGAGCTACACACAGAACACTCCGATGACTGCATCGCAAGAATTCTACCACGGAATTGCAATTTATTGCAATCTATGCTACTCGGAGGGTGCGCGGAAACTCCCGGGGTTGCAGCATTCTACCCCGCATTCTGCGTTTTTTGACTTTTCCTCACGGATAAAACTGTTTGCGTTTTCCCGACTTTTCTGCTCTCCCAGTCGCTAAAAATCAAGTAAAACAATTTCAGATCTTGTGAATTTGAAAACTCCAAATTTTTGGCCACCTCGGGCAGGTTTTCCGCCTCGAGTGCGGCCGTGTCGGAAGTAAGCCTTGATAATTGGTAACTCGGCCACCGCGCTCCAATTAGGGGGCGTTCGAGCGAGAAAAGAAAAATTAAATATCTATTTAAATATGAAGCGCTTCTCGTAAAAATGTGTTTTTATTTCGGTTTCGGTGAGCGAGGATGCGCTGGGAGTCATTTGTCGTTTCCGCTTTGGTAATGGATTCCTCTGGTATCAATTATCCTTCCTCTCCGGTGCCTAGGTACCAGTGACGTCATGTTCACGTGGGTGGGGGCACCATGGGCATTGTCTCCGCGCTGGTAATTGAGCGTCGAGCATGGAAAGGGTTAAGTGATATTTCTCAAAAATTGAGACGGTACTTAATTCGATTAAAAAACACTTGCTCGCTGCTAGTCCGGAACCTTTTCAGTTAGGCGCGTTCACGCTAAAAGGAAATACGTTCAAAAATATGAAATCGAAAGGGACTAAGAAGCATGTCAAATCCTACGTACTTAGTTCCTTTTGATTCTGTTAATTTGTACATAGTTCTTTTTGAGATGATTTAAGTCCAACTGATGTTTTGGGGTTAGAGCACAGGACACAAGTATAGACTGGGGTGAAAGGTACTGATGAGGACTTGAAATGGGCTGTAGACCGATGATGCTGTATAAATTGAAACTTTATCGATTTTTAAAAGATAGACCTTGATCCATGAGATCCTCTTTTGCAATAACATGAGCCAGCTCTGCTTGTCAATGCATTTAAGGAACCCTCCAGTGGCATCTTTCTTAAAGTCTCGAAGGTAGTTTTCGAGGTGAAATCATTTCCTGACCTGATACACGCACAGGTTGCTGTACCACGAGCAGAATCTAGAAGAATTCATTGCAACAATCATTACGTCCAGTCGCTTGAACAGCACGCATTTGACATGGTTTCTGCATAAATTTACCCATTTTTGCAGAAGGACGCTTATTTATGAACATTTTTGGTAATCTAGGTTTCGTATTGGAATCTGAAGATTGTCAGGGGTATTTTTCTAGCCGTGTTCGCTGCGAAGAGTCGGCTGCCCATTGGGCCGAAAGAGCTCCACATTTCGAAATGTTAATGCTCTCCCATATACACTGGAAAAAACATATATACATTGGATCTAGAGTCCAGACTCTTGAAAACATTGACAAGAAAAAATACTCTTGATTCAATCGGATTTTTACTTGAGTCAAAACGGAATCCGCTTAAATTAAGAGGCTTGGTTCTTGATTTAAGCTAGATTCGGATTGAATCAAGAGTATTTTTTCTTGTCGATGTTTTTAAGACTCTGGACTCTAGATCCAATGTGTTTTTTCCCCGGTGTGCTGTGCTCTAATTGAACATTTTGTCCCGTAACCGAGGTTTTCCGCACCGCAGCAGAGAGCATTCCAAAATTTCGACCGAACCCTCGCAGCCGCCATCCACCAACCTGCCGGTCACGAAGCTCTGGGTCGGCGCTTTTACGAGCGTTACCCGATCGGCGACCGTTACCGGGCGGATCACCCGCGTCGATGACGTCAGCGTCACGGCCGGGCCGGCGACCCGGCAACAGCATCCCCAACTTTATGGTAATGGAGCGGCTTCGACGACGGCGAGCGGCCGGCGAGTGGGAGGCCGCGCGGGGGGCGCGCGGGGGAGCGAAGTAGCGCACTTAAAATAATGCACATACATTTCTTCGCTCTTCATTTTCTGCACGGGCAAGGCTCCGGTCCGCGCCGCGCTCCGGCCGGACAAGGGCGAGACTAAGCAGAAACCTCGCATCTCCCGTGGGGACCCTATGGGAGATGCGCGGTTTCGGCCGTGGTCGGAGAAGAGACGACCAGTTCTTCAATATTCCCCCGGCCTTCCGTCAGTTGCCGCGCCGGGACGCCTCCCTTCCGCCGCCGCCGCCGCCGCGACGCGGCGACCGGCTGCGTGGAATCCGCCGCTGAGAGGGTAGAGCATCCTCCGCTTTTCATCGAGGACGGCGACGCCGCGACCGACCGTGGACAGCCATTCTTGTCGTCGGTTACGAGCGGCTACGAAATCTGGTTGGGATTCGTACCAGGTGGAGGCTTTGCTTAGAGTACCTAGTACCTACATGGGTGGAGAATGATCATTTTGGAGATTGGGTCGTGGAGCTTTTAGGGCCCAAAAAGGCTGCAAACCTATGAATTCAAATTGTCCAGAGTGATTTATCATTGCAATTTTTAGAACTGGGGAAACAAAAAAATAGATAAATGTCACATCAATCTGGGTGCATCAATCGTCAGTTAGCCCATTGGTTACCATGTAAATTTATGTTGAATGGTGCCATACTTTGATGTGACATTAGTCTATTCTCTGCTTTCCCCAGTTTTGCGGTCCGTCGTTTGTAAAGCACGAATTTCACGGAGTTTTTGCATAAATTTGCTCATTTTTGCATAAGAACGCTCATTCGTGTATATTCTTGGCCATCAAATTTCCGGATTTCCGGTTTTTACTGACGGCAGACACCCTGCTGACTTACACTTTTACTTAAGAGAATATAGAAAAAAAGAGAAAAGAAATGGGGAAACAACAGTGTGTTTTCTTCGGAAAGTACACTAAAAAGACTGATGCACTGACTCATAGTTGGCCACAATCAAAATCTCCACCTCTAGTTGGTCTTGGTTGTAATTTCGAAAAAAGCCCTCAGTAGTTGTATGCAGTTCTTTGAATGGAACCGGCTGAAGTTGCATGAGCCGGCGTTTTAATTATATTATAAATTAGTGATAGAGCAGAAAATGTTCAGAATATAAATGTTTGTTAACTTTCGGCACTAAATCATTTGAATTAATAACCCCAATCCGCTTCGAATCAGTCGCAAAGACGTCATGGAACTGCCAGAGAAGACTCGAGTTAGGTTAGATTGGGTCACGCAACTAAATTAACTTCGGGGCAACGCAAGAGGTATCGCGCGGAAATGAAGGCGCGTCACAGCAAAATCGCGCAGACTTCTTCTAAAGCTACAAGTAACGGAGAGTTTCAAGCTCCAATCATTTTCTCTTGACCACACGTGTGAGTGTGTGAGCAGCTAATCGATGGCTAAAGTCTACAACAGTGCAACTTTAATTTTGAAATTGCAAATCTTTGTTGCAAATGTTTCATTTAGTTAAAAGGAAACCAACCGAAAGTTTTTCTTGGAATTCGCCTCCCTAATTTGAATACATGTATATTCTCAGACAATGTCAAGGAATAGAGATGCGCCAAACAGTTATTTAAACGTCACAATGAAGTACAGCAATGAGGCGCCGAGGAAAAACAATCCAGAGAGCTGATTATTGCAATTGATAGACAAAGCTATAGACGAGGAAGACAAAAGGAAAATGAAGCGATTTTACTGGCTGAAACGAGTCGTTGTTATGGACCAAGGAGGAAAATGATGAACTAACTATAGAGGCCATTGTGCATTTCCGTTGGTTGGTCCACTCTCAGATGGTGCAATAAAAAGTTCGCGTGCAAATTCTCCATTTAAGTCTTTCGTTCATGTTCTCTCGTCAAAATTTCACGTAGGACACGATTTGTAAGTCCCAGTCTTGAACCCTGCACATACTTTCCGCCATTCCCATGAAAAACCCGGCAACCCCGGCCGGACGCATTTGAATGCATAAGTTGCAGAGTCACATTGTGCGCTTGAGCCGGATCCCGGTTGTCAAGTTTCGCAAGAAAATCATCATTTTCCCAAACGAATATGTGTGATTAGTGCACATTCTATCGCACGATATGGCAACAAGGGAGTAAAGGCTCCCGAGTCCATTACAACTCTCCGACAGGGTTTTCGGATAACATGCTCTTTTCCGCCCCCGCAGCACCGGGGTCTTGGCCGTGGCCCCGGGGCCACCAACAATGAGCCGCGCTCCCCAGGGGGCCCACCCCCGCCCCACCCCGCGCNCCCCGGGTTTGAGTAAGGTCCGGGATTTGCGATCCCGGCGTCCCCCGCCGATGGACGATCCTCCAGGAATCTTCGCGTGAGCCCTGGACAACGTAGAAATCAACGAGCGATGGGGCTCATCCGGAAATCGGGTTAGGGGCTTTTGGAGTCAGCGTGAGGGTTTTTCACCGACTCGGAGAACGATATCGCTCGTATCGGCCGTGTTAAGGAAAAACAACGTAACAACATTCGGAGGTTGCCGAATTTCCCCCGAAGATAAATTTATTTTTATGGAAAATTACGGAAATTTTTCTGAACACATTTCAGGCATTTTATATTCAATTGCAAAACGAATTCTGTGGGAAACGTATTGGAATATATACAAAAATTACGGGGAAAAGTTGGGGTTTATCAGGAGAGACTTGGTAACTCCTGAGGGCTCATACGTGGTTTTTCCTTGACGTAGGAGTGTGGGACTCTTTCGCGGTTGCGCCATGGTACTGACGACTACGTCTTCGATGTCGCTATCGAAAAGACATGCCGTCGAGTTGGGTATGCACGACAAAGATTATCTAGATTTGGCTGAGACCGAAGGAATAACTCGATGATAATAATTCTTCATTCCGTTGCATTTATGGTTTTGCGCTCTGTCGATGATGGCGCCATTCGAAAGACTCGCCATGACACAGGAGCTTAATTTTTCTTTCAAATAAATTTCTCAAGAGTTCGTTCGAATAATTTCTCTACATATGAGAGGATTGCTCGGCTATATGGTCATCAGCGAGGTGATTGTTGAAATTGATAGTAAAAGCGATGGACGGAGAAGACACAGGGAGAATGGAGCTATACTATAGGTGGAAATGTGTGGTTCTGATAGACTTAGAGGATGAATGATGGAGAATGCAAATTCTAAATCTGAGAAGTCTCATAGAGTGCTTTCCATATTTTGCATTTGTTGCTCTCAACTCTTATTTAATCGCTCACCCATTGCGGGCGAATAGCAATTCTCGCTGAAAAAATAAGACCACAAAGCAGCAAAAATTTTCAAATATAAACCCAATGAAGTCAAGGCAATGGTTTTCGGAACAATCAACAATATCTTGGCATCGCCTGATGGTGCTTATCAGCGGGCTGATTATTGAAATTGATAAACAAAGCAATGGACAAAGAAGACTTATCGGGTATGGAGCTATCCTATTGGTTGAAATAGGTGGTTCCTATTGACTAAGGAAGAAAATGATGGACTATCTATATGGTGTCTTGTGGGTTGCCATTAGTTAGTCAATTACCCACCTACTCTGTCCATTGCAATTGCCTGCGTCCACCAATAGGATCCCTCCATATCCCTTCTATGTTCTTTGTCTATAGCTTTGTCTATTAATTTCAATAATCGGCTCGCAGGTTCGAATTTCCACTCGTCAGTAAATTAGTGCAGTTCCTCCTATTTTTGTTGTATTTTGATTCTGGCGCTTATAAGTCTTTTTGAGAATAACTGAATTCACTGATTCAAATATACTTCAAGTTGTCACACGCTAAAAACTACGTACTTCAGCGGACCGATTATTGAAACTGATAGATAAAGCGATAGGCAAAGACGACAAAAGGGATTTGGAGGGATCCTATTGGTGGAAACGGGTTGTTGCAATGGACAAAGGAGGTAGGTAATCGACTAAGTAACGGCAACCCACGAGAAACCCGACAGTTAGTCTATCATTTTCCCCCTTAGTCGATGAGAACCACCCCTTTCAACCAATAGAATTGCTTTATACCCCCTATGTCATCTTTGTCTATCGCTTTGTCTATCAGTTTCAATAATCGCCCCGCAGGTCCGTTTTCCACACCTGGACTTTCAGCTTTCGTACGGATATTGACGCCATATCATATCCACCCACGCTACGGTCACGGTGTAAACAAATCGGAAACCCCTTTTTTTCTACGCCCAACCCGGAACGGACTTGCGGTCAAGAGTGTGCGGCGCGCGCGATCGAAACCGTAACATCCACGGAAGCCCGGAAACGGAGGACAAATATGATCGCACGCAAAGCAACGGTTTGAGATTTCCGTTGGCGTCACCTTCGCATTTTATTTAACGCTTACGACCCGTCCCCGTCGCCCGTTGCTGCACCCTTGCCCGCTTTCTCCGCTTCGTTATTAGCCTGAGGACCCGCACTGCCGCGCTAAGGAAAAACACCTTATGAGCATTCGAATGTTGCCAAATTGCCTCTCATAAGATATTTCAGAATGCCTCCAAGTCCGGAAATAGTACTGACTTTTCGAGGGCGGCCCGGAAGCACTGAAAAAGTGCGGAAATTCCGCAAGAAGGTCCGGAATTTTTTCCATTTTCGGCCTTTTTCGTCGCAATTTGAGCGAGAAAATCAAATTTTCGAAATATTTCGAATTTTGTCAATTGGAAGTACCGAAAAAGTACTGAATTTTTCCGTTGAGGAGGTACTGAATTTCTCGGGAATGTACTGAGTACTGATTTTTGGCCACCCTATTTTAGTAGACCCCCTGAATGTTTTTCCTTGGAATTTTCGGATTTAGATCAAATTACGAACTAAACTCTCTGAAAAATCGGAACTAAATCATTCGAACATAATATCTCCGAAAATTCGTAATTTGTCAAAGACAATTTGGCAATGTCTGAAGGCTCATACGGCGTTTTTCCTCAGCACGGCTGCGCAGTCCCCAGTCGTCAAATTACGGCAGTGCCCCGATCCAATAACCGCGGAGTCCCCGTAAAAAGGATCGGAGTTGAAGATGGCCTGATGACCCCGGCAGATTGCTCCGTTTCGCCGGTGGTGTTAAAACCGAACACGGTAGTTATCTTGAGCCCTGGAGTGTAGAAATTCTTACGGAGTCGAGGGCTCATTAAAAAGTTGACATGTGAGGTTTGAATATCTGCAGATTCACTCGCGGAGGCTCAGGAAGAGATCCGAGGGTTTATGGGGTCAGAGACAGGCGTAGAAAAATAAGGAAGGTGGCGACGAGCGGGACAATCGCAGGTCTGATGGCTCGACGAGGATCGTTGGAAAGTTGAGTAACTTGCTGTGCGGAGCAGTGTCTGCTTCTTGCTGTAGCCTCAGTCTCGTTGGCTCATAGGCTTATGTACATTATAACGTCCAAGATAATATACCCTCCAAGCTGCTAGAGTCCCTTTATACTGAGAGTCAAGACAATTCGGCTCATGGATGTCACAAACGGGAATAAAGATTACAGAAATTGAACGTTTTTCGTAATCTTTGATCGGCCCATTCTCAAATGCCTTTCTCCGTTCCTCCTCTCATTCCGTTTGTTCCTTGCCGAACCCGTAATTCCCTGGTCCATTCCAGATTATAATCTTTGCAATTGGTGAAAATGTAATCTTTATTCCCGTTTGTGACACTGTGGAGGCTTAAAATACGGGAACCAATCAGAAATGGATTCAAATTGTCTTGACTCTCAGTATAAAGGGACTCTACGTGCTGCTATCTTCCCGTAGTTTAAAAGTTACTTTGGAAAGTCAACGCTGAGATTCGCTAAACGGTGTTTGCGGGCTCATTGTTGAAAGTGGTAGACAAAGCTATAGATAAAGTGGACAAACGGGACACGGAGAGCTCCTATTGGTGGAAGCGGGTGGTTGCAATGGACAAAGGAGGTGGGTAAAAGATTGACTAACGGCAACCCACGAGAGACCCTATCGTTAGTCCACCATTCACCCGACTCTCTGTATGACCACTAATACTCTTTTCTTCATGTAGAATGCCGTTTTACGAACAATTAGGGGGCGAGACCAAAGGAAACATCAAAACCAAATCGAAGTTACAACAATTCGAAATTCAAAATTCAAAAAATGTAGTTTCGAGGAAAAGAGTTACATTCTTATCTGATGCACGGAATGGAACCTGTAACTCAACTTCGGCACTCGGGTCATTTTCCTTCTCGGGGACGGTCGAAAATTATGTGATTATTCCAGTAATAATGGTACAAATTGGAGGCCCCGGGGAGAGGAGGGGAATTTTACAGTCCGAAATGTATTAATCAGTAGTCATAACCTCAAACGAAACTCACGACGGACAATTTTAGTACAGCTCATTCCAATTTTTCGGCGGTATCCCTGCTGAGCCGGAATGCCGGGTCTCAGTGCCCGACCGGTATCGCATAAATCCGCCGGGGCCGTTGAAAATGTCACCGCCAGGAACGTCATCCACCGGCACGGCTGCGCCGCGGGTGCCCGATGGAAACGAAAACTCGCCTCCAATACACGGGCTTAAATGAGGAATAGGCGAATTTTAAATACAACAACGACCGCCAGGCCCGGCGTCACGCTGCCCGTTGGAATTGGCAATCCGTCGTCCCTCTGACGCATCTCAATTTATGCGTGAGACCTATTTTACATATAAATCCATGCTTTCTGGGGCTCATGCGGAAAGTGAGATACGCTGTTACGTGAGAGGAATGACGAATTGACGCGGCGGATGCCGTTTAACCTAGATTCTCTCGGTTTCCTGAAATCTTTCCGAGGGTTTTTGATCGTACGGTACCGTCAGTTATTGTTTATTGGGCTGAGGAATTTTTTAAGGCTCGCCGGGGACGGAGAGAAAGATGAGTTAGTATCGATAATTTGTGGATTAGGTTGTCATTGGTTGTCATGCCGCGTATTAGCCGATCCTCAGTTTTAAGAATCATCGCTGTTTGCAGTTTTGAATAAGATTATAATTAATGATTGTCGCAGTCATTTGGAAAATTCCTGATGAATTTACTCCTATATTCTATGCTAATAAGTAGGCAAAGTTGGATAAAATAGAGGGTGGTTTAAAGTAGCCCGAAGTTTGATTTAGGAAATCTAATCGAAAGAAAATGAGACACGTCGGAATTTGGATGTAGTGCCTTGAGGTCTGATCAAACACTTACGGGGATAATTTTTATCCGTCTAAAAATGCGACGTGAAGTTCCTGTTTTGTGCCAGAATACTACGAATACAAGGGGAAAAAAGGATAGAATCAACGCTAATTGACTTGAAATTTTTTATTTTTGACATTAAAAGCAAAGCTGTGAAAATTGAAACCGATTAAATTAATGTATGAAGAAAGGAAGCATATTAAGACTAATCAACAAACAACCGTTTACTCCAACGCCTGCAGGGATTGAAACGACGAATAAACTTTTGAAATTTAGACATCCGTTATAAAACTTGATCGAACGAAGAGCTAAGTTTGTTTCGTTCCACTCCATTTCCCTAACTACTGAGAATTGAAGATGCGATTACGTCAAAATTCACCGATTCAACCAGGCCGTGGACCAATAACCTATGAAACGAAAGACTCCTTCTACAAAACTTGATTCGACTCCTAGAAACTCAACATGAAAGCCCCAATAGCTATCAATTTACCCGAAACGAGAAGCTTTTGTTGCGCCTGAATTATCACCCAGAAGATGAACATTACGTCACACTTTCAGTGGACAAAATGGGTACGGGCGTGTTATTACTAAAAGCAATTACGTACGCATGCATCGAATCAAAAAAACCTACGTTCACATGCTTTGCGCGCCTCATAGCTGCTTTTGACACCGACCCATCCGTACACAGTTCCTTTTAGCATAAATATGACACTCCTCGAGCGTAAGGACGGGATAGAGAGCCCGCATTGACGATCATAAATTAAGCGAAGGATGCAACGTAAGACAACCGTAAGTGCAGGAAAGTGTGAGCCACGGCCCGCATGCTTTCTTGTTATGCGCGTCGAGGCTCACTTCGGAGTGGACTTACGGCTCTCTTGCGTAGGACGGGGGCGGGAGGCTGGATTAAGAGCTAGAACAGGAGGAAGATGAGATGAGAAGCGGATGCTGGCAATTCGGGCGGCTTGACAAACAGGACGACTAGCTCGTACGGTCGCTCATTTACACGTGAGAGATATCCACCGATTACTGGACTTGACTAATTCCAGCCTTTGAGGCAATCGACGTCCGATTTGATTAGCGCTGAATCCTAGCTGTGGCCCAGATTCTTGCGTGCGAGGGTCTAATTTTTTGATCCGAAAATCGAAAGCGAGAGCTTTGGTGTCGGGGTGTCTACATACTTGACCAGAAAAAATGCACTAACTTTTCCGAGTTTTCTCTTTCCAATTTGTTCAAAAGCTCCTAACTTTTCATAAGGACTAACTGTGTGTTCAAGAACTGAAAACGAAACATTTTGGTGATAACGTCAGTACAAAAAGGCGGAAAAATTTGAGCTTCTTGTTCTTCAGGTAATCAGTGTTCATCAATTAACTGAAAATGGAATTAGACAGGAGAGTTGGTAATTTGTCTAAGTAAACGACTCGTACATTGATCCGCACTTTGTTTCCACTAAAATTGCATTCCTTATCTTACACTGGAAAAAAAACACATCGGATCTAGAGTTCAGACTCTTGAAAACATTGACAAGAAAAGATACTCTTGATTCAATCAAATTTAAGCTTAAATCAAAAGGAAACCCGCTCAAATTAAGAGACTTGGTTCTTGATTTAAGCAAAATGCCGATTGAATCAAGAGTATTTTTTCTTGTCGACGTTTTTAAGAGTCTGGACTCAGATCCAATATGTTTTTTTTTTCCAGTGTACATATAAAAATGGTAAGCTCAGATATAGCCCTAACGCCAAAAATTTTAAAACAAAAAAACCTAACCCTGGCCCAGTGGCGTGGCGTGAATTGCGATAAATCGATTGTTATGCCATTAAAACCTATGGTAAAGAATCGATTATTAAGGTGTTCGCTGCGAACACCCTGTTTATCGATCTTTTTCCATAGGTTTAAATGGCATAACGATTGATATATCGCAATTCACGCCACGCCGCTGCCCTGGCCCCACCAAACATGCGAAAGAATCGAGCAATGAAGGCAACACGTTCAAGAGATAATTTCTAAGTTTCGACCTCCGGTATTTTTCCCGTCGTTTTTAAATTTCTCTAAATTTTCACGGTGTTCGCGAGAATAAGACGGAAATAAGACGGACTTCTGTTTCCCATTTTTTCCAATGTTTCTAATCACTCGGATCTTGCTCCACCCTGGAATTACATGTTCCACTCTCTGTTTACCACCCTGCGCGAACAAACTAATTTGTAAATAATGGAAATGAAAACAGTAAAAAACTATTGTAATTCGTCGAGAGCCATCCTCGAACACGCACGTAAACTGCTCAGCAATAAACGAAGAACACCTTAAAAGCACTTGGACGTTGTCAAGTCGCCACTGATAAAATACGAATTTTCAGGACAACTTGTGAATTTTCGCACTTAAATTTCCCAGGGAATCGCATTCCTATTTCAATTTAGATTTCCTAAAATTTTGTAAAGAAAAATATCCGTCGTAGGCATTTGACAGTTTACAGACAGATATAGACATACACTGAAAAATAATTGACGGGCTATATAAACATACCGCCGGGCTCAAAGGCCGAAAGTTTCAGATGTTGGAGCTGTAGCTTCGACTGCTCCGGAAACTACTCCCGGAACTTTCGGCCTCTGAGCCCAGAACGCAAACAATATATCTATATAGCCCGTAAATACGGCTTCCACGGCCGGAGTTTTTTCCAGAATATATTCCTAATTTTTCTCGAAATAGACATGTTATCAGTATAAATTTGACAACAAGGGTATGCTGATATGGAGTTCTTGCTCGGGGCGGCCGTAAAGGCATCGGAAAATGAATCCGAGGTGTTAACAAAGCACAAAGCCAGAGTCGTTGAAGTTTTACGGTGCGTTTCCGGACGACGGGAAACGGAGTCCAAGCCACGCCCTCGGCGGTACAGCAATCCGCGGTGATTTTCGAGGCAGCGAGTTTTCACCTCTTCGAGTACACTAGATTTCAATAGTACTCAGAATAATGCTAACTTTACCTCAAAATTAGTTTTAGAGAGAAGTTCGGTGTCTATAAATAACCAAAGTCATAGAATTTTAACACATTTTTACTGAGGTACCGATCTAGTTTAAGAGTCCTTGACACATTTACGATGAGTCTGATGCAAATTATAGCTACAACGCACAAAAATGCTATATACTTCTTCCTTACAGAAAATTACTCAAAAATCACGATGAGCGTATTGGGAAAGTCTACAACACACTTCTAACTAACGAGCCATTGTGACTGTGTCAGGAACTCTTAAAAAGGTCGATGCTCCAGTCAAAACTCGTTAGAATTCTTTGATTTTGGTTTTTACATGCAGACACCTCTTTTCAGGACTTCACTCTAAAACTAATTTTGAGGTGAAATTAGCAATATTCTGAGCACAATGTATTAACACACTCCTAACACCAGAAAACTCAAGTTAGGTTAGACGGAATGTTGGAGTTTTTATGTATCGAGTATGTGCGAGTTAGGTTAGATTGGGTCACGCAACTAAATTAACTTCGCAGCAATGCGCGAGGTATCACACGGAAAGGAAGGCGCGCCACTGCAAAATCACGCTGATTTCTTCGGCAGCTGCAATTAGCGGAGGGCTCCAAGTTTCTCTCCTTATCTGTTTGGTACTCTGTGTATATGGACGAGCAGCTTTTTACAATAGGCCCATTTGCGAGGGGGGAATTTGGTAGCACTGAAATGCAGTTAGGTTCTTTCGTGAGGTAAACGACGATTTGCGAGGTTAACGCATTCTGACGCGTCATTTCCCGGGGACGCTCCGAAAAGGAAGGGAATATATAGACATACTCGGTGGGTCCGGTGGGGCGGCGGAGGTTGTTAAAACGAGTTGTAATTCGATTTCCATGCAGGGCCGGGTCGGGCCAGGGTCTCGGATTCGTGGAGCGGTTGTGAGCTGCGTGGCTGGCGCTGGTGCGACGGGAAAATATTAAAGCGGAGCGCGGAGCTAACCCCCGTTGTGTTTTTCAGTCCCGGCCTCGGACTCGCGCCAGTGAAGCTCCTCATAGTTGCCATCTTAGGAATTCAAATCAACTTTCCAAGTTTACTCACTGCAGTGCCAAACTGCCAAGTTCTAGAGTCCCTTTATACCCAGAGTTAAGACAACTCAATTATCAGCTGACTGGGAGCCGGCTTTGGCTGGCCATGGAGGCACAAACGAGTGCACTCAAACGAACGATATAGAGGGATAAGGATCAGGAATCCTGCGATGTCTGTCACACAAAAACAACAACATCAACAAATTGATCAATTAAAAAGAAAATGAGATTGGTTTGTGAATAATTTCTTAATCTATTTTCATTTTTGACCGATGGAAAAAACAATTCACTCTTGATAAACCACAATTTAGTTATATTTTCATTTTTCTTGTTCACATTCGAGATGCCGCCATCTTGGTGCACTCGTTTCGGCCTCCATGAGCGAGAACCAATCAGAATTGGATTTTTTTTAGGCCACTTTCAGCCCAACCAAAAGGTAGCCAAAAGTGAGTTGTCTTAACTCTGGGTATAAAGGGACTCTACCAAGTTCATACGGGGAAAATGGTAGCGAACAATAGGAGTCACCGGCCCAGGTTGTCTCCTAAAATTTTACTTCGGATTTCCCCAAGTTTTCCTGAAATGTTAAATGGAATTTCCTGATTTTCGGCGCAAATAAATCGACACTAGTTTGACTTTGCATAAGGCAACATCTTTGGCAAATTGAGTCAAATGGTTTATAGTATAGCATGTGGTGATGAACTGCATGTGGTTGAAAATTAGTTGACTTACTTACAATTTTCCTGGTGACATCGAATTTTCTGATATTTTTTTGATGTTTCGGTTTTTACTGACGACAGACAGTTGGAAACCCTGCGGTCGTTGTTAAACCAACTTTCTTCCAATAATTTGAACACATTGATGACTCTTACGTCCCTGGTCCTCATAGATTGCTTAAAAAATTGCGTGACAAGCGCAAAATTCAGGGCACCACTCAAGAACACACCGATGACTTCCATTTTCATCTTCCATATTTATCGTGTGAACTTAGGAATAGGAATTTTGATTCGAATAATCAAAATAATTGACAAAGAATACAAGTTTTAGTATAGTCCATATTGTTATTAAAAAATTTGGTTTCTTGAAGGGGAATTCAGTTTTTGCCATAAAAAATTGCGGTTATCTGGATTGATGGAAAGGTATTCCATGGGCACCGATTAGGGCATTTCTTTTCCGTGCAACGTATTTTCACCTTAAATTGGGCAATCCTGAGTTAATTCTGGGCACACGAGCAGCGAGCCCCGACCAAACAGGAACACCACCGCTGCCAAACCAAGGAGCTCTTCAAAAGCTCTTGAAAAACCAAGGGGAAAAGGAAAAGTCTCAATAAGTTATTCACAAATGGGAAAAATGAGACGCAGCAGAAAGCATTCGAACTTTTTGTCGAAACTTTCTCCTCAACAAAGCACAAAAAAAAACCCTCACGAAGGTTAAATACCCTTCTCTTAGCGTGGCACGTAATTCTCGTGGCCTTGAGGCTGAAGAGTATCACGGTGGCGTTGATTTTTCAGGAAGAAAAAAAATTCAGCGAATTCCAGTGTCAGGAACTCCACGCTGTCAATCAGCTCTTGCAAAGAGGATTCTGCTGAAATACGTGAACTGTGAAATGGGTAAATCCCAAGTATTCTCCATTTCACGCAAAAGATGGGCAGTTGCGTTTCAACCAATCACGATTAATTTACATTATAATTACATATTAATAGGATACGCTTTGACACTCATCGTCATTATTTTTATTTTTTTATATTCATTGTGTGATATTTATTTCATTAGTCATATTTTATTATGTATAAAGTATCATCAAAGATAAACAAATAAGCGCACTCAATTCCTATTTAGACAAAAACAAAAGCTCTAAAGAGTCAATTGAACACGCCGCGCCGTGGATGTGGCTCGAAGAAGTATGATACAACTATTCAATCTCGGGCGTAAGGCGGTGCGGTATTCGAAAAACTGAAGGCGTTTTGCCTTATGTGCAGATTTTGAGTTTCGGAGTGTTCTTGACGCAGTGGGGTGGTAAAGTGCTGCAATCTTAAACTTTTGGGACTCCTTCAATTCCCGTTTCTCTCTCATCTGTTTCAATGATGTGAAATATCTGAAAGGATGAACTTTGAAAACATGCAGATCCTAATTGGGATTTTGCGAGAGTGTGACATATTGGATCCTGTGAATCGTGTAGAAAAATTGCACACCTTCAGGTCACCTTTTGTGATTTTATGTCGAATATCTTGTTCGTTCATACCTTTCTACGAAGAATTCGTGCATTTTCCGTGTTCCTCTCAGAATTTTAAAAATGTGGAGGGAATAAAGATGAACTTAAACACACCGAATCAACTACAATTATGCGAGAATTCGATGCGATGAGTCGAGACTGAATAGCTGTATCACACTTCTTACAAATAAGGTTTCAAATTTTCGAGAATTTTACGTGGAAAAAAAAGTAGGCGTTGTTTGATGATATAAACATTTCCCATTAATTGTGGGAGTGCCCCAATTAATTTTCGCTATACCCCCAACAAATTAGGTTTGTTAAAATGTTGCAGTACTACCAAAATTAATACAAGGTGTCCATGTATCATCCGACAAATTGAAAATGCCACAATTTTAGGGGATAATCCATGCAACTTTTTCATTCCGTGCACTGGAAAAAAAAAACACATTGGATCTAGAGTCCAGACTCTTAAAAACTTCGACAAGAAAAAGCACTCGTGATTCAATAGGAATCTAGCTTAAATCAAGAACCAAGCCTTTTAATTTAAGCAGATTTCGTTTTGATTCAAGTAAAAATCAGATTGAACCAAGAGTATTTTTTCTTGTCAATGTTTTCACGAGTCTGGACTCTAGATCCAATGTGTTTTTTTCCCCAGTGTAGCTCCAACAAATTAGGTTTGTTAAAATGTTGCAGTACTACCAAAATTAATACAAAGTGCCGATAAATTATCCGACAAATTGAAAATGCCACAATTTTAGGGGATATTTCATGCAACTTTTTCATTCTGCGTACTAACTTTTAGTCGCCGAGACCGAAAATCTCGGCTCCACGTGCCGAAAATCGTTTTACCTTGTACGGCAAACAGTCAACACCTTGCGCGTTATACGAGTCCCGGCGAGGCGCGACACGCGGCAACCGGGGTTGGTGGTTGGACTTGGACTCGAACTTGGACTCGCGGGCGCTGTTGAATTGCGCCAGGTCGGGGCCGGGGCCCTCCATCCTCCATTGAGAGCGCCACGATTTACGCCCGCTCCGACAATTAGGATTCGTTCCGCTACGTCGAGGAGTCTCCGCACCGAATTATTTTTCCGCGGCAATTGAAATATTTTTTGTCCCCTGCCACGCTCCCCCGCCCCTCCCAGACTTCCGCCCCCTCACCCCCAACCCCAACCCTCCTCGCTCTCCGTCGACTTATACTTAACCGCGCGTCGAGAGTGAGCAATTACGACGGCACCTATCGTTATCGTGTGTGAGTGCTTTTGTCGTGCTCCGCGGCTCCCACCGAGGTGAGAAGGTGAGACGCGAGCGTGTTGAGATGTTGGGGCTCCGGGCGAGGTGGAGGATCCCCCCCCCCCCCCCCCCCCCCCCCC
>NW_017550922.1:933419-958255 GCF_001854935.1 Bemisia tabaci | reverse complement strand
AAGGTTGCCTCGTTGCCCCCCGTACCAAGTTCCACCCCCGATCTCTCGATCTCCTTACCTCATTACGAGGAAAAGAGGAGGTATGTTAACGGAGGTTCAAGAAGATCCTTAACATGGCATCCCAAAATGGGCAATTTTTGTGAACCTTTGAGTAAAATTCGGCAGTCTAACTTTCAGAGTGTCTACTAAAACAGGCTGGTCAATAATAAGTACTTATAGAGTACTTTTTCAGTACATTCTCAAGAAATTCAGTACCTCCTCCAACAGAAAAATGTCGTACTTTTCAGTACCTCCATTTAATGAAATGAGACAAATTTCAAAAATTTGAGATCGCGACAAAAATTACAACAAATTCAAACAAATTCCGGACCTTTATGCGGAATTTCCGCACTTTTTCAGTATTTCCGGACCGCCCTTAAAAAAATCAGTGTACTATTTCCGGACTTGTAGACAACCTGATTAAGGGAGGTTCAAGAAGATCCTTAACATGACATCCCATAATGGGCAAATTTCGTGAACCTCAAGTGGAATTCGGCAGTATATAACTTTAAAGACGGATCCTTGCATGGGATTAAGATGATTTTCCACTGCAAAAAATACAAAATACGGAAGAAAATATATACTGCGAGTTTAATCAATTTTAAGGTAGGTAGGTTCGCATCTATCTCAAAGTTTCTCTAACTCACAGAAGTTTTTCTTTGTATTTTGCATTTTTTGCAGGAGTAAATCATTATAATCCCTTGCAAGGACTCATTTTAAAAATTATACTGCTGAATTTAACCCGAGGTCCGCGAAAATTGCCCAATTTAGATGCAATATTAGGGATCGTCTTGAAACCCCCTTAATCATTTCTTAATTGGATTTTTATTACTACAAAGTTACACTTGTGAGGTCTTTAATGAAATGTATCTAATGAAACAGAGATGAAGGTGAGACCACGAACAGACGATGACGGTCATTTTGAAAAAGCGGAAAATGGTAATAAGTACAAAATTTCATGAATTTTTCAAACACAAATAAAACTTTAAGGGGTCGATAAAATGCCAAATCTCAGGATCTTTCGGATCTCATAAAATCGGCAGTCATAAAATTTCTCCAGCAGGGGTGGAAATAGCAATGAAAGAGAGATAGTCATCATACGCCGAATCCGGTATTAAACCGAACATTCCTCCATGACAGAGGGATAAAGCTCATTCGAACTCAATTTGACCGACATTCTCAGACAGAAGAAAAACTGTACTAAAGCTTCGATTTTGAAGTCCTGCTGACCTCATTCCTTTCTGGCAAAGCATGTTATCGACCCCTAAAAGATTTGACAATAATATTGAAAAAACAACAATCCCTCCACCAGTAAAACCTCCGCCGCACCGTATTGACCGGGCAGTATTCAGCGAAAGGAGACCAAACGGTCGGAAAATACGGGATTTACTCACTAGATGGTTGACAGAACTATACGTCACGGACTATGTGAGTGAAGCTGCAGCTAAGGCATTTTCATGGGTGAACTTTGGTTCGCTCTTAAACGATTACAAAGAAATTAAACTGATCAACTAGACTTCATTTAGTGTTTTACAACGCTGGCGTATGACGGCTGCATTTCCCATTGAAAAAATTTATTTTAGCAGACTAAATCATAATGCGATGATAATCCCTCCAGTGATTTTTTAAATATAGAAACCGACGATATTTTCATGCTCAAGTCATTCAGGAGTGTCTACTTACAAATGCAATTTTAGACACCCACCAGCAAACTAAAAGGAGCCGACTAAAAAAAACGTTTAAAATGAATTATTACATTTCTATTAAATTTAATTTCTTTGCTACCCAACACAAAACAAAACTACCATAAATCATTCAAATTGAAATATCGGCACTCAAGATTCCGTTTCATGAATATGAACGTGCAATTTTATAAACAGGGTTGCCATAATTTCTTTATTTTTAGATTCCGTGGCTTTCCCTGATTTTTCCTGCCTCTAAAATTGTCTAGTTTCCTGACTTTCCCTGACCTTCGAACAAAATTTCCGCTTTTTTTGTTTAAATACGCTAACTTTCGCTCAACTTTGGACGCATTTTCCTGTTTAGAGATAAAATTGTGGATAAAGGCGTTCAGTAGCTGGTCAAAAGATGACTAGCCTTAAAAATGACCGGAGAAGGTAAATAGTTGGAGGATCAGAGATGTGTTTTAGTGATTAATAGATGTATTAGAGACTCTCTGACTTTTCTTGGTCGTCGCAAATTCTTTGACCCTTCCTGATTATCCTGGTTTCTCAGACCGCCGTACAGTGGATCGATTCAATCGAAGAGGTCGGACAAAATTTGGAAACTTTGAAAGCTTATAACTCCGATTATACAAAGCTTTGAGGTTGTAAAAGATGTTCCATTGGTTTCTCCGCGGAATTTTCTTTTACAAGCACTCCTTAAAATTTAAAATGTGACGAAATAAACATCATAATTTTCAGTTTTAGTCCCAAATTGCAAGTCCGATCTCTCTGATCGACTGGATTCACTGTGCGCCGACAACCCTGCACTGAAAAAAAATTCTCGGCGTTTTTACCACGGTCCGTTGGTACCTTTACCATCTCACTTTTTTTACCATTTATTGGTAATTTTACCGAGACTGGTAAGCTTATCTAAAAACCGGTATTTTTACTGTTTTTTTAAGGGTAAGAATACCACTTTTACTGGTAATCAATCCCCGGTAACTTTTCCATTTTATCTCAGTAATTCTACCACAGTCGATAAAAAATATTGCCGTTTTTGCTAAGGTCCAGTAAAATTACCGAGGAAGTTCAATAATTTTACCGAGATTTCTCGGTAAAATTACCAATTCCGTAAATGGTAATTTTACCAAGAAAAAACTGTGATCAAATAGAACCCTGAATTCTTGGTAATTTTACCCTTTTCTTAGTAAATACACCGAGATTGTTTTTTCAGTGTGCACAAACCATTTTCAATGATTTTTCCACTCGCTGAATACTGCCCTGTGGAAGCGCCGACAACAGGGGGCTGGGACAAGAGCGAGGCTGATGTTTGAGGTTAGGACACGCTGCGAGTAGTATACAAAGTTGGTACTTACGTTATAAATAATGTATTTCTCGGCGTCCTCCTCGTGCGTTCCGGGGTTATACACGGGACAAATGATATTCACCTGATCGTACTCGAACAAACCATTCCCTTTATTGACGTCGATGACGTGGTCTGTATTCTCTAACCGGAATCTGAAACAACAAGTCGAAATAAATATTAGTATACTCGCTCCGATCGGACCCGACCCGACTCCGAGCGGCGGCGTCCTGATTTCTGATTCCTGATTCTGGTCTCGGAGCCCCCCCCCCCCCCATCGGGGGCTGCTCCCGAACATCTCCCAGAGGTCACGAGAATATTCCTTTTCATATTTTAACGGGCGCCGCCGTCTGTGGAATGTCCCCCGATTTTTGAGCCACCGCTGATACGATTACCCGGTGGAAAACGTCCGTATTGTAATTGAGGGGGGTTTTCAAATGGACCGGAGAGATCTCTCCGTCGATAATCGGACCGGTGCGCTACCAGGGTCGCCTGAGAGGTGCATGCATCTCTCGTGGGGAACAGCGCGCGATTTTGACCGGATGTCAATATCGGTAAGTGCATTAACGAGATATTCGTGATGTTGCCAAAGGAGGCAGCAACAGAAGTACAAAATGGATGAAACTAAGACTACGGGATGTATCTGATAGTGCATTAAAAGCATCTTAGTGCCATTTAAATTTATGGAGCCTTGAGTAATGAAATTTCTGGGCGTGTACACAATTATTCGTCATTTCCCAGACGAAGGAACCTAACAGTAATGAAAACAACAAACAAGTGACAATAATCGGAATAAAATTTTACATAATATCCATCTGTGGGTGTGCTTTATTCATATCTGAACTCGAGCAACTTTACCACGATTTCGATATTATAAACTTACGAAGTTTAACTGAAAACTCAGATTTTAATCATAACATTAGTTTCATTTGTTTCATTCTTCGTTGAAATTTGACATTCTCGCTCGAATGACGACAAAAAAAGTAGACACAAAATTTCATTGGTGACTTGAAGCTTGACTGACTGTATAATTCCGATCTTGTAGGCAAATACTACTCTAAGACAACGCTGAAGGGGATTGCATACTTTCCAGGCGTCATTAAAACACGCGTGGTATAAAGGAAAACATTCCGGACCTTCTTGCACTTTACCAGTACTTCCGGACCGTTCATAAAGAGTCAGTGCTGTTTCCGGACTTTGCGGACTAGTAGACACCCTAATGATAGAGCCAGGGAAAACTCCGGACTTTCTTGCAGAATTTTCGCACTTTTTCCGTACTTCCGAACCGTCCTTAAAAATCAGTGCTATGCACTGGAAAAAAAACACATTGGATCTAGAGTCCAGACTCTTAAAAACATCGACAAGAAAAAATACTCTCGATTCAATCAGATTTAAGCTTAAATCAAAAGGAAATCCGCTCAAATTAAGAGGCTTGCTTCTTGATTTAAGCTTAAATCTGATTGAATCGAGAGTATTTTTTCTTGTCGATGTTTTTAAGAGTCTGGACTCTAGATCCAATGTGTTTTTTTTCCAGTTTACTTCCGAACCTCCCTTAAAAATCAGTACTATGATTGGACTTTCTGGAAATTCCGGACTAGTGGACACTTTAATGATAGATCCTCGTAGAGACCGAGTAGTTCCTGTGATAAGCCAATCCCTTTGTGCGCGATGCCGTCCGACGTCCAACTGTAGTTGTCCGACAGTACATAGATCAGTCGGAGGTCGCGAGGCGCCCGACAGGAAGCGGTGCTCTCCCAGAGCTCCCGATCCAGCAAGCCGCCAGAATACAGAATCAGGGATACAGGAATATAGAATAGGACGCATTCATGCTGAAAGGGACTACGTTACACGCAAACCCTATGCACATAGTTCCTTTCAACATAAATACGTCCGATAGGGAATATGGACCGGACTGGGAGCTGAAAACAAACGAGGTGCCCGTTTACTCGTTGGAACGCTCATCTGCCAGGCTAAGTAAAAACGTCGTACATGCCATCAGGATTTGCCAAATTTTCTTCGACAAATCACGAATTTTCAGGAAAATTTGGGAATATTTCTCCTCCGATTTTTCAGAGGATTTCGTTCGTAATTTGATCTGGAAAGCCTGAAAATTTCAACGAGAAATATTCTTTACTTCCTTCGAAAATAAATACTTTTACAGAAGAAATTTGGCAACATTCGAATGCTTGTACGGCGTTTTTACTTAGCACGGCAGTCATGACGACGCACAAGAAAATTTTCCGCGTTGGAAGCGCCACGCGGATCGTTTTGATTGGTCGTCCTGCGCCGGATAATACATCGCCTTTCGGACAAAAGAGCGTATCTCAATTCCCACGTGAGCCCTGTTTTACATATGAGTCCCTGCTTCCTAGAGCTCACACGGAAATCGGGATGCGCCCTTGCGCCAGAGGAGCGACCGACATCGACCCTTTGGATCTGCCCGACCGGGAAGCTTTGCATCAGATTTCGCGGATTACTGAAATTCAAAGAATCATAGTCGATGTTTTGACTTCAGAAAACGATCAACAAAAAATAAGTTCAAAATTATGTATGTAATGTCGCAGGCATTAAGCAATTCGTATTGACTCGTTAAATTGCGATAATTGTCATCGAAAACGAAGAGGATTTTACGGCTGGGAGCATCAAAGCACGATCTCGGCTCATAATCAGTGCGCCTTCGATTTTCCGTGATACACTCCGCTTTGCCTACGAGTTAGTTTAGTTGCTCATTCGCACCACGTCTAACGAAAAGATCAATGCACTCGTTTAGGTGCCCCTTGCAAGGTTCTAATTTTGCAATCTTGGTGTGGAGTTACGTTCTTACATTCGGGAAACGAGTGGGCAAATATAATCGTTTACTAACTAACATAACTTCTACTCTAAATTACAGAGAAAAATAGCAATGCGAGGCCTATAAAGCACAATGTCTCAGATGCAGATGGACTTCTTTCACACAGACGTGTCCACTTTGTCACCGGGAGAGGCCATCTGCTGTGCTATGGAAAAACGCCTATAAACATACAAATGTTGCCAAATTTTCCCTAAAAAGATGCTTATTTTTTAATAAAATTATGAGAATTATTTCTAGTAATTTTCTGACACCTTGCATCAAAGTACGAACGAAATTTTCTGAAAAATTGAAGGAAAAATACTCGGGAATTTTCCCTGAAATTTGTATTTTGTCAAAGGAAATTTGGCAAGGTTTGCAGGCTTTTACGGCGTTCTTCCTTTTACCACGGCAGTCGTCACCTGTCAGCTTAGCGCCAAGAGGTCAGCGGAGGGTCTCGGGTCTACGTTCGTCGTCCCATATTGCCGTGCTAAGAAAGAACGCCGTATGAGCATTCAAGCGTTGCCATATTGTCTTCAATGGAAAAATAATGAACGGGATCATTTTCAATAATGTTCCTTCACTTTTTCAGGAAATTTTGTTCAGAATTTTGTAAAACACAAAGAAAATTCTGGGGATAATATGCATAACTTTCCTCAAAAACAAACATTTTATGGAAGAAAATTTGGCAATGCTCGAATGTTCATACGGCGTTTTTCCTTAGTACGACAGAATACCAGTACCAGTATCTCCTGCGAGCTTTTCCTCCACCATCCACCAGGCACCAACAGACGCTGGAGCTCGACCCGACAACACTCGCCACTCGCCGCGAATAACTTGTAACGCGGGCGACCGGGCGGCTACCATTAAACCGGGCCGTCGACGTCCGATGCTCATCGAATATCCGCGCGGACACCGGTACCGGACTCCCGGCTACACTGTAGCCCGCCGCCGTTTAGCCGTGCCGAGGAGCTTTTAAGTATTTTTCGTAATTAGAGACGCAGTGGGAGTCCGGTGCTTTGGCACCGCATCGCTCTCCCACCGTTGCCGCACCCGGCGGAAAATCCACACATTTTCCCGGCACGGGTCGCGGGCGAAAATCCAAGCGAAACAACTCACAATCAGCGATCCGTCCGGGGGTAATGGCCCCCCGTCCCGGGCCCGGGTCCCGAACCGGGGGGGCTAATGACACGAGTGCATCGTTAGGAGAAACAATAAAAAAATTGTTCCGCGTCTTCCTGATGTCTCTGGCATTTTTCCTGATCGTTCCCGAACGAAAAACCGGTGATAAAATCTCGCAAATTTGCATAGCTCATTGTCGATTCGAAATTTCATATTTTGCGCTGGGGATCGCGAAAGCACTCGAACGCACTGGTAAGAATTTCGGAGTAAAATCTGGAATTCGGAGCTTACTTTGTTCCCTGAAAGCTCGAGAGATATGAATAAACTGCGAGCTTTACTCTTGCAGAGCCAAATTGACCCTTTTTACTTTGTAAGTACTCAACTCTTATGGAGCGGATTTCAAACCTTATTCATATCACTCCAGATTTTTGGAGGCAAAATTTAGAATCCGGAGTCAACTGCACTCCAATATTTCTAACAGATAGTAAACAAAATATTCATCGAGTGAAAGGAGCAACTAATCGCGCCGACTAAAATTTCAGTTGTGACAACGAAAGCTATCTTCTTCAAAAGTGAGAATATTATTTGTATTTGCTTCCTGAGTCCATTGCAATCACCCGCTTCCACCAACAGAATCGCTCCAATTTTTCTTCATTCTCTTGGTCTATCGCTGAGAGTCAATCAGTTTCAACAAGTAGCCTACAATATTAACGAACGGCAATCCGCGAGAGGGCCTTTTGTTAGTTCATAATAATTTACCCCTTAGCCTAGGACAACCACAAGCTTCAACTGATAGGATTACTCCATTATCCATTTGTCTTCTCTGTCTAAAGCTATGTCTACCAATTTCAATGGTCAGCCCGCTGTTTAGATTGTTTGTTACCCCATTTTTGATAAGTTTCTACGACTTTCCTACAGAATCACCTAAATTTTTCTCAGACGCTTCGTAACTTCACCTGCAATCTGCACCCTTCGATCGGCAATCTACATACATTCTTTTTTCTCTTCAATCATGCTCGGATGTTTATTGCCCTATTTTCCACGAGTTTCCTTGACTTTTCTACAGAATTACCAAAATTTTTCTGAGACACTTCGAAACTTCACCTACAATCTGCGCCCTTCCATCACCAATCTACATACATTCTTTCCTTCCTTAAACCACGCTCGGAATGCGAGATTTCTTAATAAACGGTCACTGGAAATGCGAGGAATCTGGACATTGATCACGCAGGAGCTCGCTGGGAGTGATTTAGTTCGTGCAGGAAAGCTTGTCGATTCCGGTTCTCTATCCGCTTGCCAAATTCCGATTTTCCCCGTTCCTGCGGACTGATTGTGAGTTCTGAGCTCTCTCCCGCGCCCGCCGAATTCAGAACTCAGCGCGTCCAGTTTTCACGCTCGGCGGGCGCTAGGATTTCCAGCCCCGGTTCGGTCGCCACTCCCGCTTTGCATCTCGATATTCTCGTTCGACGGAGGCAGAGGAATCGCTATAAATGAAGACACCGGATTATGGATTTTTTCCTGCTTTCCTCGTTTGAACACGGACAGCCGCGTGAGAGCTCATCGCGAGCTTACCTCGGATCTGTCGTCGTCTGATCGGGCGGCTCGAAGCAGTGCTGCCGTTTGGATTTTCGAAATGATACACATCAGAAAGAGTGCTGAAAGATCCACTAGTAGTCCACTGAAAGTTATCAAAATGGTCGCATTCAGTCCGAAAAGTGGAAAAACCTCCGCAGAATTGGGCTACATTTTTCGATTTGGAACTACAATTTCTACAGGGAGAATAAAACCTCGTGCGTGGGACCCGAAGTTTAGGTCATATGGATCTCTGAAGTTTTCAGATTGAGCATCTGAACACTTTAGGTCTAGCTGTCGAGGTTCGGATCACACATCTGAAACTTCAGTTCTTACATCTCAAGTACTTCAGATGTACAGTCCATCCGTAAAAACACTCATGTGCACAGGGAGATTTGCGGTACGTACGTCGCGTCGTGTCTGCACCGATCCGGATATTATAGTTCCATATCATAAATGCAAAATGTAGTCCAATTACCTGCGTTGAATATAAAAAAATTACAATAAAACTCCGTTTTTCGGATATATAAGCGAATGGTCTACACTTCGACAAGATCTGCTTTGTTCAGGCCTATCTCAAAAATTGAAGGCGAAATAGTACCGATAATAACCTCCCCACAACTTTCGAATCAATTCCGCTTACTTCAAATGACCTGGGCAGAAAACCCTACTGCCTGTGATATCGTGCGTCGGAGGAATCTTTCGTCCCTTACTTTCATCGTGAAAATTACAATATTCAATCAGTGTAAAATCCAGGGTTTCGCATAATCTTCATTTTCCAATTTCCTAACTTTCCTGCCCTTTTTAAGGTTTCTCTGACTTCTTTTAAGTATGTTTCTCTGGCTCACGAATTTCCAAATTCCTGATTTGCCCTCAATTTTTCCTGATTCCCCTGTTCTTCGGGCAAAATTTCCTTTGAGATATGTTTTATTTTGATCACGCCAACTTTTGTTCAACTTTTAACAAAATTTCCACCTCTGGAGATTAAAATTATGAAAAAGACACTCGGGTGTTGTTCACTCTCTCTCGAAAAGTATTGGCTGAAGTTGCTGAGCCTCCGGGCACTGCTCGCAAAAATTCCTGACTTTCCCTGACTTTTCCAGGTCCAATATATCCCTTCACTTTCCAGGCTTTCCAGACCACTGGAAACCACGAAGAGGCACTTCCGACTCTTACTGTTACCGTACAGTTCAACAATTTTAGAGGCGCAATATCACTGGAAACTCCGCCTTACCGATCACCCGATCGGTAACTACCGGGAATCGATAAATCTACCGATTTCCTTTTTTTCAATCGGTGTGATCAATCTTGTAACCTCTACAGTACCGTACGGCCGGGTGAGCCGCTCACTATGAGCGTCATTGGCAGGAGAATTTAATTACAAAGCAAACTGGTGATGAAATAAAGGACGGATCCGGACATCGGCGTGGTGCGGTGCGGCGGAGCAATAACATCAAAGAAATAATACATTTTGGATCCGCGAGCGCGGCGCGCAAACAAACGCGCGAGCGGAAATTGAAACTCTCGGACTTCCGATCCGCGGCTCGGTCGCCGCGTCGAAAAAACAAGACGGAGGGGGTCAATTTTAATGAATAGTTGATTATTCCCGGGAATTTTACTTCATTACGCCCCGGTATCAATGGACTCGGGAGCTTTGCATTACGCTAGCCCAAGCTGCGCACAGTGGGACCCAGAGTCAATTCGTAGTTTTTCTCACGAACAAACGTAGCTACATTTCGATGTTTCCACATATTCCCGCGTAATTTACATCCTCACCAAAAAATTCCGAGAATTTCTAATTGAAAATTTGCCCAATTTCCCTCTGATCTTATGCAAAAGTCATACAAATTTTCGACGAAAACTGTGCAGGCTTATACTCGTAAGAAATTGAACTGTTTGAGTTTATGTTACAGCCTTAGAATGGAGTTATGATGTTATGCTCCTTCGTGCGAGAAAAGACGATGATTTATCTACCATCGATATTTTCGTATTTAAAGTCTTGCTACAGTTTCGATCAGTATTGGGTTTGTTGCGGACATCCTAATAAATTGATCCTTTCCCTTACGTTTGAACGGAAAATTAATCTATGTACTGGTGGCACGAGTCTTAAAAAGTTTGAACGAGCCATGAAATATTCGACTAAAATTGCAACTTTTGATGTTGGTTTCACACACCATAATAGAAATTTTAAGGGGTTATTCTTGAGGTAAATTTTACCAAAAAAATCAATGAACCAATTGTAAACAGCTAAGTTGTCAATATTTGGCGGATAAATAAGGTGTGAAAAGTGTTCATATCGTGTCCGAGCTATTCCGTTAACTTGGTCTACTGTGCGGCGCGCGTATTTGCGCCCGACACAAATTCTTCCTGCTACCGCTGTAATTAATTGAAGGATAGCATCCGACTGTTTGGATACCTAGGATTTCCGATATCAATTCAACGGCTCGTATCTACGGCGCGCGACTTTCATGCTTTGACGCGACATTCTTTCATATCAATATCATTTAAACCAATTACGAACAATTATCATAATTAAGAAAACTCTTTGTAAAGAGTGCTCTGTTTCATTCAGCAGTTCAGTGAAAGACTGCGACCGATTCCGCTCCGATGACGAAAAGACGTATGAGCCTTGAGACATTGCCAAGCTCCCGTTGACAAATCAGGAATTTTCGGGAAAATTGGTGAGAGAATGTTTTCTTCACAAATTTTCATAGAATCTTGTTCCTGATTAGACCAAGGCAGAAAATGTACGGAATCTAAATGTTTGTTTACTTCCGGTATGGACTCACTTTAATTAATAATTCCGGTCCGATTCAAATCCGTCGCAAAGGTGTGGAACTGCCAGAAAGACCCGAGTTAGGTTAGATTGGGTCACGCAACTAAACCAACTTAGCGGCAATGCGAGAGGTGTCACACGGAAATGAAGGCCCGTCACTGCGAAATCGCGCAGATTTCTTCAGCAGCTACAAGTATCGGAAGGTTTCAAGTTTCTCTTCCTTTCTCTTTAGAACACTATGTGTATGTGTACGATCAGTAAATTTTAGAGCCATTTTCTATGAGAGACAAATTTACTCTACTGAGGTTTGCAACAGGCCCCTCAGACCCGAAAGTCTCTGCAGTTGCCTTCCTGACTGGTGGAAACTAGTGCTGCATCTGACAGCATCTATCTCTCTTTGACTGTATATCCTGCTCGAATGACCTTATCCCTCTAAAGTGAGACCTTCAGCTGTATACTGAATTTTTCGTTCAATGTACGACAAAACATGAAAATTTCAGGCTTCACGCAGCGAGGTAAAACTAACGATGATGAGTCAACAACCCACGCTCACCGCATCCGAAACGCGACTCCCACATCCATCGGAACTCGAATTAACGAATTCCACCATCGGACTAATATCCTCGTCGGGGGGTTGCGCGACGCGACGCGATCCCCCGATTTGATCGAAGTCCGAAGTGTTTGTGATCATCATTTATTAGAAGACGGGCGGCGGCGGAGTTTTGAAACGTGTCATATTAGTCGAGCCGAAGCTTACACACGGGGTTCCAGCAGGGTTCCCCGCGGCGAGTGTGTGTGTGATAAATGGATGTATCGAGTACCTAGTCGAGCGCACTTACGTCTGTCCGATTCCGGTCCGTGACACTTCTCCGCTCGCCAGGAAGAAACGCGTAACCCCCGATGGGATCCGCGGGTAGATAGGTGGTTTTTGGTGGCGTCTTCGGCCGCCCGAATTCTCCGCGGCCATTAGTCGTCCGCCGCGCCGGGACGTGCGCATGACGTCCACAAATTATTTCGACCCACTTCGCGTGTCGATTAATTCACCGAGGAATGCTTTCGCACCTCGCCTCGCGTCGGCTTGTTTCCCGGATTCGGTTTTTGGGCACTGGTGGTAAATCACGGTGCCTTTTGCGTTCGCCGATGTATTCGTGGAGAAAAAAAGAAAAAAATCAAATATGATTTCCGCGGCAAAAGGGGCCTCAACCCACGGAGAGACGGCATTTTCAATGAAGCAATTTTCAACAATTTGAGTCGACAAATCGGATATTGAGGTTTCGACGGAAAAGTCTCGTGTCATATTGATTAAGTTGCGAGGTTTATATTCCATTCATAGACGGATCTAAAATTGTCCATCTTCCTGATTACGTTACAAATCATGAGGCACTCTCTCTAGACCCATGAACTTTCATGTTCGAGATAAAGTGTAACTTTCATTTCCAAACTAAAAATATTCTTAGATAGGACACTTGCCGCACCCATTGAATTCCATATCAGAGATATGATGAATAACTCCTACTTTCACACTCAAAATTAATTTGGATGGAAGAAAATTGACGACCAGCTAGATTACATTTTGCATTAAAGAACTGTAATTTTTGGTTTGTGAATAAAGACATCTTTATGTGTGGGAAGACTGAAAGCAAATACGTTGTTTCAACTAGAAACGACATTCTAGTCTGACAACTCAGTCGTTCTAGAAACTTTCTGGGATGGCTGAGAAATTGTGGTTTTGAATTGGAAAATGTAGTCCTGAACTCTGGTTCAGTTACTTTTCTCTTCCAAAATAGAGACTGGATCCTTCCTGCTGAATTTCATGCAATTTCATGCTGAAGTTCATGCATAGTCTATTTTCAAGACCTGTGTTCGAACAGCTTAGTGCGTGTCAACGGCGAAACCATCATTTTCAAAGGAATCGGTTAATTTCAAAACGGCAAAAGACCACATCCAAGCGATCCTTGAAGTGCATAAAGACACGTGCAAACTGGGGCTCATCCTAAAGCCAACTTGCTCCCTTCCGCCAAGAACCAATCCAAGGCGCCGACACCCGCAACCCGACTCTCGAAAGCTCGCGCCACATCGTCACTCCCTAACGTAAGAGCGCAACTCCATTTTCACGTGAGCTCTGTTCTACATATGAATCCATGCTTTCTAGGGTTCATACGGGGATCGGAATGCGCTCTTGACGGTATCACACACGACCCTGGCTTCACCGCGACGACGGAGACGACGGCGACGTCGGGATCTTTCTTCCGAACAAGGTTGCCAGGTTGTGCAATATAATACAAATATTTTACACGGGTCAAAACGAAGAAAAGCGCTGATCTTCAGCACTACCTGGCAACTATGCCTGGAAGCCAAAGGAAAAACGCGAAACGGCGCAAGCGGAAGAGATGGCGCAGATAAGAAACGCAACGCGAGATAAGAAAAAAATCGGGGCTTCGGGGAGCGTATCCACCGGGGATCCATAAGCCCCCCCCCCCGCCTCCACCCCCCACCGCCCCCGAGGCGGCCTGGACAAAGACCCCCGACACCGGGCACCCGAGCTTCATCGCCTACATAAACAAACATCGTGTTACAATTTATTATCGATTTCCGCTGAAACGGAGTCCCGCTCCCGCTGAAATCGGATCCGAAGAAGAAGAAGAAAACAGAGGAGGACTAATCCGTGATGGCGGGCTTCACCCTCTCTCGGGGGGCCCGGCAAAATGGCCGCCGCCGGGGCCCTCCCCCGGGCGCCGATTGGTCAGCGCTCCCCGCGGGAACCGCCGTAACCCGAGCCGCCGCGGGGACCGGGAGAAAGAATGTGTCAACCCTAATTATTCCCGACGTGGCGGGGGCCCACNCGGCGGGGGGAGGGGGGTTTCGCCGCCGCCGCTGCGACTACTACGCGAAGTGTGAACACTCGGCCGACACTTGTCCCCTTCTTTTTTTTAATTCCTTCCCACTTCTCCTCTCCGCGCGCCCCTCCCTCGGGTGCGGGGCAATCCCGATACTCGGATTTCATTCCGTTGTCAACCATTACTTTTCCGTCTCGTGTTTCGTGTTTTAATTTATACACAGCCTTTAGCTATGTTTACAAGGCTTTTCGGAGCGCGGCTGCCGGTTGGGTTCATCACGGGCACTTCATCGTCCTCCTCCCTTTGTCGCTACTGCCTCCGCACTTGACGTCTTTCTCACCTTCCCTTTTTCGACTCCCCCCGATCCTTATCTCCTCGTTCCCCCGCGCGAGATTGCATCTACTGCACCGGAAAATGCCGACGGCGTTGGTTTTCTCCCGACTTCCCGTGTGTGTGCATGATAGTTTTTTAGCGGTCGCCGAACAATGGGGACTTCGGTGGGGGGAACCCACCCCGGAATTGAGCGATAGAATCCGTCGCGTCGGCCAGATTAAAATCACGATGGGACGGGGACGGGGCTCAAGGTAAACTGGATGGGACGGGGCCCGATGCCCAGACGGCGCTGGGCGTAGCCGGGTAGTAATTCAGGAGATGCCCGAACACCGGTCGCCGGTCGTCCCGTCGCGGCGGACCGTTTTTTAAGCCGCTGTTTTTGTTTTTTGCGGCGCGCGATTCATCGTATGATTATTCGCGAAATTAATGGGTCAGCTGCTGCCTCGAAAAGTGAAATTCGAGGTTGCGTCGCCGGACGCAGCGGCCGCGTGAGTAGTGGGTACGGTCGCCGATGACCAACGGTCCCTCTTGCTCACGGCTGTTTATGTAACCCACTCACCAAGAATTTCACCTTTTGTAAAAGTTATTTCATGATGTCTAAACTTCTTTACCATGCTCATTCCCTGATTTTTCCCTCATTTTAAGGAGCTCTACGGAAGAAAATGTTTAGGGTTATGTCCTTAACAGCACTACCCCAACTTGTTGGATGAAATGGACATTTCCGTTTAATTGTGGTAGTGCCGTGATTCAAGTTGGGGTGGTACCGAAATATTTTGGTGAGCAACCGAATTTATTGGGGTACTGCCACGATTAATTGGAAATGTCCAAGTGGGGACTTAAGCCATGCCTCTTTGTTCCCGCGTGTCATTCCCTGGTGAAAAACCGAAAATTTCCTTCTTTTCTCAGAGATTTTCTTGGGATCAACTATGAATTATTCAGAATTTCAGTTATGAATAAAAATTTATTTCTAAAAACAGCTTGCGAGCGAGAAGTTGGGATGAACTGATTCCCGATTAAACTATACAAACGCTAAAAGTCATTTCCGGTTTTTGATGGTTTCAACGGAATGCGGATTCAGCAACAGGCTAAGTGTGCCAAACCTTTCTCGCGTGAAATTTTGATGTATTAACAGGTAACATGTCTCGAAAAAGCTAACTCCTCACCCTGTACGAAGGTCCATTCCTCATTTTCCAGGAGCTCACTGGTCCCTGGGCTAGGTCACTGGGAACCCCGATCATCCATGACCGATTTGACCGATGTTGATTTCGAAGCAAGATAACGTTTACACCATGTAGGGAAGATAGCATTGCAGGGTCTAAATAATATATTGTTTCAGATATCGATGGCTCCAAGTTGGAAACTAAAACCCCCGGTGATTTTGGGAGACGAGAAGCGTGCTGGAGAGTGGGTGTTGGACTTAATTAATTCTCGACAGGAAACCGAAGCTAATCAACTCTGCCGCTAGGTTATGAGACGAGAGCACCTTACGAAATCAGATACTTGTTTATCAACGGTTGTCATCTGTGTTGTCTTTCCAAGCGTTCGCTAACCTCATCAAAGTCATCCAACCGATCTAAATCGGATATGTTTTTCGGTTGCTTTCGGCGTCTCACCAGACACGGGTTGCTCTGGGTCTGCTACGGCCAAATACGAAAAGAGAACCGTCCGCTAGCTTCCTAACGACAGGTAGAGAATTCTATTTTTGGAAATGTTGTTCATTGAAATCTTATTTTCTTTCTTATAATTTCATCAATTTTTTTTTACCAAACAGAAAAATTTCCATCCACATCGAGAAATGAACAAGAACGTCTAATGAATCATTTCGTACTCTTTCCTTTGGGGACGGCTGAAAGTCTGTAACGGGGTGGCCTTAGGAATTTACGATGGAAATCCCTAACTTTTCCGGGTTTTCCGTGATCAATTGGATTGCATTTTGCAATTAGAAGCTACAATTTCCAGGCTCATCTGTAAAAACGCTGCTGAGCATAGGAATATTGATGGCGCGTACGATGTTTCTAAACTGAGCCAATAATTGTAGTTCCTAATTGCAAAATGAAGTCCAATTATAAGACAATTCCTCTACTTTTGAGTCAGTAAGAAATTGATTATAAAAAATAGTTGTAAAATTTTCCGGATCCGCCTAAAGGACAAGCTGAATTCATGTGATGCTACAGGATAAAATGTTCAATTTATGTACCTTGTTCTTTTCCTGTGACCTTTTCTGGCTTTCCCTGACCTGCAAAAAATTGCTAATCTAACCTCGAAATTACAAAAGTGGCAAAGTTTTCTCTTCGCCCCGCAAAATTTTCAGTTTGCAGATAGGCGGCGTTGTTCCTTGGCGATCGACATGAGCAGAGCTAGTCTGAACCAAACGGAGAAATTTCTCGTTGCATGAAACTGCCCCATAATTCCGATGCGGAGTGACTGACCCATTCGCAATATTTATACTTGTTTATTAATTTTTTCGTTCCGGGTTACGCCCACACCGACTCGGGCTCGGTGACAGGAGGGAGGCGGGGGGCGGGGGGAGGGAAGATAAAAATTGCGGGGTCTCGGTACCCTCGTGGTGGTGGTGGTACGGTAGCCCCGATTTGGCGAAAACATCTGTCCGTGTGTTGGTGTAAAGCGATCCGCGCGGCGGTGGCGCTGCGGGCGGGGGGGAATCGAATCATAAAAATGGCCAGTCGAGGCCAGTTTACGGCGTGTTCTGATCTAATCCGCTTAGGCAGGAGCGGGGCCCGAGTCCCATCGGTCGTCCAATCGAAACTAACCCCTTCCTCGGGTCCCCCCCGCCCCCTCGGCGGTGGTGTAACTTCTACCTTTCAGCCGCGTTGATTGTTATCAGATGATCGGCCGGGGTCCGTCTCGGCTCCTCTCCAGGCTTGCCGCAACACGGCGGGAAACTCACGGTTTCCCGGGCGGCTTGCCAGATCAGCGGGGTGGTTATTGGAATTGATAGACACAGCTTTCGACAGAGGAGGCGAGGAAGAAATGAGCGATCCTGCTGGTGAAAGCGGATGGTTGCAATAGACTAAGGAAATTAGTAACGGATGACTAACAGCAACTTACAAGAGGCCCTGTGGTAGACTATTACAACCCCCGTTTCCGCCAAAGATCGTTCGTATTCTTTGTCTATAGATTTGTCTATAAATTTCAATAATCAGCCTCCTTTCGTACTTACTCAGGAAAATAACGGTAGGTGCAGAAAAAAGTTTTTCAACAAAAAAAACAGACAGATTCATGACAGATTAGAATACTGCCGCAAGCAACTATTACTGCTTACTCTTAAACCACTCACATTGCCTACAAGGTTCATTGAAGGCAAACTAAAGACAAAAAATCAATACAATGGATTTAATCGATTTACCATAGTTTTTCATTCGAGAACCTCGGCTTTTTTCTTGTCACTTCAATGTTATAGGCGCGTCAATGAAATATTCGAATAGATGATCGGGGTGGTAGTTTTTTTTGCGTTAATGATGACATTAGCGGACCAAGATTACTCTGTTCCCAGCGTGTAGCGCTTGCTCTAACCAGTTTGCCTTCAATAAACTAAGCAGACAAAGTGAGTGACTTCGGAGCAGTAATAGTTGCTTGTGGAAGTTTGACCATATTCATCCGAATAAAGCATTGCACTATAGCGGACTCTGCGGACTGTGTTCCGTGCTCAATCTGACCAGTTCGATGATAGAAAGATTTGAGCCATCACAATAGATTTCATCAATTTATACGTGCTATTGTTTTTCATTTTATTTTCATTACCCCAGTTTTTTCTGTCTTATCGTCCGAAGGACGAGTGAAATTATTCATAACAACCTCTGGAAGACACGATCTCAGAGATCCTTATTTTCCTTGTCTTAGTACTTTACACTGACAGTAAAAAAAGGAAAGCGCGATGACGCCGAAATATTCGAATGAACATAAAACCGAGTAAAATACCACCGGTTAAATCCGCTGAAATTCTATCCGCGAAGAAACGGACGGATTCTGTCGCACGATGTGAAAACATTCGCTCTCAAATCATCATCCATTACTTTGAATGAGCCTCCCCAACAAGTTCAAAACTGGAGGGTTCATAATTATTAAAACTGTGCTTAGCTTATTGCTCCCCCCCCCCAACCCCCCACCCCTCCTTGGCCCGCAACTCGCGTGAGTGATTCATTTTTTTTAAAGCGCAAATGCCTAACTTCAATGCTGAAATCCCCGACAAATACGCTGGATTCGTCCTATTAATAACATTTTTTTTCGGTCTTTCAAAGCCTTTGTTGGTGTTCTCATTCCATTTGTTCATTGTAAAGAGAGCTATCAACTCATATTTCAACTGAAATTAATAAATTACCGAGTTTCTGGGAACGCTTGAGTACAGAGTTGCCGAAATGGCTCCATCAGCCACTGGACAAGGTACGAGTTAAAGCACTGCGTAACATGTTTCGGGTTTCCTCCTCAAAATTTCACAAAGAAAACGTATTACACAACGGAAAGTCTGGAATTCAATTTTTGACCAAGGTACAAGATTTTACAATTAACACCAGATTCAAAGTTCAGCTCAGATCTTCAAAGTATTTTCGTGCCAAAGACAAAAAATTAGGAACCATATCAGAAAAAAAACACTTCGACTATCGCACTGCACTGGAAAAAAAAAAACACATTGGATCTAGAGTCTGGTCACTCTTGAAAACATTGACAAGAAAAAGGACTCTTGAGTCAGTCAGATTTAAGTTTAAATCAAAAGGAAATCCGCTCAAATTAAGAGGCTTGGCTCTTGATTTAAGCTTAGATCTGATTGAATCAAGAGTATTTTTTCTTGTCGATGTTTTTAGGGGTCTGGACTCTAGATCCTATGTGTTTTTTTTCCAGTGTGTGAGATAAGTGAAAAACGGGTAAATAAAACATTTTTCACGCACTCCCAGCAACATCTGCGACATGTCGGGGTGAAGAATCAAAGAATTAAAGCGCCGCTACTTCACACAATTTTATTCAATAAAACGGTTAAATATTGTGAGTAGAAAAAATGCAGACGATGACATGTGGTTTGCTGTCTTGAATTGCAGTGTGGAGTCTCTAAAATATCTTTTCCGAGTTTGTGATTCAAATGTTAACCTTTAATTATTGCTTCTCGGCTCGTCCGATTCGAACAACATTTTCTCGGCGGACAACAAACGGTCGGAAAATTAGAAGAACTGCATTACACGAGTTCGCGGCTACTCCCCCATCGCCGAACCATTGTTCTTCGCCGCTGAGAAAGGCATTCCGACAGCCCCGACCATGTTGGTATTTTCGGTATTCCTAGGTCGCAGTAGGTTAGTTGCAAGTGTTATCCAATCGTATTTTGATGTTTGAATCTTTAGATATCCGAAAACCTCCATAAACTTTACCGACAAATATTCCATATTGATGGATAATAGACAATACCGCCTATCTGCTAACTACAGACTTTGCAGAACGAAAAAAAACTTCGCCATTTCTTTAATTTTAATTTTTTTGCAATTTTTTTCATACATAACAGCGTTATTGAAGCATCTGGCAGAAATTTTCCCCACCTTTTCAATCAAAAATTTACTTGAAAGCTCAAATATAAGGACAATGATCTTATAATACTTCAGTTATTTATTGTATGAACAACGGATAAGCTTCGTAATGATGCTCAAATTGCACAACCAATCTTACTTCCGTGTTGATTATTTTAATGAAAACATAAGAATGCGAAGATTTTTTGGGGTAAAATTCTAATCGGGCTATTAACGAGGGTCAACTGCCGAGGTGCACCGAATTGCACGATCTGAATGGCGCCGCAAAAACAATGTTAGTTATTTAATCCTAGTTAGTTAAGTTGCGCGTAGTGGAAAATTTTTTGCATCCCTGGACTATTAATTATTACGACCCCGAATGCGGGGTCCCTAAATGTATTGTCTCTGCACTGGAAAAAAAACTTTGGGATCTAGAGTGCAGACTCTTAAAAACATCGACAAGAAAAAATACTCTTGATTCAATCAGATTTAAGCTTAAATCAAGAACCAAGCCTCTTAATTTGAGCGGATTCCTTTTGATTCAAGCTTAAATCTGATTGAATCGAGACTATTTTTTCTTGTCTATGTTTTCAAGAGTCTGGACTCTAGATCCAAGGTGTTTTTTCTTCCAGTGTGCAGCAATCGCACCCCTGACAGAGAACCTATACAGAGAGAACTAATAGGATCGCTGCATTTCCTCTTTGTCTCCTTCGACTATAGCTTTGTCTATCAATTCCAATATCATCCCGCCGCATCACGTCGAGAAACTATGACGTCCGCATGTGCAGATCACACAGATCCAACTCGCAGTTTTGCAAATCTAAAATTATCAACCATCAGAACACGATTATGTCCACAGTCTCGGCGAGGCCCCGACTTCCAAGGCCGACCGCGGACCGTCCCCATCTCATGGCGAGCCGCGACCGGCGAGTGTGAGACTATTTGCGGTGCGCGTGTGTTGGTGCGGGGTCCGCGCATTGCATTCCTGCGGGGGAAAACACAACTGCAGCACTGCAATTTGTTCCCTTTGTCCGGGCGGCATCGCATCGGGCATCGGCGGCCAGGAGATTCAGATAGGGGATCTCAGTCTCGGGGATCGGTAATGTCAACTCCGACATCCGAACAGATCAACTCCGGCAACGGCACGACGACACTTTCACGCTACCTGCATAGGTGTCTCGCTCCCCCCGCCCCCCGACCCTCCCTCTACGGTCGCGGCCCCCCGTAATTAAATACGGTATAAAATTGCGAGTTGGGCATAGCTACACGGGCGGGGCTGCCGCTTCGCTCGGCGCGGAGGCCCGGAACAATGGGCTCCGCGAGCGGGGGAGGAACTCCCCGCGGGTCGTGTCGAGGGGGGATTGGGGGTGGGGGGTGTCAGTCTCGCGTGGCGAGGGATCGTGTTTTCTGGGTGTCTTCTGCTTGGTGCAGGGTGACAAAACGTCGTAGTCATACTGACGTGCGAAGGAAGAACGCCGTATGAACCTTCAGGCGTTGCGAAATTGCCTCTAATAAAACGTGAATTTCCTTATAAATTTATGAATATTTTCCTTCCCATTTTTCCCAGGTAATTTTGTTCGCAATTTCACATATAGTACCTTAAAATTTTAAGGGAAAAAGTTCATAGCTTTCCCCAGAAATAAACATTTTATCGAAAATTTGGCAACGCTCGAATGTTCATATGGCGTTCTCTTATTTTCTTCAATATAAAACGAATATACTGGGAAAATTGTGAATATTTTCCTTCCGATTTTTCAGAAAATTATGTTCGCAATTTAATCTAAAATATCTGAAAATTTCAAGGATAAATATACAAAATTTTCCTCAAAAATACTTGTTTTGTCCGGGGAAACTCTCGAATATTCATACGGCGTTTTTCTTCAGCATAGACGTTCCTTCGGAACCTCCTTTCCTTAGGTGGCTCCATTTGGCTTGGCTTGTGATCAAGAGAGATCGGTCGAAAAAGTAGGCAAATTATCTCATGGAAAATTTCCCTTGGTAATTTTTATTGTTTGCGATGGCAAATCACTTTAATCCCTTTAAAGAATTCATTTCGGAAATTGGACTCTTTAATTTTACTCAATGCTCGAAAAAAATTGTTCTTTTGATGATGCTATGCCAAAAGCCCTCTCAAATCCCCCTTGGACACTATTCAAACCATGCAAATCTCCCGAGGAAAGGAGCTGTTTTAGGGGCAACTATGGATACACCCTAGAGGAGATGTATATTTATGCAAACAGGAACTGTGTGAAAATATTCAAATAACTCCTTGTGGCATCAAATACATCCAAAAATAAAGTGTAGATGTTCCGATCTAGCTGGGAGATAAGACTGAAACTATATGATACACTAAAATTCACCAGAAAATATGTACTAGTATTCTGGGTCAAATACCAACGGGAATATGACAGTTTGACTAATACGTCACGTAATTTTGGACCAAACATGTTGAGGTGCGTCCTACGTGTTTCAAAAGAGACACATATCTTGTAGTGCTTTAATTCTCATTCTGTCAAGCGGTCCATTGAATAATAAGTAAGTGGTTAAATTCAAATTAAAATAATTTCCTGGACCTCTGGATATTCTTACCGAGTACGTGCTAAACAAAACTTTCTTCTTCTTCCCTTTTCCCTCACTTTTTTCGATTTGAGAAACGGAGAGATATAAGCAGAACCTGAGTAAGGTTCGTTTTAATTTGCGAAGTGACAGGTGGTATGAATAATTTAAGGCAAAAGGAGTAAGGCACGCTCTCTCACGCGCACTGCTATGCTAAGGTAAAACGCCGTATGAACCTTTGTGCGTTGCCAAGTTTCTGTCGGTAAAATACGAATTTTCTGGAAAACTTGTGTATTTGTCCGTCCAATTTTTCAGAGAATTTTTTTCGCAATGTTATCTAACGTATCAGAAGATTTAAAGTAGAATTATTCATTCACTGGAAAAAAACACATTGGATCTAGAGTCCAGACTCTTGAAAACATTGACAAGAAAAAATACTCTTGATTCAAGCGGAATTTTCCTACAATCAAAACGAAATCCGCTTAAATTAAGAGGCTTGGTTCTTGATTTAAGCTAGACTCTGATTGAATCAAGAGTACTTTTTCTTGTCGATGTTTTTAAGAGTTTGGACTCTAGATCCAATGTGTTTTTTTCCCAGTGTTATTTGCCACAAAAATTAATAATTTCGGAGGGGAAATTTGGCAACTCGGGGATGTTCATACGACGTTGTTCCTTAGCACGAGTGCGCAGGTCGCAGGTCGGCCGGAGCGAACCTAGCCCTCGGCCCCGATAGACTTGTCTGCGGATTCTTGAAAAAGTATAATATCAATTTTTAATTTTGAACGCGATACGAAATACTCGCGGGGAGTCTCATCTCCTTCTCTCCATGCATTATTCATCAGCATCCGAACGTTGTGAATGAAAACAGTTTATATTGAAAAATTTAAGTTCGAAACTCGAGTCCTCGGAGAAGTTACTCGCGAGATTGGCATGAGAAATATAACGAGCGAGAACACTCCCGATTCGTCGTTCCGCGTACGAAGAAACGCAACTCCATTCCGAGGTTGCGAAATTGGGCTAAACAATTCAATTTTTTACAAGAGTGTGCCTGTGACATTACATTAACATCCAAAATTGTTTTGATTTTTGCACGAGATTAGGCGAAAGATCGGTGCAATTTTCAGTCAGAAATGCCCAAGATTCTCCTGGTTAATATGCGATTTCCGAGGGGAAAGTTGGAAACATTGAAATGGACTTACGTTCTTACGTGAGGAAGACGACGAATTTTACAGCGAAAGCGAATATCCTGGAAAGGATGGAAACTTGATTCGAAAGTACCTACATTTTCGAGGTTTTTTGAGCATACTGAGACAAGTTTTTTAGTTACTAATTCCCGGACGGAATTTCTCGTGAAGTCGACTGAAAATGTATTTAAGTTGACAGGATGTCTCTCTGGAGTAACACAATTGCTATTTGAAACAAAGAGATTTCCAGAATTCTCATCAACGAATTATTACTTGCGGAACTTCCAGTGCTGCAACAGACAATATTCGTCCGTGCATAAACTGAGAATTAAGTCATGGATGTGTCTGTACTTTCAGAAAAAAAAAAAAAAATCCGTAACTTTTCATTTGACTTTGAAAAATAAACCCACGGAAGATCAGCGTGGCCACTTGTTATGGCCATCGTTCCAGTTGAAAAAATCCCCTGATCTCTAGCAAACTTCCCTCACTTTCCGGATTTTGGTTTATGAAATTCCGTTGCTTTTTCATATCTTACCGGACTGTTGCCATTCTGCCCGAATACTCCGCCTGCTCGCACAGAATAGTGTTGTAAAATTGCCAATTGCTCACAATTTGAGCCGACAACGCGGGGCCCGACTCCACTGGCTCAATTCCCCAAAATAGGAGCCGATTCCGCAACCCTCGGCTCTTATTGAAATTGCCACAGTCTTGCAGAGATACAGCGATAAGATGCTCGACCGCGGTTCCTCTCTCAATCCTCCTTGCATAAGGGTGGAAAACCGAGGGCCAGGAACTATTACCGCGAGGGCGGCAAAAACACCGCCGGTAAATCATTCGAATTAGGGGTTATTTCGCGCCAACTCCAGCCAGCACTCCCAACCCCTGGGAACGGGAGGGGTGGGGGCTCTCAAAAGAGAACTAATTCCGGGTTGACCGCGATACGATTCGCGAGGATTCGGCCCAGCTTTGACTCTTCCGCCGCCACCTCATCTTAGGCCGATCTCAACCCCTTCCCCCCTCCCACCAACGCCCCGTCGATTGCCCCCCCCCCCCCCC
>NW_017550922.1:909644-933289 GCF_001854935.1 Bemisia tabaci | reverse complement strand
GGGTGGGGGGGGTGCTTTGATGGGCCGACGGCCCGAGAGCGGGAAAACGAGGGGACCGGGAATCGAATTAGCCCCGTCGCCCGTCCGGGTCTAAGGAGCAGTTTTCCGGGCATCGGGAAAAGGCCCGTCGTGTGTCGGGGGCGAGGGGCGGAGGGGGGGGGCGGCTGGAAAAATGTGCCGATGTCGGTGTGGGGCGCGCCTGCCTCGACGTTACTTTAATTACCGAGGATCGTGTCGGGATGACGGTGCCGGTGCGATCGCGTGAGAATATTGGGATCTTTCGATTTGACTTTTTTCCTCGACTTTTTTGTTCAAGTTTTCCGCGACTTGCAAATCCGGCGGTTTGCTCGCGGAGGTAAAGTTCCCAGGGCATCCGTAGAAATGTCTCGTCAGCACTTTTTCCGTCGATTTCTTCTTGAGCCAACGGGAGTTTCCGCTGCTTTGATAGGATTAGCAACGAGAATCACATAGAGATCACAAGAATCACATAGAAATCACGAGAATCACATAGAGATCACGAGAATTCTAGTCATTTTAAAAAGAAATCCTACGGGGGAAACATCAACAAGGCGTTCCTGCAGATGACTTAATAGAAAATTTCTACAGGTCGAGTATTCTAGGCATTTTTTGATGAAATGACGTAAAAGGAACCTAGTAATAAAAGAACTGCGTAGATGACGCACTTAACACTTCTCGAATTTTACACAGTTTTTTTTCTTCTTTAATGATAGAGACTCTTGATTTTCATGACCATACACCTTCAAAGATATTTGAAATGCGTTGATTCTGTCTCTTTTAATCTTTTCACGAGCCTTGAATGACTAAATAATCACATAAATTTGCTGGAGGTATGTTTTATTTCAGCAGAAAGAGGCACCAAAACTTTGTATTTCAGATTTAAACGTTAAAAACATTAAATCGTACTTATACCGCAGGTAAATACAGATAAATCAAAATGAATCAGGAAATTGAGTTTCACAGTTTATCTTATCAGTTCTCCGCGTTTTCCCCGTCATTTTTGGAAAATTCAAAAGCCCACTCGTTATTTCCACGGTAATATACTGTCTCCGAAATAGGAAGCCGCCCAAAAGAGCCAACTCAAAAGTGCGAGGGTTGATGTTCTTCATCGGGGTAGTCTGGGCTTCCCCCTCTTCACGCACCCATGACGAAGTCATAAACGCCAGAGTCCATATTGCGTCATAATTTATGGATGCTAGCGGGGGGTCGAACGGAAATTCGATGGTTCCTGCGTAGGGGCTTATGAGCGCCAATGTCCATTTTGGGCAACATGCACGGAACACGCACCCTTTTATCGATTTTCGCAAGGGTAGTGAGCAGAGAGCAATGACTCAATAAGGAGGCGCCACCCCACAAGGGGTGAATTTTTAACTTTTTCTCAGTTGCAGTTTATGGTGTTGGTTTAGAGAGAGGATTATGCTGTTTATATTATGGACATTGTTGAGAAGAGTCAGCACAAAAATTGTTTATTTGAAGGACAAAGGGGACTCTCACGTTACTGAGATAAGTCGTACCTTTTGGCTATCTTCACGGATACTTTCCGCTGTTTCTCTTTTTTTAACCGTTGCAACTCGTTTTCCAAATTAATTTGTCGGCACCAAGAATTCTCATGCTCCGTTTCTTTACAACTTTGAAAAGAGGTTTCACAAAAGACACTGGAAAAAAAACACATTGGATCTAGAGTCCAGGCTCTTGAAAACATTGACAAGAAAAAATACTCTTGATTCAATCGGATTTTTGCTTGAATCAAAACGAAATCCGCTTTAATTAAGAGGCTTGGTTCTTGATTTAAGCTAGATTCTGATTGAATCAAGAGTACTTTTCTTGTCGATGCTTTTAAGAGTCTGGACTCTAGATCCAATGTGTTTTTTTCCAGTGGATCACACACTTGGTAAAAATTCTATAAAAAAGTTTGTAGGTTTATAGTGATACAGCGTCAGTTAATTTTTACACGAGAGTATTTGTAAGTTTTCTCTTCTACGAATGGGGGCACAGTCAACTTCATCCCAGGATTACAATTCATTTGCTGAGAAAGATCAAGTTCGAGGTGCAAAGTGCAATTTAATTCATAGGTCAGTTGCCCTTTTGCATAGGGCCCTTAAGCTCGATGACCTAACCTGAAAATTACCGCTAAGTCAGTACTCTCTCTATACAGATACTCTAAAAACCTCTATTTCCAGCTCATTTTAAGGACAACGTATGCACCATTAGTTTCCCTACACAGATAAATTATTTTTAGCTAGATGAGGCCCAAATAGCAGTTCCTCATGGCGAAATGAAATCCAATTTTAAGGCACGTTGACAAATGGCGCCCCGCGAGCCCGAAACACTGGTTTCCAGGTGTAACTTACGAAGCACCCCACTGACATCTCCACATCCTGATATTTCGTCGCCACTCTGACGTAAGGGCGTATCTCAATTACCACATGAGCCCCGGTTTACATATAAATCCATGGTTTCTAGGGCTCAAGAGTATATTGAGATACGCACTTACGTTATAGTGGCGACGATTTCGGCTCGGTCGTCCCGATAAGCGACCACTGTGCAACGGCACCCCTCGCGGCGCGCACCCCTGATTTCAGCACCCCCTTCCCCCGCCCGATCACGTTGCGTCCGTGTGCGTGGCCTCCGCATCTGTGCGAGTGACAGCTCGCCGTCCGTCCAGGGAACTACCTGGGCGCCGAGATTAAATTGTCCCTGCTGGAGCCCTGCCCTGCCCTGCCCTGCTCTGGAAATGAGGATATTAATACCGGGATTTTTTGCTTTAAGGTTACTGTGTCACCAACAGACACCTTTCGAGAAATCGATGCCGGTCCGCCACCGCTGCCACGCTGGGGAAAAACGCCGTAAGAACTATCCAAAGTTGCCAAATTTCGGCTGATTAAATTTGAACTTTCTAAAAGAATATTATGTTTGTCTTTGATTATCTCGCGGGCTTTTACTCCCGATCCAGTCTGGTCGAGTTAATAAAAATCTTGAGGAAGAATACAGGGTGGCTACTAAAATTATTTTCAGGATTTTCCTGATGTTTCTCTTATTTTTCCGGATAATTAAAATGAACTTTCCTGATTTTTTGCTCGTGTAGAGTGACAATCGTTCGATTTTAAAAACCAACATCTTTGATTAATTGAATTAAATGTTTCGCTTGCGCACATGATGCATGCAAATGAAACGCTCGGAATTTCCCGTTCCACGGCCGATTTTCCTAATATTCTCCTCATTTTTCTTAGTGACAGCGAATTTCTTAATCTTTTCCACTTTTTCCGGCTTTTACTGACGGTGGACACCATGAAATTCATAGCTCTCTTCAAAGACAAATGTTTCGTCAATAAAAATTCAGGAACCTCTGAGTATTCTTGTGGCGTTTTTCCGTAGGACGGCAGCGTTGCGTGGCATTTCGATGAACACTCCGAAGTTCCCGCGGAGTGCAGCGACCTTATACATCGAGAACAGCGTATTTAAGAAAAAGTTACACAGGAGTTGCGCGGTTTTTGATCAACAAGACGTAGCGACTCGCGGAGCGGTTATCGGTGGGTTTAAATTAAAATGTCGCTCTTAATTAGTCGTCTCGCGGATTTGCGATGACGGCACTGGGAATTCGTCGGCCTTCAGACGTAAGTCAATTCCCACATGAGCCCCAGGAAGCAAGGACTCATATGTAGAACAGGGACCACGTGGAAATTGAAATATGTCCTTATGTTAGAGGGGCGACGAATCGTCATCCGCTATAGTTATTTCTTCGTTGCGGGATCCATTTCGGCTGGGCAAGATGAGTTAGTTCACAGAACTACCTTTGATGCAATTTCAAAAATATCTCAAGTTAAAGAACTTTCAGAGTCTTAAAATTGTGCGTCCGGAATACATCCGGAAAAACGGAGCTAGACGAGGAAATGTTTAAAGAAACCTTACCAACTTGGAAACGCCACTTACTGACTTCCGTTCGAAAAAATGACAGAGTATCTGAGAAACTTACCTGCAACACAGAAAAAATAAGATTCATTAATATTTAATAGCTATAATATTTCATGACATGCGCACACACTACTGTTTTTAGCAGTGTTCCATTGGTTGTGATAATAAAGAGAAACAAAGAGTATAATGAAGAGGATCAGAGGGTAAAATTTCCTTGGCTTATAAAATTTTCCGATTATTAAGAACATTTTAAGGTTTATGACTAAAAATTATTTTGAGCATCCAAAAGTGTTGGGAAAATAAATGCTAACCACGTCACTCATTTATTGTGATTTTCACGCATATTCCTCACATAGGACTTTTCCCAATTTGACTACACTTTGCAACTTTGCACTTTGCACTTGACTATAAGAAGGAACTACTGATTTTGACTCATTGAAAAAATCCCTTATTTGCATAAAGGAACTAATGGCATGTAAGTTTTTTTTCTAAGATGAGTCAGAAATAGAAATTCCCATGCAATGGATATGTTGCATGTGTGAGGAATTTGCGATTTGACTGTTGATTCTTACGTACAAGTTTGCGAGAAACACGATGGTGCCACTGGTTTTCTCTGGAATCAACTCCCAAGCTCAAAAGAAGCTCTCAAGTTGAGGCCAAAATGGAGGGGATATCCCACGCTATCCTGAGAGTCCACCTCTACATCAAGACAAACTCTCCATGCAAAGAAAGGGAGCAAATACATTAGCAGGGATGCCGTGTTTTCAGTTTTGGAGTCCCCAAATAAGGTGGCAGCCCTGTCAATGTATTTGCTCCCTATCTTTGCATGGAGAGTTCGTCTTGATGTAGAGGTGGACGCTCAGGATAGCGTGGGATATCCCCTCCATTTTGGCCTCAACTTGAGAGCTTGTTTTGAGCTTGGAAGTTGATTTCAACCAGTGGCACCATCGTGTTTCTCGCGAACTTTTACATACGAATCAACAGTCAAATCGCAAATTCCTCACATATGCAACATCTCAATTGCAAAACGCATGCAGTCAAATTTCCCTTGTTGTCCAGCCCAACGAGCATTCTGATCCCGTCCCTAGGCCTACGAAAGAACATTCGAGTCAATTTCTACCTAAATCCAGTACCACACGGTTATGCACGGCTTCAGCTACATGGACTCTGGTTTCTCGGGCGACGAGATTACCAGGCGGCTCCCGAATTAATTTCGCGCGGCCGTTAATGAGCCGGCGTTCGGAGTGCACGGCCCGCGGCCCCGGGGCGTTTTCCACACTCGCGTTCGAATTTCCGCCACCGCCGAATCGGGAACCATCCCCGCCGACCGCAACCGAGTTAGCCACCTTCGGCACGCTGCCGCATTTCGCCGATAAAACGCGAGGAATATAACGAGAAAATCGGATTTCGAAGACGATCCGACAACAGTTCGCGGACACACGATTCCTCCGGTTTTTAATCAAATCTCTTTGGTGGAGTGAAACTTTTCATCAACTTTCGGTAGGCGGGCCTCGACTAAAATAACGCCGGCCACGCTGTCGATTTTTGCGAGAAAACTTATGTATTTTTGACGCTTCATCGTAGAAGCGTTTTCTGCACGTACGGAGGGGATGGAATGTTTCCCCATAAAAATATGTAGGCAGGAATCGTTACTTTTAATCTGGTATAATATGTGTTATTTGTAGTATCGGCCATTATGAATCACAAGATAAAGACAGAGGTACCTTCAAAATCGTGGGATGATGATACAATCACTAAGAGGCAAGAATTGTGGACATCGCGGGAAGCAGGTCTTTATGTGGGCAACTATCGCTGCAGTGGGGATGTTGTCCAGCCTATATTAAAATTTGAAGGCGAAATAGTTTGGCGCACAGATAATCTCTGATAAATTCCTTCAATCGATTCCACTTACATAAGTCGTTTTATCTCTAATTTTCATCTACGATCTACGCGTTTGAAAGAACAATATCATACCAAAATCATTAAAAATTAAAATACAAGCGAGTGAAAAAGAGGATGAGCCAGGGACCGATCCAGAAGGCACCATGTGCTTGGATCGAGGTTAAGTTCGATTTTCGTTAAAAGCCCATCTTCATCGGCACTGTACTTTTCCTCATAAGGACTGTCAGGAAAATTACACAGTAAGAACATTTTCCGTCAGTCCATTCCAATTAATAATTTTTGCAATTGGTGTAAATGTAATCTTTTTTACCGTTTGTGACGCTGAGGGATAAAATACGGGAATCAAACAAAAATTGATTCCTTATATACCTTCAATCTCAGTATAAAGGGACTCAACCTGTTGGATGAAAAAAATATTTAAAATAAACCGTGAATCTGGCAGCGTGGGCTCTGTGCGTCGTGGATGCATCCCTCGGCAGATCCGTCAATTAGCGCGCATACACAAAGAGTTGCATCAAAGGGGAAAATCGTGCAACTCATTACTGCGCCGGGCCTAAAAATAGCGGCATTTACATTGAAATTAATCAGGACCGCCTTCTCGTTTCTCGCTCGCTCTGGGCCCGGCCGAGACACGTGTGTAAACACTTGAAAAGTTCGGGGTGACCCGGGCCCGACCCCATCACCCCACCACGGGCTCGGGGGCACGGCTAATCAACGGATGTTACGGTTGTTCCACCCCGGAATTACGAAAAGAGTTCCATTCGAGTTCGGATCCAGCGCCACTTGGTGCGGAATGGGGATAGTGAGTGGGGTTTCCTTTGGAGTCGGGAGTTTACGATGATCTGAACTACATTCTGCACTTAGGAACTCCAATTCTAGGATCATCCGTAAAAACGCGTATGTGTATTGGAAAACTAAAGGCATTTAGGTTCTTACTAAAGTAAACCAAAAATTGTAGTCCCTAGTTGCAAAATGAAATCCATTTGATCATCTAGGCGAGTTTTTATTTTCGCAATAATCCCAAAGAAACCCCTAATTTTTGAAAGAGCCAACGCCTAACTAAAAAAAGTGTGACCAGGTTTAATAGAAGGGACCTTTTCTTTCGGGGGAAAACTTTCATTGAGCACTTACAAATGCGTTGAGGAGGAAAATCTGGAAATTTTGGCGCAAGCTTGATCTTAAAATCTTAATACTTGAAAGATATCTCCATCCTCAAGTTCCGAGGAAAAAATTCTTCGGCTGCAGAAATACGTGGTTTAAGTATTTCCACAAGGTTAAGGAAAGTGACGAAATTTTTCCACAAATTCACTCATTCTTGTGGAAGTTTCCCTCGTCCTATCTTTTAATTTTGTATACTACTCTTTTGTGACCCTACTTTTTAATTTTTTCAAATTCTGTACTACACTATTTTGATCTCTCCTCTAAGGTGTTAATGGCTCAAATGTTAAACGCACTAAATAAACGTATCTACCAACCAACCACTCATTCTTGGCCAATGGCCAGCTTGGTTTGATGTAGGATTCGGAAGGTCGGCCACATATTTTGTGTTAGCTGCCCTTTTAGGCCCTTAGAGCTCCATATTTCGACATTTCGGTCCAACGGACCGTCGAAAAAGTTCTAAAATTTGAATTTTTCCGAGGACTTGAGGATTCGAAAAATAAAATCCGGAGAAGAGAGGACTTTCCAAGACTCTTGAAAGCTCCGGCAAAACAGTGTTGCCAATTCGTAAAAATCCCCTGCTTTCGAACGCTATCCCCGGATTCCCCGGCCGGCGCCTCATTACAACCCCACCGCGGCTTCGGAGTTCGCACTCTCTCGACAAAGGGACAAGGTGTCTGTACGCTTCAAGCAGCGGCGGCGGCGCGCGACGCGTGCAGTGCGTGCGAAGCGGCGCGGCGGCGGCGGAGAGCGGGCCGCGGTGTCATGTTTGAAATCAAACATGATCGGCCCGGCTCGTAAATCAATCAGCGGACGAGTGCCCCCCCTTTCGCCCCCCAAGCCCCCAGCATCGCGGCTCAGCCCCCCTCCACCGTGCCCTGCCTACCGCGGACCGATGTGCGCTATGTCGCCGTGCGATGTTCATTGACTGCGTCGCGACGCTGTTTCAAGGTTGCCGCGTTGTGCGATTAAATGTGGATATTTTACGTGGGTTTAAGTGAGGTGAAGTGCTGATTTTTCAGGACTAATGGCAGCAATGTCGCTAGCGCCCTGGCGCTGCTGGAACGCCGTGTGGGCGTGGGAAACCGGGTTCCGTTTCCGATTTTTACTGATTTTGACGTGAGGGGGGGGGGGGCGGACGGATATACAGCAGCTTCTTACAGGGTGTCTACTAAAACAGGCTGGCTAAAAGTCGGTACTTTCACAGTTCTTTTTTAGTACACACCCGAGAAATTCAGTACCTCCTCAACAGAAAAATTCAGTACTTTTCCAGTACCTCAAATTGATGAAATAGGAAAAATTTCACAAATTTGAATTTCTCGCTCAATTTGCGACAAAAATGTCAAAAAATTCCGGACCTTCTTGCAGCATCTCCACACTTTTTCAGTACTTCCGGACCTCCCTTAAAAAATCCGTACTATTTCCGGACTTTCCGGGGCTTCCGGACTTGTAGACACCCTGCTCTACGATCGGTCGATTAGTGACATGTTTTGGATCGATCAGGGAACAGGATACACTGAACAAAAATTTAATCTTAAAAATGAGCCAGGAAGAAATATTTTTACTTGAATCAAGTATGTTGCTGCTTAATGTGAGCTGTTTTTCCTTGTTTCTAGAAAATTCGGCTTGAATCAGGATGAAAAAGAACCATTAGCGGCATATTCAAGAATCATCAGACTTGTGGCAAGCATCTGTTTTTTCTCGGTGTAAGTTTCACGGGAACTCAATAGAAATTTCAAAAAAAAAACTTGAAAAAAAGGAATAACTGATAAAAAGAGAACACAAACTTAATAAAACTGCAGCCAATATTCCCTGAAGACTGTTTGATGAAGATATTGCTGGGATGCGGGAAAAACCAAGGGAAAAAATCGCGATGACGCGAAATTTTGGGTAACAATTGGAGTTTATAAATAAATTAATACTTTTGATACATTACTTTTTCCTTCTTACTTCTTACTACTGGCGCTACAGCCCGGGGTGGGCTTTGGCCTCCAAGACAACGCGCCTCCATCCTGTTCTGTCCATGGTCTTTTCCTTCCATCCTGATACGTTCATTACTCTGAGATCTTTCTCTACTTCATCTTGCCATCTCAGCCCTGGCCTTCCTCTCTTTCTTTTCGATAGAACTTTGGCTTTCATGATTCTCTTTGGCATTCTTTCCTCCTTCATTCTGCTAACGTGCCCTAGCCATTGAATTCTTTGCGATTTGATGAATCGAACTATATCTTCTTGTTCCAGTATCTTGTCGATTTCGCCGTTGTTTCGAATTCTCCATTCTCCATTTTCTTTGATGGCTCCAAAGATCCTTCTTATGATTTTTCTCTCAAATATTCGCAGCATGCTCTTGTCATTCTCTGTCATAGTCCATGTTTCTCCGCCATATGTAACAATTGGTCTAATAAGGGTCTTATATATTTGTAACTTGGTCTTCCGAGATATCAGTCTGCTTTTGATTAGCCTCAAGTTGGCATAATATGCTGCATTACCCGTTTGTATTCTATCTTTAATGGACGTAGTTGTTCTGGCTTCATTATCGATTAGGTTTCCCAGATACTTGAACTTTTTGACTCCTTCAAATTCTTTGCCATCAATTATTAAGTTTTGCGGATGACGCGAAATTTTGGGTAACAATTGGAGTTTATAAATAAATTAATACTTTTGATACATTACTTTTTCCTATCCAAGTTTATTTGAAACTGCTTACAGAGGTTGAAGATTCTATATACTTTATCACGACCAGAGAACTCTTTTGACATCAGTTCAGTTGACAATAGGCTCAAAAAGAGCTCAGAACTCACAAAAAAGCGACACTGTTTGTACTAAGAGGATAAGGACGGCGAACTCTCTCCGAGGAAGTTCTCCAGCAGTTGAGAGATGCAACTATTGGACTTGCAGCAAGGGGCTCAGCATGTCAAGCCTTCAGAGTAAATATTCTGAAACTGACAGGTTATTTAGTTGCTGCCGAAACAGTGACTCGTCGTTATGGAAGAACTTTCAGAGTAAATGAGGGGTAGTGGTAGTGCTAGGGGTTCGATACCTCAAATTTTCATTATTCTAGAGAAAGCTGGCTGACAAGTTCTTTGGAAGTCGAGGAAAATCTTGAAAAAGGTAGTAAATTCAGAGAAGTGGGGGTATTTTGACATCAAACCTTGTTTTCTTGTCTCGTCGAAAGTTCTTCCATAACGACGAGTCACTGTTTCGGCAGCAACTAAATAACCTGTCAGTTTCAGAATATTTACTCTGAAGGCTTGACATGCTGAGCCCCTTGCTGCAAGTCCAATAGTTGCATCTCTCAACTGCTGGAGAACTTCCTCGGAGAGAGTTCGCCGTCCTTATCCTCTTAGTACAAACAGTGTCGCTTTTTTGTGAGTTCTGAGCTCTTTTTGAGCCTATTGTCAACTGAACTGATGTCAAAAGAGTTCTCTGGTCGTGATAAAGTATATAGAATCTTCAACCTCTGTAAGCAGTTTCAAATAAACTTGGATAGGAAAAAGTAATGTATCAAAAGTATTAATTTATTTATAAACGCAGCTTGGAAAGCGCAGAAAGTGCAGCTTGGTTGTGATATTATTTATCTATCCTCTCTATCGAAAAAGCTCGACTTTCAGAAGAGTCACTGGGTGTTCATACAATCGAATACTGAAAACCGAGGAAACGGTTAAACGGAGCACAGATAATCGGTGCTTTACTCTATATAAATGTGCACACAATGGTCCGTGAAGAGTGCAGGGGTGCAAAAACGTATCGACCACACGACCAGTGGGTCGCGATGCGTCGATGATTGTGGAAATGGGTAGGCCCCGAAAACGGCGTTTTTCACTTTTAAAGCCGGCAAAAGTGCGTTTTTTTTAAATTTTCGGCATGACTTCGGTAAAAATCACTTATTTATGAAAAATCGCGTTAAAGTCACAGATCTTCCGCAAAATCGTAGCAATTTATGCGCACAGAGCCATAACAGTCATAAAGTCATGCTTTTGAAATTACTGAGGAAGAAGAGCGTTTGAAAATACAGATAAGTTCTTCGCGATATGCAAAAAGGAACCGAGCCACACCAGGCATTGCCGAATTTAACTGGGCAATTTAATTTTTTACAAGAAAACGTTTGTGCGGATTCCTTCGAACATTTTGAGGAATTTACTTCATACCATGCAGAATTCATTGAAATTTGCACAACAATCCGCACAACCGTTTGCATGTTAAAAATTAATAAACTGCCCGGTTAAATTTGGCATTAGCTGACGTGGCTTGGTTCCTTTCTGCTCAACGCGGTCCAAGTGTCAATTTGAAAAAGGGGAAGGATGAGAAATTTTTGTATTCCAGTCCGTAGGAGCCCTACACTGGAAAAAAAACAAATTGGATCTTGAGTCCAGACTCTTGAAAACATTGACAAGAAAAAATAATCTTGATTCAATCAGATTTTTGCTTGAATCAAAAGGAGATCCGCTCAAATTAAGATGCTTGGTTCTTGATTTAAGCTTAAATCCGATTGAATCAAGAATATTTTTTCTTGTCGATGTTTTTAAAAGTCTGGACTCAGGATCCAATGTGTTTTTTTCCAGTGTATGAATAGTCTAAGAGTGATAAAACCAATTAGCAGCAGAGACACGGCAAAAGTATCCCTCCGGATAGGCGTAGATATAACGGGGGGCGAGGCGAGGGGTGGTAACCATGGCAACAGGGCGCGATGTCCCCTCGCGACTGTCTTCATTGTACCTGTCGGCCGGACCGGGACCGGGTCGGGCGCTGCACTGGGTCCGGGTTCCCCAAGCGCACCGTTGCCAAATAGTACCGAGTCCCTATTTCAACCCATGTGAAATGCCCACATTCGATCGTAAAATCTGGCAACATTCCGCGCGCGCCTCCCGCGGGACTCCCGATCCCGGTAGCAGCGCGGAGGCTTAACGAGTCCTTCGGCCAAATTTTCCCACGCGGCGGCGGCGGCTGAATTTGAATTTGGCGCCGCTTGCGCCTCCCAATTAGCTCGCCACCCGACGCCGAGTCCCGCTCCCATTCTGCTGACAAAAATGTGCCCCGAGAAACCGCAGCGTTATGTCCTAATTCCGCCACTTCCTCCACCATTGCCGGATCTAGACTACCCGAGTAGGGCTAGAGTTTTGCCATGTCTCTGCTGCTCTCTGATTGGTGTTCCGGTGTTCGCCCCTTACGATAAGCGTACGGAGAAAAAAACTTCGTGCGTGGGACTCGAAGTTTAGGACATATGGATCTCTGAAGTTTTCGGATTGAGCATCTGAACACTTTAGGTCCAGCTGCTGGGGTTTGGATCAGACATCTGAAACTTCAGTTCTTACATCTGAAGTGCTTCGGTTCTCACATCCGAAAAACTTCGGTTCTCACATCTGCAGTACTTTAGATGTAAAAACTTAAGTTTCAGATGTGTTATCCGAACCTCGACAGCTAGACCTAAAGTGTTCAGATGCTAAATCCGAAAACTTCAGAGATCCATATGACCTAAACTTCGGGTCCCACACACGAGGTTTTTTTCTCCGTGCGATATGCGCCTATATGGAAAGAGTAAGTCGGTAATTTCGGGGGTTAGGTAATGGAGATCATAGGCGGTTCTAGACCTTCATTCTTGTGGGTGCCAAGAGGTGGAAAATGTCGGAGACCGGCTCCAAAGGGGACGGTCGCTCAGGGGAGGCCTAAGTTTCGGCCCTCAAGTTTTATCCCTTCCCTACCCTCCTTTCTCTTTTTCTCGCCTTCCTCCCACTTAAATACCTGTAAATTCAATTTAAAAAATATTTAGCAAAACTTTCCATCAAAACTACGATCTTACCATAAAAAAACAGTGGAATCTTTGTAAAACACGGCTATCAATTTTAATTCTGTTTAAAACATTTTCAATTAATTGCTGGGATTTTTTCTCAGTGTGAGCGCACACAGAATCTTTAAAAGCAGTAATTTCACGGTTCCGATAACCGTACTTAATTTTTGCTTGGGGGTGCCTGGCACCCACTGGCACCCCCGTAGAACCGCCTATGATGGAGATATTGCTGTTAGACAGAGACAAGAGACCCTCGACTGGAATCTTGGAAACGGCGGAAGCTCTTACTTTCGGTACTTCAAACATTTCAACTGTTAACCTACCACCTACCTAAAAGGTGAATAGTTGACAATGTTTTGGGAGTTTTGTTTGCTAATAAACCGAATTTAGAAAAGCTTGTTTGGCTCATGACGTCACCTGAACATCATCATCCACCTAGTAGGTAAGATGACTATTGCTCTTTTTTAATTGCCCATAGGACAGTGCTGAATCCCTGAAAGTAAAAGCTTCCACCTGTCACCAAGAGGCCAATGGAGCAAAGCAGTCGATTCTGCTCCCCATGAATATTTAAAATATAAAACGCCTGCGAATTTTTGAGAGATAACTATTGCTGCACGGGGGACGTTGTTTAACCTACCTCATGAAATGAATACGAAATAAGGATGAACGTAACCCCCACAGCCCTTCAGTCGATTCTCCTCCTGACAGAAGTCTAAAATAGAAAGCGCCAGTGAATTTTCGAGGGATAACTATTGCTGCACGGGGGATGTTGTATGACCTACCTCATGAATTGAAGGCGAACTGAGAATGCACATAGCCTCCGCGCCTACCCTTCGGATTGATTCTGTCCACCTGACCCTAAACGCTTCAATAAGAAAACGTGAGTGAACACAACCATTACAATCCGGCATCCCTGAATCCTGCGGGACGACGCCGGTGCTGACAGGGCGCCGCGACGCCTGAGCCGGGACGGGAACGACTCGACTGACCTACCTTCCCTGTACGGCGCGTGTCCCATCGTCCCATCGCCGCACAGTGGATCGAGTCAATCGAAGAGGTCGCACTTAAAACTATTGACTGAAACTGCAAATTTTGATGTTTATTTCGTCACATTTTAAACTTTCAGGGGTATTTCTTCGAGAAAATTTCACGAAAAAACCAATGGAACCACTTTCAAAACCTCAAAGTTGTGTATAAACGGAGTTATAAGCTTTTAAAGTTTCCAAATTTTGTCCGACCTCTCTTGTGTTGAGTCGATCCTGTGCGCCGTCGCTTATTGGGCGACTCGGACGCGACACAACACAACACGCGTCTCGGGCTTTTGACTCTCCGAGTCACGGCCTCGCGGCTCGGTGGAGGGACCGGGCCCGACCGGCTCCCGTAGCGGGCGACAGTGGCGACAGACGTCAACGGCGGCAGCGCCCTCTATCTTCGATACCGACGCGTGTTGCGGCCGTGTTAATAAGCGCCACATCCTTCCACGGTTCTCCCTTGTTGTGTGGCGGGTGCGTGTCCCGTCCGACCCGCTTTGATACGTCACAGAGCCGTGCGTGTATGAGCCGTCATCGTGCACGTTTATGACGTCAAAGGTGACAGGGGCCGATCCGCGGAAGGGGCTATGGTGGCAGATGGCGCTTAGACTCCATAAAAATGAGGAGTGAGGAGAAATGCGGAAATAGCCGGGGCCGGATTCGCATTTGTAAGTTCAACTTTGGTTGGTGCCCTAAACGTAGGGAATCTCGAGGGAAACAGGGGTCTTCCAGATCCCCCCCCCCCATTCTCTCCAGAAAAGAAGTATGTTAGGGGGTGATAAGCCAAAAATGATTGTTCCGCATAGCAAAGTGTAATCCAATTAATTTTTCCTTGCGTCAATAGAATAAAAGGACGTATTTATGCTAGAAGGAACTAAGTACATGGACATAGGTGCAGCATAGTTTTTTTTAGCAAGAGAACGTCCGAACTTACTCCTCAATATATACAGAATGACGCCAGAAAAAGTCCCAGATCATTCCTGTAGCCCCTATGGTTCTTATCCCTTTTCAGGGTGGTTCTTTTAAAAATTTGGGGATTCCCAAAAGTAGGTTTCTTCAATCTCGGAGTACTCGTGAAATTTCAAGTCTCTACCTCAATTTCTTCGAAAGTTACGGGGATGCTGCCTGGTGCAAGTGTTGTGGGGGTTTTGGATCAACCTGTACAAAAAAATAATCATTTTTCGTTTCCTAAAGTTGCATTAATTCTGCCACAACAGAAGAGATAAAAATATTTATTCTTTTGTACAACTTTACCCGACTGTATTTGTCGTGCACTACTGTGCAATCAAAATCGAACTGTCCGAAAGTTCTTTGTTGGGATCAGTTTTAACTTCGGACACTTTTTACGGTCAGACTCTCTCCTACCCTTCACTCATTTTTTCCCTTTGAAAAATGGAATTCCGATTACAATAAGTACGGTTCATCAATTCCTATAACGGCCACCGTCTCACAGGGAAAGGTATTCGTAAATATGAATGAATAAACAGATTGATGATGATCCCAAACCACAACCACCAAATCTCACATTATTTCGGATTGAAACGTTTAAAAAATCTCAAATTTACCGCCTAATTTGCAACACCGCGCGGGCAGAGACGGATGGATTCAGCCGGTGCGTCGGTCGAAACGCGGTAGGGTGCATTTGAGGGGCCCGTTGACGTCGAGTCGACCGAAACCTCTTGCGGTAACTCCCGAAAAAAGAAAAAAAAACCGGAGCAAGAGAGAGAAAAAAACCGATTCATAAACGTCAACTCTTAATGAGAGGAAAAAGGGATCCATTACAGCGTTACCGATATAATATCTTTTCAGGGACTTTCTGTTCGGGGTCGTCCTCTCGCCCTGCCGTCGAGTCTCTTTTGTTTTAGCGCTCCTGAAACACTCTTTTATCAATTTCCTATTCAGCGGGGCAGGGATCATTAATCAAAGGGGGGAGCTAGGTGAACGCACCGAGAGTAGGTATACGCGACGCCGACTATTGCCAAGCCCGCAAAAAGCTCGTATTTTACACGGTTACGATGGAGAGTTTTCGATGATGTGCGGGTTGCCGGAGTATAGGTTTTAAGGCGCAGACCCCATGAGGATTAGACCTGATACTTGATTTTTCACGGTTGATCATCTGAAGCTTGGAATTTTCAGTTTTTCCACGATGTTTTTGCTATCTATGGAATTTTTCATTGATTTTGATCTGAGAACACTGATACATAATTTGTATTGCTTTAAAAATTGTGCGTACAGTGTACAGTCTCAACTCCAACATTCGAATGTAGTGAACAACTTGCACTGTCTGGTTCCGTCGAGTGCAACGCTTCAATCACAGGTGAGTGAAAAAGTAATCAGGTCTAATCCTCAAAACATTAGGTCTAATCCTTATGGGGTCTGAGCATCAAACCCTATATCTACTTGCCGGGTATTGTGGAAATCAGCACGGAATGATCGAATTTTGGAACTTGAAGAATGCATGAGTAGACAGGAATTTACTGGGAAAAAAGTATCTTGGATCCAGAGTGCAGACTCTTAAACATTTTCACTTCGCCTCCAGTGTTCGATGTAGGCTACAAAGCATCCTCCTGCAGTAGTAGTCCCAGCGTATCGCGCCACTGAGAAACAGTAATAAAATTTTGTGTCGTAATTGGTGGCACTTGGACATGAGTAATTTTACACGATTTAAAAATTGGTTTACTGAAAAATGGCGTAAGTATAACCCAGGGTACGCCGTTTTCCCACCTTGCTATTCAAATGCGTGATTACACGCTTCTTCATATCGTCGCTCCTCTGGCATAAGGACGTATCTCAATTTACACGTGAGCTCTTTTCTCCGATTATGTAGCATCGCGTCCATGATATTGGACTCCATGCTCACCCTTGATGAACTTGCCTGCTCATCTCGTCCAAGATCTTGGACTCCATACTCATCGCTAAACTTCTCACTTCTTTGCTTGAGCATGGAGTCCAATAGCAAGTAGACCATTCTTAGTTTTAAAGTTCATCATGATAGAAAATCGTATACTTCTCTTATCTAATCTAACTTGAACTAACCTAACCTAATCTAACCTAACCTAACCTAACCTAACCAATGCACAATTCTTTTACGAAAACACATTTGTCCGTCTTTATTTTACAAAACTTGTCTAAATAAATTTTTGGACCATATGCTCGTGTGTTGTCAGAGGATACCTGCATCCCACAATTTTGGATGCTATGCTCACTTCGATTTTTTTAGAAAATTATCCCTCATTAAAGTGAGCATGGAGTCCAAGATCTTGGACGTGATGAGCAACTGGACACCATATAGGTGAGCATGGAGTCCAATATCATGGACGCGATGCTACATTACCCTTTTCTCCATATAGCGCTACGTTTTCCACAGTTCATGTGGTAATGAAGATACGCCATTACAACAGAAGGACGACGAAATTTACCATTGATTTCTTCGTAAAGGTAAGTGTTTGTATAGTCGCGTCCGCATATGTATGTCTAATCCCTTTCTGCTACAGCAACAATTAGTCCAATTATCCCGCTCTGTTTAATTTTAGGCGAATACTTCAACGCAGTCACCACAGATCCTGCGACCAATTGGACGTATTTCTATCAAACGGAACTATGTGCATTGAGACATGAGCCCTGAAACCCATAAGCATATATGCATAACAGGGCTCACGTCATAATACACATAGTTCCGTCTGATAGAAATACGTCCAATTGAACCGTACGACTCGAGGGGGGACTAACTTTTTCGGCTCCGTAAAAAAACAACTTATTTCACACCAATTACCCTACGTAGATAGGTGTGTTCACCAAGCCAGGAAAGCGGGCTCTTAACGCACTCCAATTAATCGTCCTCGTCTTGTTATTTCACCTGCGCCGACCCTCTGGCCGGGTCCCCACGCACCTCGCCGTCCCCGGAAACCGAAGGAGGAAGAGCCCGTCCTCGGAGGGACGGATGGGTGACGTCACCTGGACCGGGGACGCGGCGCATACCGGGGTCCCGGGCCCCGACAGCGATACGCCGAGGGATATTTATTTTAGCTCATGGCGTTTACATGAGCGAGACATGTCGGCCGCCGGACCGCTTACCGGAGCGGCATTACCGCCGCGGTAAGTGCGGTTACCCCCGCCCCGTCGCCCCCCCCGCGCCCCTTCGCCCTCCCCCGGGGCCGGGGGCCGGTTGATCTGCAGCAGTGTTCATCTCGAAGCATCCTCGGACGCATTCTTCTCTCCGTCCGGCCTTATCGATCCTCGTCATCGCACAGGCCACCGCCCCCCCCCCCCCCCCCCCCGACCGCCGCCGGCTGCCACATCGCATCGCGTCCTCCGATTCGCCTACACGAATATGTATTTTTCAGGGTTGCCCCGTCGCCGCGGAGGGATCTGCATTTTTCCTTGATTTTCAGAGTCGATTTTTGAAAACTGATGCTACGAGGAGAAAGGGGTGCAGAAAGTGCTCGATCGGCCGATAGTGGAGCAAATGTGGAGGCACCTAAAAAGAGGTTAAAAAAATGTGAAGGCACGGAAAAGGGGTAAAAAAATGTGAAGGCAGGGAAAAGAGGTAAAAAATGAGAAGGAACCTTAAAAGTGATAAAAAAAATGTGAGGAAGGGGGTAAAAAATGGCAGAAATCATAAACCAGCTAAGCGCACAGCTATTTGCGTAGTTAACTGGGTGATGCGCTCTCTTATGAGAAGAAGATAGTTAGGCAGGCTCTTATATGCGAAGGAAATAGTGAATCGCTCTCTTATATGAGAAGGAAACAGTGATACGCGGAAGTCTCGCGTGAACAGCAATGTGAAGGCATCCTCAAAAATGCGAAGGCAACCTCAAAAATGCGAAGGCTGCCTCCAAAAATGTAAAAGCGAAGAACTTTCTGCACCCCTCCCGAGGACAACATTTTTAGAGACCCCGCGCTGGAGTACCTACCGACATATGGAGGTACCGGGCATGTCGGTAAATTTGAGCTTAGGTCATGGAGCTTTTAGGGCCCAAAAGGGGAGAAAACCTACGAAGTTATGTTTATTACGGCATGAATATGTTGCCTCACCTTATGTTTATTACGCCATGATTCAAATTTTGAACTGTAGGAAATCGTACTAGATGCACTGATGCAAACCCATGCAACCAACCACCGTCAAATCTCTACGTTTCGTATTATCGAAACTTTTAAATTTTCCACTTCATGCCCCACATCTCAAATTTACCCGCTAAAATCGCCGCCCTCTGACGCAAGGGCATATCTCAATTACCAAATGAACCGTGTCCACCATATAACTCAATGCTTTCGGTGGCTCATATGGAAATCGAGATAACCCTTTCCATCAGAAAAGCAACGTAATGTCTAACAATCCGGCAACTCTGCGCTCGATTCATTGGAGAATTTTTTTATTTGAGCTCATCGAATGCCTCGGAATAGCCGAAATGCCAGGCGTGCGCCCGCTTCCTCCCTCCGCTGTTTTCTTTTCCCTTTTTATCTTTTTTTCTCGTCTCCTCCTCGCCGCCGGTCCGGGCGTTCGCCTCCTCGTTGTCCGGCTTTTGCGTGACTCGTCAAATCAATTTCCGCTCGTTATGACGTCAGGCTCATGGGAATATCGAGCACTGGAGCCTTTGGACGCGGGGCCGGAGCGCAGCGCGGCGGTTAGCGAGCGTGGCTTCAGGAAACGTCGGTTGTCGGTCGTTGGTATGCCAATGATTCGTTCCCAGGTCGCGGTCGGGAACTCGAACTCCGACTCGGGAACGAGGCATTTTTTTCGTCTTGTTTATTTTTGTAGCGTCACGACCACGAATTACCGGTTTCATTCATCCGCTCGCTCCGCTCCGGCCTCTTTCGAGGTTTTAAAGGCTGAGAGGGGGACGCTGCCCCCTCGGAAACAAAAGGTTTTAAGAGCCCAGCGGTTCCCTGTGGTAACAAGTTTATTTTTAGAAATCAACATTAAGATACGTGAGAGGTTGTTCCATCTCCCATTTGATTTGACCCCCTATCAGATGTAATCCATCTTTTCAGGGGTGATACAGTACACTGGGGAAAAAAACACATTGGATCTAGAGTCCAGACTCTTGAAAACACTGACAAGAAAAAATACTCTTGATTCAATCGGATTTTTCCTTGAATCAAAACGAAATCCGCTCAAATTAAGAGGCTTGGTTCTTGATTTAAGCTAGATTCTGATTAAATCAAGAGTACTTTTTCTTGTCGATGTTTTTAAGAGTCTGGACTCTAGATCCAATGTGTTTTTTTTTTTTTTCCCAGTGTAGGATCGTCGTTTCCCAGACGATAGAACGTAACTCCATTCCAAGGTTCCAAACTTGACTCCAGCAGATATATTTTGGAGACAGTGTACCCTGTACCTGAGCAATTTTTGCTTAAGAGTTGTCTGATTCTTTTATGATATCAAAAGATAAATCAGTAAAATTTTCAGTTCATAATGACCAAGATTCTCCTAGTAAAAATGCAATTTGAGCGATAAAATTTGACAATATTGAAATGTAATCACGTTCATTGGTGAAAGAAACGACGGCATGTGAGACGTTCAAATATAGCGGATTTTTTTCGGTTTACGTATCGACGGTGAAACTCCGAATCACGTAGCTCGGTTTGTGACGTTGCAGACTTCACTTATCGTTGTATTCGTTGTGTATATCGTTGTGTATTGTTGTGCATCGTTGTATCGTATTTTTCTAATGGAAAACTGTTAGATATCATCTCTTAAAAACTTCATTGATTTCTCTTCTCTGCGCGAAAATTATTCTGTGAAAACCTTGAGGAATGATGTTGATCTGTTCTCCCTTTAAAAAATAAATTGAAAGCGATGTTTTCAAACACAACAAAGGAGATACGTGGTTTGGTATAGTTTTGCCTTCGATACGTGTTGACACATTTGTGTTCGGAAATTCTCGATTCGACATTCATTTGTCATCATCAGGCCGCTAAAATTCTCAACAGGTCGTTCATCAATCATCTCCCGTGGAAAATGGTGTTGATGTCTGAATTTCAGTTTCGCCTCACCCAATTAAATTGGTTGATTCTGAGGCGACCATAAGTCCGCTGAAACATGCATTTCTTTCTGGGACAGACTATGTTCAATATCTAAAAATTTCCGTTTTTAATGAGTATTTCTTGCGTAACCCGCAAAATACGCTCCAAGCAGAGCGAAATTTCGCAAAAGAAACTGAACTTCGGAAATCAGAAATTAGGAACGGTGGAGTAATGATCTGAAATATGCGGAGTTCAGCTCAGATTTTACGGGAACGGACTTTCTTTCCGGACCGAAATCGTCTTTTAAGAAGACGATTTTTTAACGATCATCTATACTATCACGTGAAAAAGAACTTTCGTGCTTCTTCCATGCGGCAGACACCTCGAAAATAAAAGTGGGGGTGGACCCGCGAAAATTTCAGCGAAAAGTTCAAACCGGCAGACCTAGAACCGTCCCTCCCCCATTCCATCGGAAAACAGCACGCCCAACCCCTCTCCGCTTTCACCCCTCCGCGCTAACGTCAATGCTTCGACGCTTTTTCAATAAACGTAAACTTCGACCGGAGCCCCGATAACGCCCCCGTCCGTGTCGCCCCGCGGAAACATCACAATACAAACGCACCCCCGCATCAAAGGCGCAACTCCGCAATCACACGGGCCGTGAAAAGCATGAAGTTATACGCACGATAGGGTTCACCTCGAAGTGCAGTTACGCGGTTATGCTGGCGGAGCTCCGGCGCGCCCCGATACGATCGGGAGCGCCCGGCAAAGTGGAAATATTCCTTGTCACCGCGGAAAATGCAAAAAACGCGGGGGGCGGCGCGCCGTGNGGGGGGGGGGTAGGGGGCTCGGAGCGCCGGGGATAGGTAAGAGAAAAAAGTTATTAATTTCGTCCGGCTGGCTACTCTTGATAGGCTATTTCGGGCCGGGGAGCGTCGGATCGCGTCAAAATGTATCATTCAAGCGTGATAGATTACCGCCTGAGCGCGACTTCTGGGCGCTGTTGCCGAGCTGCACCCCATTCTCCGCGGTTTCGCGTCGGGGAATCGTAGGACGTAGAGTACCTATATGGGTGGAGGGATTGCCATGTTTATGCCGCTCTCTGATTGGTTCACCGACTTCCAGCCTGAGGATCATTGTGACGAATTTAAACGACCCCAGACTAGGGTGCCTATATGCGAAGTGTATGGATAAGTCAGTAATTTTGGAGGTTAGATGGTCACTTGGCTGACATAAGGGCGTAACTATACACATTGAGATGAGCCCTGAAAAGCATTGAATTGTATTGAGGACAGGGTTCATTGCGGAGTGTAGTTACGCTTTTATGTCAGGTAGGCGACGAGGTCATGGAGCTCTTAGAGCCCAAACGTCGACCTATGAAATCAAATTATCCAGAATGAATTTATCATTGCAACTGTTATATTACGACCCGTTGTTTGTGCAGCACGTATATGACTTAGTTTTTGCGTATATTTACCGAGATATCGCTCATTAAATACAAAATGTATGACGTCATCCACCGCGGCGGAACATAACATGGTTTCTCAACATGAAACACGAATGAAAGTAAGGTGGACAAAACCATATGATATGCACTAACCCGGTAAATGACTTAAATGCCGCGTTTTTCGATGATTGACACTATGTTGAAAGCGGACGTAGAAATTTGACTTTTGGACGGCTTTTATGAATTGTTGCTACTTACATAAGCTTACAACAGCAAAACAAGATTCTGCAACTAACGAAACTGACTCATTTCAGTTTTCCAGCCCCCATAAAAGCAACCACCCCGAGGAATTCCCACCGCGTCACCCGCCAAATTCGAGTCCGTCGCGCCCAATTCGGAGACCCCGCTCGCGGGTCCCCATCACCCTCGCGGTTGGCATGATTGATGGTCTTTGGGCGCGCCCGCCGCGAGCGCCTTAAACTAGGCAACCCGCGTCACACCCCGGTTTCGCGGGTCGCTTTTGTTGCATCCCCGTCCCCGGCCCCGGCTCATAACGGATCGGGTCCTTCCACTTAAATTTCAGAACGCTTAATCTCGTTATAAAATAAAGGGAGGGAGGGTCCGGGGCCGGGACAATGGCGTCGACGATGGGGACGTGGAGAGGTTTTCAACGGTGTGAAGAAAATGACGCCCGCCATGAGGGAAATTCGTATTCATGGCGCTCCGGCTCTGGCCGCCGACAATGTGCCCGGATATCGAGTTTGTTGAATGACGTTCTCCGGATAAACTGATTTTTTCCTCGCCTCCCCGACCGTCCGGACCCCGAATTTTGTCGGGGAAATTCCTCTTGCGCCGCCGAAAAGGCGCGGAGAGGCGTCGAGACGCCTGCCGCATGTAAGCCTAGTTTAAGTGGAGGATTTTCAGCTGCGTTTGTTTTGTTGTGATATAATGCAGAGTTTTTGGTTTCAAACAATAACCGAGGTGAAAAATAAACCAACATATCTAAAATCCCTGACTTTTCGAAATAATGTCCCTGATTTGTTTGGAAACAGAAATTGCTTGACTAATTTGGGAGAGGTGAATCTTGCATAGCTACATTCATACAAGACTAGAGACGTAATTTATCAGTACACTTTGGAAAATTTACATATTTGCTACTTATTTGCCTGGATAACGAGTACGTCTGGGTGCAGTCTCCGCTGCAAATTGAAAAGTTCCGTGACTTTCCAGGTTTTTTAAAAAATCCCTGAATTTTCTAGGTTCTCCCAGTCACCCTGAATGAAAACGCTACACCCTGAATAAAAGAGGTACTCCACGGGAAACAATATTTTTTCATCACCGCTTATACACAAGAAACTGGCGAGCACCACCATAGTTTTGTCTTGCTGCTGGATTCTTTTTCATCTTTAAAATTTTGCACCCCACCCCCGCT
>NW_017550922.1:894398-909633 GCF_001854935.1 Bemisia tabaci | reverse complement strand
CTGCCCCCCCCCCCCCAAAAAAAAAATTCCCTCGAAACAATCTCCTCGCCCGGACCGAACAGCCCATCGATCCCTCCACGATCCAGGCCCTCTTCGTCCACGTCGTCGTGTCTCCAGCCAATCAGAGCCCTCCGCTCCGCGGCCCAACTCTCCATCGAACACGAACTCGCGGGGCTTTTCGCGCCCTCCGGCAGCCGTGCGGGACCGATAAGCCCGAGTCGAACGATCGGAAACCCCGCTCCTTCAAAACCACCCAACTCCACCGGCAAATCCCACACATATACGCCGTTTCTACCCATCGCAACGGGACAAGGTTTCGATCCCCCCCCACCCCTCCACCTCGCACACCACTCTAACGGGGCGCGGTGATAAAATCTGGCGTTATTGGGCCCACAACATTCGTACCGCGCCGAGCTCTGTCGTGCTGAGGCAAAACGCCGTATGAACCTTCAGACGCTGCCAAATTTCCTTAGAAAAAAATCCAATTTCCTGGTAAATTTATGAATTTTTCCCTTCTAATTTTTCAGATAACTTTCTTCCCAATTCCACCTATAGTCTCTGAAAATTTCAAGGACAAATATTCATAATTTGCCTCGAAAATACACATTTAATCGAAGGAAATTAGGCAACTCTCGAAAGTTCATACGGCGTTCTTCCTCACCACGGCAGAGCTGGCCTGGCCCTCTATCTTAACTATATCATAGCGAGCTGTCACGCGCTCCTCTTTTCGAAAAGTTCCGGATAGGTTTGCCCCCCCCCCCCACTGTGGGGGCTTTGCCGTGTGACGTGCTTTGTGTGTTCGGTCGCGGGGTCGGCGTGTTTCCCTCGGCGTGTAAATAAATACCGTGAGTTTTCTGTCGCTTGTTTTCGATAACTTTATCTCTCGGCGGCGATGCTATTGTTTCGGGTATACCTGGTGTACGTCTCTTATCGCGAATATTCAATAACCGGGGACAGGATTTGCCCGAGTGTTGGTGTATACGTTCGCTCCGCGTCCGAGTCGGATGAGGAAATGGCAGGGATGGGGCGTGTCGCGTTTTTTCGCCGCGCGACAAGCGACAACGGAACCGAGTTGACAAGGCGCTATGGGTCTTGAATAATTCCCGATTTTTCTAAGTTTTTTCGCGTCAAAATTGTTTTTTTTTTTTTTTGAAAAGTTTTGAATACAAAACGTGGAGAAGAAACTTTTGTTACAAGGATCGAATTTCCACTCATTTGTCGAGTCCGTACATGCTGAGAGTTATGACACAAGGAATCTATTTATGATCTGACCACCAAGTAAAACATAAGAAATGCCGAGAAATTAAAAATACAGACAAAATAGGAAATATTTTCATTCAGGGTGACAAGGAAAACCTGGAAAAGTCAGGTACTTAAAAAAAAAAGGAAAGTCAGGGAACTTTTCAATTAGTAGAAAGAGCCTGTGCTTAGACGTACTTGTTATCCCGGCAAATAATCAGCAAATGCGTGAGTTTCCCAAGGTGCATTGATAGGTTCTTCACGGAATATAAGCAAAATAACCAATAAGAAAAGAAAAAAAGGGTCAGATTATACACAATAATTAGATACTTTCTTTGCCTTTGTACTGAGGTCTCATCTCCCAGTGACGTCATCATGACGGAGGCTTCGAGTTCAATCCGTTACCCGTACGTAATCTCGTTCCATGATTTACATGCAGATTGTACCGCGGCAAGATTCACTCGATACAACTAATCTCGGGAAAGAATCGAATTTTGACTGGCTCCTCCCAATTACAACTTTCAAAAACTCGCCCGATCCCGTAATTCATCGTCTTCGTTAATTCGGGTAAATTGGCCGCGCGCCGTGTTCCGAGATGCGGTTCGAATTATTCACTTCGAGTCCGTTAATATTTGGTTCGCGGAAGAAATTATTCAAATGCTCCCCACCGCGGATTTCGAATTTTCGAGGGGAGGTTAATTGGAACGCTCAATTACATCTGCGAGAGGCAAATACGCTGCCGAAATCTCGAGTGATTTATCGATCGAATCCGCTCCGTCAAATTATTGCAGCTTCCAACATGCATGGGTGCCCTAAACGCCCGCTCAGCTATACTTGACTCGCGGAACGGGCCGCGTCTTAATAAGGTTAAAAATTTCCAGGATTTTCCTGCGGGCCGAAAAGTCGAATTTCCGAGTTGAATCTGACGTGCAAATTTTACGGTTTACCGAGGTTTTCAAGGGAACTTCAGCCCGCCGCACAGTAGATCGAGTCAATAGAAGAGGTCGGAAAAAATTTGGAAACTTTAAACCCTTTTAACTTCGTTCATACAAAACGCTGAGGTTCTAAAAGTGGCTTCATTGGTTTCCTTGTGAAATTTTCTTCAATAAACACCCCTTGAGATTTAAATTGTAACGAAATAAACGTCCAATTTGAAGTTATAGCCAAAAATTGTGAGTCCGACCTTTCTGATTGACTCGAACCACTGTACGCCGCTACATTTCACTCTAATCATTATCACATCCTTTCTTCGTCAAATAAGAAGCGGTTCTCTGACTAATATTTAGACCTCGTTCAGTAGAAAGGAATCAAGTCACATCAGCTATTGCCAAATTTAACTCCATACACTTTCATTTTTTACATGAAAACGGTTGAGAGGATTTTGGTACGAATCTCAGAGAATTTTCTGCATGGTGCGAAGCGAAATCCTTAAAAGTTTCGAAGGAATCCGCACAAACGATTAAATATCCCCATTAAAGTTCGCAACAGCTGATGTGGTTTGGTTCTTTTCTGCTAAACGCGTTCAATTCAAGCTTTACTTATCAATAAGTTCTTATTGTTGAGGCTCTAATGAAAGAGGTGGACTATCCTTTGAATGACAAGTGCACCTCTACATCCAGTCAAAGTTCACATGTAGAGCTGAGTCCAAAATAATTAGCAGATTTTTCAAAGCTCTCCTTCGCTGTAATTATTTGTTGTGTTGATATTTTTCTTAACGGCTTCATAAATTGCTTTCCGATCATCATGAGGCGAAAAATAGCGCCTTCAATTCTGCACATGCAACACGGACATCCATCAAGTACGAATAGTTGTATCTCTGCGCCGTCAGCAATGCGTGTCCTTTCCTTGCTGTTTCCACAATTTATTCGTTTTCATTTGTCTAACTTGTAGTGGAGCTTTTAGAGCTACGTTTAGGCAACACAGATGAAGATACTACAGACGTGATACGGCCTTGTTTTTTAACAATTCTCCCGAATCGGCGCGACAACTGACTTGCAGTATTGAGAGTTCACACCTCGCGCCATCGCGCCTTCAATTTTGCGCACGCAACACGGACATCCATGAAGCACGAATAGTTGTATCTCTGCGCCGTCAGCAATGCGAATCCTTTCGTTGCTGTTTCCGCATTTTATTCGTTTTCATTTGTCTTACTTGCAGTGGTGCTTTTAGTGCTACGCTTAAGCAACACAGATTAAGATACTACAGACGTGATCCGGCCTTGTTTTTTTGACTATTCTCCCGAATCGGCGCGACAACTGACTTGCAGTATTGAGAGTTCACACCACGCGCCATCGCGCCTTCAATTTTGAGCACGCAACACGGACATCCATCAAGTACGAATAGTTGTATCTCTGCGCCGTCATCGACGCAAGAGTGTACCTTTTGCCTCACTCGATTACATTGCTTAGATTGTTAATGTGAGGTCCCTAAACGTATTGTTTCTGAACTCCATCCTCGGATAAATTCGACGGCGACCTCTTTCACGCTGGAGCTATCTGTACGTCGACTCGACGGGACAGCCGTTGGACGTTCACGATGACTTCACTTGCCGGACGCGAACCGGCGCACAGTGGAGCGAATCTGTGGAAAAAGTCGGATACTGTGTACTAAAACTGGCTGGAAAATGATCAGTGCTTTTCCAGCACTTCTCCAGAATATTCAAAACCCTCTCAACAGAAAAGTTCAGTACTTAGTTGGTATCTTTATGTGACGAAATTCGAAAGCCAATTTTAAATTTAAACAGCAAAACGAGAAAACTAATTGGACGCATTTCTGTCAAACGGAACTAAGCGCCAAATTGAGTTCCTTTTGAGGAATTTAGAATGCCGAATAGCGGGTTCTGTCAAACGGACCTACCTAAGCGCCATGGAAAAGCATTGCGAGTATAGGACGGAATGAGCCCGACACCTGGTTTCGCCGCCAATCCAAGCTCCCTTCAACCTTCCTCCCCCTGTGGCGCTTAGTTCCGTTTGACAGAAATACGTTCAACTGCAAATCTCTTTGTGTTATATCAATGAAAATATAAGCTTTTAAAGTCTCCACACTGGAAAAAAAGTTTCTTGTATCTTGAGTCCAAATTCTTAAATTTTGACGAGAAAAAATACTCTTGATTCAATCGGATTTGTCCTCGAATCATAAGGAAAACCTTTTAAAATAAAAGGCTTGGCTCTCAATTACAGAAAAAATCCGATTAAATTGAGAGTATAATTTCTTGTCACATTTCTTAAAAGTCTGGAATCAAGATCCAATTGACTTATTTTTCCTGCAGTGTGGAAAGTTTAAAAGCTTTCATCTCCATTGATACAGCACGTAGAGATTTAAAATTGTTTTTCTCGTTCATTTTCCTTGAAAAACACCTCCAAATATTGAAAATACGACGAAATCAAAGTCAAAATTTACAATTTCAGTGAACAATTGCATATCCGACTTCTTTAAACGACTCGTTCCGTTGTGCGACGGCGAGCCGCAACAAGTGCGCAGCCCGATTACACATGCACAATCCCCAATAACTCAACCGACTGAGCGTCGCGGGGAGGAAGGGAGGGGGGGGGGCGATGAGAAGATGAACTACATCAAAAACCGGTACCGAGACGGACCGAACCTCCCGGCTCTTTCGGTGTCGGTCGGTGGGAGCCCGTCTTCTCTCGTCTCCGAAATGGGTCGCTCCAAGTGGGTCAGGGATCCCGAAATCCCGCCGCGCTGTCTCGCGAAGACCGTGGAAATTCGGCGGAATTTCTCAGGTTAAGACGCGATATCAGTTTTGGATTTTCGCGAAATGGGGCTGTTGCATAGTTTTTTTTCTTTAAAAGCGTTTTCAGAGAGAACGTAAGAAATGAGAATGCCTGCCGAGTTCCTACTTCCATGTCTGCCATGCTAATTGTAAGGAAAAACGCCGTATGAGCATTCAAAAGTTGCCAAATTTTTCTGGATTAAACATGTATTTTAGAGTAAAGTTATGCATATTACTCCTTGAAATTTTCGGATATTATAAGATAGAATTTCGAAAAAAAATTGTGTGAATACCTATTTTGAATAAAAATATCCTCGTTTTCCGAGTAAATTCGTTATTTATTGAAGGAAATATGACGACTCATACGGCGTTCTTCCTTCAAACGGAAGATTTTCCATCCGATAGAATTTTATCGGAGCTTGTATGTTCAACTTCAAGCATCTTAATATCACTCGAACAAAGGTGCTCTGGCCTTTTAACAGTTCGAAAACGCGTTAGTCTTGAAAATTTACTTCAAAACTGCCTATTTTTGAAGCGATTCCTGGATCCAACAGAAGCCTTATTCCACGAAAAAATGATGATTTTTCGGACTTCTACACTTGAAAATAAAGTTTTTTGGGATCCAAGAGAAAATACTCGTGATTAAATCGGATTTTAGCTAAAATCCAGAGATAAGCCTCTTAATTTAAGCGGATTCCCTTTCGATTCACGCAAAAATACGATTGAATCAAGAGTAGTTTTTCTTGTCGAATTTTTTAAGTCTGCACTTAGGGCCCAAGAGACGTTTTTTTTCCAGGGTACCTCGTAATTCGTCCAACTGTCCAAACGATTTCATTTACCGTAATGATTATCTTGTACTCTCCTATCTATACTTCTGAGTACCGCTTGATATTGTTGAAGGGCACACGTCCCGGATATTCCGAACCTGACAAAGAGTCGAACCGGTGCAAATCGATAGCATCAACGAAAGAGCGAGCCGCCGGGCCGCCTACTCCGCCGAAACCTGAATTTGCAGATCTGCACGTTCCTCAGTTTAGTAAGTCACCTTACTCGAAAAGGGCACGGAGAAATTCTGACGATTGAGTGGGCTTTCTCCGGGTCGGAACAGGTGAGTACGGACAGATGTCTGAATTTTTAATACGGCGACCGGCGCGATTCACTGATCCCGAGATCCGATTGTAAAGACGTCGGCTTGTAGTTCCAATTTTTGCGTTCCGGCAGATGGCTGGTGCGTTTAATTTTTACCATAACGTACCGATAATGATTACAGGGCAAGTGTTAACGTTGAGTAAAGGAGCTCTGGGCATTTCAACTACATTGCTTGAAATTTTGGCGTGAAATGCACGCGAGGCCAGAGTGTGTAAGTCGCAAGCAAATAATGATCACCAACAGTTTTCAAGTGGCTTGCGAATTGCCTCGACAAATTGCAATCACGCCTAAGGAGATCATGGTTGCAAAATATATAAATTGGACGTATTTCTGCCAAACGGAAATACGTGCATTATGACGTGAGTTCTATTACGCACATACTCTTCACGGCTCGTGTTTGAATGCACACAGTTCCGTTCGGCAGAAATACGTCCAATTAAGATCCACTTCATGAGAGAACTGTATTGAACGCAAGTAAACTTACTAGATAGAACTATTTCCACTAAAAAACTAAAAAAATATATGGACTGATTGTTCCCTTTCTCAAAGGGCTTTCGGCCATTTTAAAGATTGCGTAGCATCCTAGTCCGCAAGGGTTGAGCAGAAACACTACTCTTACGAAATGATCATCTGTACCCTAATATCGTTTCTGAAACGGAAAGCTCTAAAAAGCACATATTTCGAACACAGATTGTGAAGTTATTAGCGGCGCATTTCAGACTATATCTCAATGTCCTCATCGTGATTTTCGAGCAATTTTCTGTAAGAAAAAACTCTACTTTTTACCCCAGCTGAAGTTAGCAACAAGCACATTGTTTACATCGGGCGCTGAGAGCCTCACAAAGGGCTTGAAACTGATGAACCAATCATAAAGCGCCACGGACAAGGCAATACTCTTGCGTTGCAATACATCAATCGACCCGTCATTTAAACTTACGAGAAAGGATCGATCATCAGGGTGTTCGCAACGAACACCTCAGCGATCGATTCTTCAGCACAGTTTGAAAACGGGAAATATCGATAGCCGATGATGATTCACGCCTCGCGACTGGACTGGCCGGCGTGTTGTCGCGAGGAGGAACGGAGAAGGTGGCGCCATTGTAACGGGTCTCGCGGTTTCTTCGTTGCCGTTGCGCCGTGCCGTTGTCCCGAGCTTCGGACCCCCCCCCCCCCCTAAAAGGCCCCCCGAAGCCCCCGNCCGGAACTTTTCCAGCCTCTTCGTCTTCGAGCCGCGCTATTCTTCCCGCCGGTGGCGTGGCGTGCTCGGCGACACATCGATTGATCTGCCATTTGAACCTATGGGAAAGGATCGACTAACGGGGTGTTCGCAACGAACACATTAATAATCGATTTTTTATCACAGCTTCAAATGGGGAAATATCGATAATCGATCATTCACGCCTCGTCACTGCTTCTTGCGCCCCTCGCGGCTCCCTCTGGAAATCGTCGTTCCTCTGACGAAAGGGCGAAACTCCATTTCGATGTTGACCAATTTTTCCTCGCAAATTGCAGAAGAAGTTAAGGCATTTCATACTGAAAATGTCACCGAGTTTCTTCTGATCTCGTGTAAAAATCAGAAAATTTTAGGAGAAGTATAGCACAGGTAAACTTTTACAAAAAATTGAGTCAATTTTGCATCCTTACAATGTTGTTACGTTTTTTCGTCGGGAAAGCGACAAGATATGCCACTTCATCATGGTGTCTGGAATGGAGAACTCATGCGGAAAAATTGAATCGCTTCATTTGAAAGTACTGAACAGACTCAGTTTGCTGTTTGTTTTACAACATTTTTAAGTTAAAGGCAATTTTAAACAAATAGCTTTAAAAGTGACAACATTTACCACATTGTGACGTAATGACGTCACAGGGCCGCGAAGCGATTCCCATGGAATTGACCAATTTCAAGTTTGAAGGGAAAATACAGGGTAAACTGAGCACATGTGTTTTTGCAAATTAGGTTGTTTTATAATATCTCTCTATTGATTCGTTGCCTGGCTGTCAAAAAGGCGTAACGACACATTGAGGTGAGCTTGGAGAAGTGTTAAATACATGGACAAGATTCATTGCAGTGTCGTTCTCAGATTTTGCTGAGAATTAACGTTATTCCTACAAGACTTGATGTAAAAAATACTGATATTCCTGCACAATTTGGGGAAAAAATTGCAGTATCGTTGCACTTAAGTCTCATAAGCGCGATGAAATGTTCCAATTGGAAACCCTAAGTACATGCTCAACTTACCCAGTAGTTTCCCTTAAAAAATTCATCGAATTTCATACACTCGCAAATTCTCTATTCTTGGGTCTCTAGTCTCATTACGCGGTAAAACTTGAACATTACTTAAAAAAGTCCCAGTTTTTGCTGTTATACAACCAAACGAAATTAGATCGAGTGGAGGGAAAAAAGAGAAAAAGGATCGGCCTAACGAACGGCGAGAGGTCGTTATCAATCGAAGCTGTCGGGCCATATCCAGAACTGGGCCAGGTAAGATCGCGAGTTACGCATGACAATCACTGAACCAACTTGGTGACACCAGATATCTGGCATGAACACGAAAGAGCTTGTTCTCTGACTTGGAGGGATTGGTAAACGTCAGCAGAGGCGCACTTACCTGTAACAGAAAAGGAAAAGGCTTGGATTAGTCACAGGTTCGGGTCAACTATTAATGATGAGAGTGTCAACACAGAAGATCATTAAAGCACAACAAACCACGCGTTATACATTAAAAAATCATTTATAAGAAAGAAAAACAATTTGGTCCATAAAGCGCACCGAAGTTTACGGTCATAAAAAGCGAATTACAATTCTGGTAACAAAAGTTTTGGGATGCCAAAGCTGTTTAAGAAAAGACTATACTCATAGTCGTTCCTTAAACAGGTCCTATCCTTAAGCGGCCGCATATGGTTAACATTGTGATCAAGGGAGGATTACGGAGATCCCTAATATACTTAGTATCATAAACATGAAAATTTTCGCAATCCTGGCTGAAGTTCAGTAGTGAAACTCTGGATTCCTTCATAAAGGGATTAAGATCATTTGGCGCTATAAAAATTTACAACATCAATAAGTAAATATGTGTGTATGTATTGTGAATCTTGTTAACTTTGAGTTGGTCCATTTGACCTGACGCATTGTTTCCCTTGAATTTCGCCGGCTGTCCACGTTTGAGATGAGAAATGCGAGACGTGAAATCGTAATTTCTACACTAACTGCGGCCGGTTTGGAAATCAGTTGAAGCGACGACAAGCCATCTTTCTCCCCAGTGCTCGTGATATCGGTATCCACCACTGCGACTGATATCTGCCGACCTGCGTAGGCCTAACTGACCCATTCAAACGCCTCTTCCCGCGTGGTATGCCCACACGAGTTGAGACAGAAAATCGTAGACCGTCCGATCGCACCTGAGTCAGACCGCCTGTTTTCGGCAATTTGGCACCTCGACACGCGACGGACTGACCCCTGATTACCATCAATGAACGAGTTGTTCGGCAAACCGCGATAAACCACGACAAACTCGTTGGATGAACCGGTCATCGATCATCATTAGGCACCGTCCGAGTGTTGACTGTTGGAATGAACGACCTATCCCCGAATAAAAAAGCGACACGCTCTTTTCTGTTGCTTTGAATGGCTAACGGATCCCTAAATTATTGTGATCGAGCTTTTAAAGCTCTTGAAATCGCAGTTTGGACAAGGGTAACGAATGGGATGATGGTCACGCACGTGAAATACCACCTAACTAGGACCGTTCCTAACGTCATTTTTTAAGATTCTGCATTCTTAAAAAAAAACATTTACATTCTATTAATGGCGCAAACCACCAGGAAATGATTACAGGCTTCGTGTAAAATTCAACAATATAACTTTGGAAATGGATTCTTGCAAGGGATGCAACGATTGGTCACTACATAAAATACGAATTACAAACGAGGAAATTCTTTGATTTTGACACATACTTCAGGCTAGGTTAGACCAGGAACCTCCCAAAAAATTTGTAAGGCTCATCATGGAGAATTGTGCTGATTCTCACCAGTTGGTCCTCAATAAGCTGATAAGCAACACTGGAAAAAAAAGTCACTTGAATTGAGTCCAGACTCTTGAAAACAATGACAAGAAAAAATACTCTTGATTCAATCGGATTTTTGCTTGGATCAAAAGGAAACCCGTTTAAATTAAGAGGATGGGTTCTCGATTTAAGCATAAATCCGATTGAATTATAGGTAAGAGTATTTTTTCTTGTCATTGTTTTCAAGAGTCTAGATTCTAGATCCAAGTAACTTTTTTTTCCAGTGAATAATGTGTCTTATTGCAGGCGAACTAGTGAAAATGACCGTTGAAAATCACCTCGTTGATTTGACCTGACGAATTTTTCCCCTTGATTTCCGCCGGCTTTCCAAGTTTAACTACCTTACTTTTCCCGTAGCAGGTCAGATTTCCATTTCTGGTATTGTCCAAGAGCACTCAAGTTAGTGGGGCACCATAATCGTCTTATTCGTAGTCCCCCTGCGCCGGAGTGGTGGCTCAAAAAGCACGCCATTTCCCTCGCCTGGGGTGATTTCGCCTACTGACCCATTTAAGGGCGGGTGCCTCGTGTGACGTCACTCGGGGCGGTCATCGGGGCGGTCATCGGGGCGGTCGTGGCAACGGGGCCGGGCCGGGGCCGCGAGAAATGTGCGGGGCCTGACCGCGACCGGCGACCACGCCGCGGCCCATTGTTCCCGAGCTTGCTTTTTGTTGCCCCTCCCCCCCTCACCCTCCCCCTCGTCCCCCCGGCCCCCGCGACGCCCTCCACGCGATAAACTTGCTCCCCCGGCCGGCATCGGGCATCGGTCACCGATACTCCCGTCATCGGCCGATCCCTGCTCCTCCGTCCACATCCACCGATCGCCGCGACGTTGCCGGCTTTCCAAGGCGGAGTTCCGAGAGGAAGCGAAAAAAAGGGAGAAACGGGATATTGCAGCTCAACGAGCTGATTGTCCAAAGTGATAGACAAAACGATGAACTAACAAGACAAAGTGTAAATGCGCAAAAATTGACGTTGTTTCAGGGGGAACAGCCGTAAGGAGCATTATTCCACCGAAGAGACGATAAGAGTAGTATTTTTCAGTAAAATGCCGCCTTTTGCTGGCAATTTCTAGCTTGAAAATTAGTTTCTTTTGTGTCCAAAACGCAACCACAAAAGCATGCAGAGGATATCACTTAAGGCTGTTTTGCCTAACATCAAAATGAAGAAGACCCTTTTTACATAGTTGAAAATAAATTCGTCGATTTTTTTTATCATCAATACGATTTGGAGAGTATTTCGGATGATTAGTGGCAAATTGACATAGATCGGAAGCTTCTTTCAATAAAAATCTCCGCTCAGACGGTACTTCTCCATTTTCTCAAAACTTTCTCAAATTTTCTACCATTTTCTCAAAACCTCAATTTTGCACTTAAGGCTGTCCCTAAATTACGTAACGTTCTAAGAGAGGAGGAGGGTCAAGGAGAGCGTTACGTCATTTTGTTTTTACGTGGTAAAAGATAAGAACGTACGTCACAAAAGCGTTATAAAGGGGGAGGGGGTTCCAAATGTCTAAAAAATGCGTTAAATAATTACGGAACGGCCCTTTACGGTTCCATCCGCTCCCACGGCAGTGTTAAGGTACCCCATAAAGATCCCTATAAAGTTACCCTGGGTACCTGAAGGTGTGAGGTACACTATAAAGGTCTCTATAGGGATACTCTACTCCTGGCGGGTTGGCAAGAGTGGAGCCGAGGGTGTTAGTTCGGCGGCGGGGACGAGAGCGCGCTGTCAGCGGCGACGTCCCGTCCGGCGTCCCGGCGGCGGCGGCGGCGTCCGTGGATCCCGGTCGGGTCAAGCGATCCGCGTCGGCCGGGGCCGGGGCCGCCCAACAACGCTATTTAACTATTCATCGGCCACGTAGCGGCATCAATCACGAATTTGCATGCCGTAGGAGTGTGTTTACGCTCCGCGGTCCTCCATCCTCCGTCCGGGCAGCCCGGTCCCCGTCAAAAGCCATAGCATATCGCCACGCCGCCAACCCGGCCACGATCCAGGAAATGAATGAGTAAACAAGTGCCCCATCGCCCCGCCGAGAAGGGAGGAGGGGGTGGACGCTGGCTAAATGGCTCATCCGTGGAATTGACCGACTTTTCGGCCCATGAGACGTCCTGCGCCCCTCGCGACTCCTTAACGAAAAAGCGCCTTTTGAATAGAGTACCTATGCGGGGAATCGGGCAGAGTGCGGACATGTCGGTCATTTGGGGGTTAGGTCATGGTGCTTTTAGGGCCCAAAAGAACAGCCGACCTGTGAACTCCATTATCCACAAGAATTATTATTACAAATTGTCAGGGCTCTTCATTTCTAAATCATGCATTTGACTTGGTTTTGGCATAAATTAACTTATTTTTGCGGAAGGACGCTCATTTGAGAACATTCTTAGCCATCTTGGTTTGATATAACAAACTGAAGATTTGCGGATGCATTTTTCTTGTGTTTTGCGTGTAAGACGGGTGGCCGCTTTTTTGGGCCCTAAGAGCTTCATGTTTTCACATATCTCTACCCAAACTTGACAAAGAGTTCCACTTCAAGCATTGAGATCTCAACGGTGAAACTCCCAAACCACGTTTCTCGTTCGCGGTATTAAAAAATCTCTGCCCTCATTTTATTTCTTTCATGGCCCAAAAATCAACGTAATGGGCCTGTTGCATGCAAGAGATACAGCCGTGCGAATAGACTTTTTAGAGGTTAAATGACACGAAAATTACGATGGTCACATTAAAAAAGTCTGAAATACACTCCTTACTGCGCAATTTGTGTTGTTAGGAACGCGCTTTTTCAAATTTCCCGCGTCTGGGGGCAGTTTTCTAACGGAAAAAAGTAACGGCAACATGCGGCTATTTCCGGTCAACTAAAACTGACAACATAACCTAAAAATCGGAGCTCGTGACATCGTGAAATGAAATGTAGAAGGATTGCGTTGGATATTTAAAGTTGATCGATTTGGTTACCGCATAAAGCGTATATGGACCACTGTAGGAGATCACGTTGGGTTTGTAAACAAACTGAAGGAAAAAATAACAACAACAACAACGACTCGGCATCTTCCGGAAATCACCGAGCCCGCCGTTTGCTCGTTTCCGGTGATTAGAAAACTGCCCCCAGACGCGGGAAATTTGAAAAAGCGCGTTCCTAACAACGCAAATTCCGCAGTAAGGAGTGTATTTCAGACTTTTTTAATGTGACCATCGTAATTTTCGTGTCATTTAACCTCTAAATAGTCTATTCGCGCGGCTGTATCTCTTGCATGCAACAGGCCCATTCCTTCCAATTTTCACAGAATTTTCCTCACAATGAGAGAAGAAATCACGGAAGTTTTCAAGAATTGACGTTGAATAGTTTTCCATGAAAAAGTATGGTGTGACAGGAATTCTGCGACGTCGCGAACCTAGATACATGGTCTGGTAGTTGCACCGTCGTAATACGTTTTCGGAAATGTCATAAATTGCTTACTTTTCACAAACCCATGAAATTTCTGGAAATATTCTGCGGATATTTTCCATACTTCATATCTCCTTACATTCCATGCCACCCTGCATGGAACGAATTAGCTCTCCGGATGGGAATCAAGTCGTTGGGATAGAGGCGTCGGGTCGGGAATCAGGATTCCTGATCTGGATCGGATCCGTGGCTCATTTGGCGGCTCGCACTCGGTGTTTCCATGACAGCAATGCGAAATTAATCGACGAGTCCGGAGCTGTGAAGAGGCTGACAAGTTGCGTGGCGGGGCCGGAGCGGAAATCCAAACGACGGGCAATTAATCAACGCACGAGCTCGAAAATTGACAGGAGTCCAACGAGGACAGGACTCGGGACAGCGAATGGCAATGGCAGCCGCGAATCCGCCGACCGGGTACTTAAGATCCCTCTCACGCATTCCCAGACGCGAGGCCTTCCTTCCTTCTTCCTTCCTCGAGCACGGGCCATCCCAGATCCAAGTATAAACCTAGACTTGTGGCCGTCATTGTGAATTTCATGGGACCAGCGGGTTGATGATTGAAATTAAAAGACGAGGCGATACACTGAGAAGACGTAGGAAACATGGAGCGATCCTATTGGTGGAAGCAGGTGGTTGCAATGGACAAATGAGGTAGGTAATAGACTAACTAACGACAACCCATGAGAGGAGAGACCCTCTCTTAGTCCATAGGAACCACTCATTTTAACCGATAGGATCGCTCTATGACCCACATGTTTTTTTCGTTTATAGCTTTGTCTATCAATTTCAATTATCAGCCTGCTGCTCTTGAGGCCAGGGTGGGCCTGCCCCCCCCCCCATAATTTGAAATAATATAATGTAACCTCCCCTCGGAATAAACGCACGATAGAAAATAGCCTTAGAACCGGAAAAGTTTCTGTAATAAGAAGAAAACAGAGAGGCAGTCAAGAGAGGCAGAGGGGTGAAATTGAAACTCACACAATGGCGGAATCATGATTCGTGGTGCGATAAGCTAGAGATAAATGGCATATATTCAAGGCTATTTTTAAGGTATCCCTAAGAAACCCTACATGCGTACTTTTGTGCGGAAAACCCAAACATTTTCCATACTTCCATGATACCTACTTCGAAATCAGTGCTCGATTCGTGGGGAAAATACCCTCATGGTTTCCATGAATTCTTAATTTTCCGATTCTCTGTTGACTTTTCCTGGCTTTTCTCTGACTTCTTCCCTTTTTCTTCGATTCCAAAATTTTCGAATTCCCTAACTTTTCCTAACTTCCTAAATTCTCCACTTAGATCCCACCTCCTATTTTCATGACGCCGACTTGTGCTGAACGCTGCTCGAAAAATTTTGTGACTTCTCCTGTGTATTCCCAGACTTCCCAGACGACCGGAAACTCTACAATACACCTAAATCCAGCGGAAAACGATTCGCGCATTCGAAGAACCTCTCCGGAGCTACAAAGTCCCGATGAATTAAAATAAAGGAAAGACCCTGAGCCGGAGTCCGGCGAACCTCCTTAACGGTAACGCTCCGCAGCCATGCTGCGGCGGACCAGGCGCATCGATCGTCCGGGAAACCTGGATCGCCCCGGAGGCCGACGGCCGACGCTC
>NW_017550922.1:856940-894305 GCF_001854935.1 Bemisia tabaci | reverse complement strand
GGGGGCCCTGCGCCCCCCCTGAGTCCCGGGTCCCCGCGCCGACGACGACCTACTTAGCGCCCGGCGTAGGCACCTTCGGCGCTAACCCTTTTTTCCGCGGCCTCATCCGCGTTTCGTCGCGTCGTGTCGTCGGGAGGGAACAGTTGAAAAAATGCGTCCAATCAGCTCCGTTCGGGGGTTGGGGTTGGGGGAGGGAAATGAGGGCAACTTCCCCCTCTCACCTCCCGATGCATGGATCCGGGAAATGAGTAAACGTCGAGGATAAACAAAGGAGCAGGAAAGTGGCGGAAAAGCGCGGACCTCTCACGCTGATGACGCGACGGGGCGTGATATACTGTTATGCTGTGCTGAGGAAAAACGCCGTACGGACCTTCGGTCTTTGCCACTTGAACCGATATTTTTCTCAAGGGCCAAAGCGCTAACATCCGAAATTTGATGCATTGATTTTTCTTAGTGAAGTAGTTAAAGTAGCAGAATAAATACGTTACTGCTTCCGATAATGTTAACACTTTCGATTGGATCGATCCCATCTTCAGCTCTCGCCGTTGGGCGGTGCCAGTTCTGAATATTTCTTCTCATTGCCAAGACTTTTAGCGTGGGGTCTGTAAAATATGTGACAGGATCTGTGAAAAGGGACCTTATCTTCCAAAAATTGAATTATTTCTGCCATTACATAGAGGAAGAAAATCTAGACATGTTGACGCAAGTTGAACCGTGATGCGGATTTGACGTCTTGAGAATCCAAGACAAAAATTCTTCGGTTCTAGGTTGTTAGGTAAGGAATCCCGACATGCACACAGTAAAGAAACAGCTAACGCCCTATATAGTGAGAAAATTAACCTTACGTAGCTTGTTTCTGAAGCCTCTTGAAAAAGTCTCTAGTTGAGAACTAAAAATTGTCAATTTTGACATTTTCTCTTAAATTCGACACTTCCGGATAATTTGCTCCCCGGAGTTAAGGTTCTTTTTCACACATAATGTCTCTGAGGGTGCTTAGAATCTTCACTGAAAAAATTTCAACGCTCGTGAGTGTGAGTGGCTATCCAGGATGTCACTTTGAGCTACTGCGACAGCACTTGACACAAGGTTCCAGCTCTGCAATTCATCATAATCCAAGCGACAAAGACCCTCTGTTTTCCTGACCCGAAATTTATTGCCTCCGACGAAAAATTAGACCTCCAGAAGCAGCATCACACACGTCTGGACGAACCCCTCGTCCTCGTCGATGCACGACTCCCTTACGCAGTTCTAACGAGCTCCCTCTTTCACGGTCCAGCTTTCCCGCCAGACGCACCGTCGCCGCCGTCGAGAAACGCATATTAACGACCCCGCACTCGCCGAGGCGACAAGGGCGTCAAAGTAGTCTAAGTTTAGTCCGTAATTACTAAGTAAGGGCAAAAGGCAGCGGGGAAAAGCGCGGCTGAAAAGTGGCCCGCGGAGGCCTAACGAGGCATGGCGGCCGCCTAAAAATAAAAAAACGCGAGCAAGCAAAGAGGTGGCCCCGCGCGGCAGCGCTGCCGGTTCGCCGTCGGCCCGCCAGAGCGCGCTGGCGGCCGACCGGGGCTCGCTCCGCGCGGCATGCGATGTGGCACGGCGCCCCGCGCCCGGGATTAATTAAACACTCCCCGAGTGGAGTTTTAATTGAGCCGCCGACTTGTGTCCCGATCGGATAAGCCGAGGCTTTAAAATAATTATAACATTATTAACGAAACTGAGCGGCGAGTCGCGCGCGAACGATTTAATAAGCGACACCGAGGGGTGGGAGCGGCCGGGCGGGGGGTGGGGAGTTGGGGGTGCGTGGCGGAAAGAAAGTAATGAAACGTCTTTCCCCGCTGAGATTGCCGGGATGCTACGCGCGACAACTCGCCGGGACCGCGGTTGCCGCGCTATCTGCCGGCGGGTTCCAGCTTCCTTCCGGCGAAGTTTTCGGCTCAAGTTTTGCCGGAAGGTGTTCCGAGGAGGTAGAGGGCGAAGGGGGAGGGAAAGGGGGATGTTTTACTTTATTAACATTTCAGATGCTACTGCTCCGAAAAAAGGAGTGAAACATGAGTCTGAAGAAGTTGGATTAGAGCTAGACATTTTTTTTTAAAGAAGGAAAAGGAGGGAAAATCTGTTGAAAATGAAAGGGGGTGTCTACTAAAATACTCGACATTTTCTGATCCATGACCGATTTTCCTGATTTATCCTGATGACAGCAAATTTCCCAATATGTTCAGCTTTTACTGACAGTACACACCTTGTGGAGTTCATAGACACTTCAGTTCCATCCTCCCCCGTAAATCCGTGATTCCGTAAATCTCTTGAAAATGAGAGGAGGTGTCTAATAAAATACGCGACATTGTCTGATTCATGACCGATTTTCCTGATGACATCAAATTTCCTTAAATGTTCCGGTTTTACTGACAGAAGATACCCTGTGGCGTTAATACAGGCTTTTCAATTATATCTTAGTCGGGGCATTTGCTTATAGGCGCTGAAGAAGGATACTTCATCATCATTTCAGATAGTAATGATAAAAAAAAAAATAAATAAATAAATAAAAAAAGGGAGGTTCAGTCTTCTGAGGTCGGATTAGAGTCTTTAACAGTATGTTTCCCAAGCTGCACGTAAAGAAGCTTTGATCTTGTGGAGTTATGGACATCTCTTGAAGCAGCTAATTGAATAACAGGTAAAATTCGGCAACCTTGACTCCTTGGAGACATGCGGAACTAGGTTCTTTAAAGCTTGAGTCAGGTCGAGCTAAAATCTGCCTTCGAAACTAAATTTTCCATTTAGTCCCAGGAGAACATTGCCCCATCGAAAAATGCATCACCAGGCGAAACGTGGCAACACTGGGTCGCGTGAGCATAATTTTTGACACTTCTCCGTTTTCGCCCGCTAATGACCGTAGTGATTTTCATTGACGATTTCCGACGCAGAACCCGTGTTTTCCTGTGTAAACGAGGGTGGAAAACGTGTCTTCATTACCTCGAGGTGCGAACTCCTAGGAGAGAATACTTGGCGCGCTCCTTCACCTTGCACTCCTGCTCGGCACAAAATTAAAATTGGCACGAGCTCTAAGCATCCTCGTTTTCACGTACTCCGTGGCGCCTACCGATTCGATTCCATCGGACGTGGTTGAGTTACGGAATGGTAATTCGCAGAGGTCACTATTGAGAGGGACGAAGGCTCTACACTCAACAGTTACCGTGTTGAACTTTGAGTCATGACGACAAGAACGACAGTTCCCTTGACAAGTATTCGTTGGGTCAAAAAAATTGCACCAGTTGAATTTTTCGTTTAGTTGATTAATCGGTTTATCTAATTTATGTATAATCGAAAATTCAGTAATCGATTGATGTTCATATTTTGAAACGGTAAAATTTTCAAATTAACAACCTGTACCTTCGAATGCCGGCCGCAGGGGCCGAATTTTGTCGGTCCCACCGTGCTTAAATATACTTAGGACAAGTCTCGACCGCACTTAGGTCTGGCTTAGCGCCTCTGATTGGTAGAGGGTTTGGTTTGGATTGATCGATGGATGTTGCATCTCCACGTGAAAGAGCCAACTAAATTCGGCCCCAAGGTTCCAGGCTTAAAAAGGTCCAAGGTTTCCAGCGCATTTGCGCTGAACTTGAGAATGAAGAATCCAGTGTGCTAAACATTTCTGATGATAAGTACGCAATAAGTAATCACCTGAAATCCTGTTATTTCTTGGGCTTCCACTAATCAGCTTTGAACTGCAATTTTTAAAGATCGTTTTTTCGCAAAAATAAGCAAATTTGTGCAGAAACCAATGCAAATACGCGATTTATAGACAATCGGTCGTGAAAATTGTAATTAAACATCATTCTGGACAATTTGAGTTCATAGGTTCTGGGTGTCCTTTCGGGCCATGAGAGCTCCATATTTCCACACGCCCGCACTCTCCCCATGCAGGTACTCCAACTCACTCCAGAGAAGGGTCTCTAAAATATTTAGTCTCCTTGCTCACGGTAGTCTCTTTATACTGAGAGTCAAGACAACACCCCCTCATGGAGTCACAAACGAGAATAAAGATTACACAAATTGAACGTTTTTTGTAATCTTTGATCGGCCCATTCTCAAATCCCTTTCTCCGTTCCTTCTCTCATTCCGTTTGCTCCTTGCCGTACTCCCAATTCCCCGGTCCATTCCAGTTTAAAATTTTTGCAATTGGTGAAAATGTAATCTTTACTCCCGTTTGCGACACTGTGAAGGCCTAAGTTACAGGAACCAATCAGAAATGGATTCGCACTATCTATACTCTCAGTATAAAGGGACCCTACGTATTTCCACATGTCCTAACTCTCCCCACGCAGGTACTCCAACTCACTCCAGTGAGGGGTCTAAAATATTTCGTCTCCTTGCTCACGGGACCGAATGACGCGCAAAATGGCTACCGGTGACGTGACGTTGGCGAGGGTGGCCGGCCCTAATCGAAGACGATGGGAGTGCGTGCCGGGAAGCGGTCGGCCACCGCGGTTTCGTCCGGGTCCGGTCGAGTTGCTCGGGCTTCCTCCTCACTGCCCGCGCTCCGGCCGATCCGAAACCGCGCATCTGACCACGGCCATGGTGCGGGACTTGCGCGGTTTGGGAGCGGGTGCGGCGTCCTCTCCGATTCGGATTGTTTACGAAGCCCCGGCCCGGATCCGAGCTGACGTTTGGCCAACACGGATTGTTGGATCAACGGCGTTTAATCGAGGGATCGCCCAAGGAATGGATACCGGCACGATCGTAAAACTGCTCGCATGTAAATAAGTGAGGAAGTCGATAAAGGACCCGGTCCCACGCTCCGCGCCTTGAGCAAAAACGCCGTATGGGCTTTCACGCGTTGTCAGAATTCCTGCGATATTCCCAAATTTTCCCCCCACAACGGTAGGAAAGGGAAGGGGGACCTTGGGGTCATTTGTAAATATGGACTATATACTTTAGAGCTGTGTTCCCTGTAGGAAGAAAGTTTTTCCGAAGTCATATCTCACATTCGCGAATTAGCCTGTAGACGAAAGAATTGAGCAATAAGTCAGCAATCCTAACGTAATTTTCAGAGCAAACACTTTAAGTTTGGTTGTGATTGCTCTGAAAATTACGTTCGGATTGCTGACTTATTGCTCAACACTTTCGTCTACAGGCATCATTCGCGAATGTGAGATATGACTTCGGAAAGAAACTTTCTTCCTACAGGAAACACAGCTCTAAAGTATATTGTCCATATTTACAAATGACCCAAAGGTCCCCCTCCCCCTTCCTATCTTTGTGGGGGAAAATTTGGGAAAAAAGATGAAAAAAGAGGGATGGCTATGAGAACTGCGACAAAAAACTCACAAGGGCATCAAAATTGCGTGCTTTTTCGAAAGTTGCGGTGGAATTCGCGCATATTTCGCGAAATTGCGGAAATTTAAGAATATAAGATCAAGAGAAAGTTTGAACATTTTTGAGGGTATACAATCTGACGGCTTTCGTTTCTGAACCCCTGTTATGAGAATCCGGCAACGCTTGAGTGTCGATGTGGTGTTTTTCTTTGGCACGACGTCGGCGGCGCTGGACGTCGCGGTGGATGAAGTTCGGTCAAAAGAACATGGTGTGGTTTACGGGCGGCTTTCAGCATCGCATCGTCCGTCGTGTAAACAACTTGATGATGTCCGCCGCTGAAACCCTCCCGCGCGAGACATTCCGTCACGCGATCTACTTGTCGCGGCCAACAACTCAAATCGGGCATTTTGTAAAACCAGGCTTCGTTTGCTGAACACATTGCTTAACACTTTTGTCATCAGAGACCACTGGCCGACGAGTCTGAGTATCGATTTCTGAAAATAACACTCACACCGTATGTGTCACCGAGGTGAGTGGTAAAGTATACGAACAATAAAGTTTTGATGGAATCAAATAAGTACAGGGACAAAATCTTATGATGGAGACCAGCACAGCTATCTTCCCTATGGTGGAAAAAATGCTTCCTGAAGTCAAGGCTGACATTCGTTTAGTGATGTCTGATGATCAAAAAAGCAGGAAATGAGCAGGAAATCTATTCAGATGGCCTCGATGGACGATAAAATTCTGCACCAATTCCGATCAACACAGACCATTGATTGACTGTTGATCATTCAGTTTTGATGAAAATTGAACATGTCGACTGCTGAATTTGAAGTTTGAATGAATCAGGGTTTGCCATTTTTTCTACTTGCAAATTCCCTGTGTTTTCTGCGTTTTTTTCCTGATTAATTGCATACAATAACTCTTAACATCTCATTCGTCACAGAGGTGTGACACAATCACTATCCCAATGTTTTGATAGCTGATAACTTTAAAGTCTACATCTGCCTCTTGATTCACCTGAACATTTCCATGCAAATGCTCGGATACATAAACATTCCACTTAGAACAGCAAAAATTCTAGAGTCAACGTTAAATTCCCTGAGTTTTCCCAGTTTTCTCTCAAAATTACATTCCCTGCGTTTTCCCGGGATTTCCGTGTAGTAAAAACCCTGATTTATGCATCGAAAACGCTAATATCTTCGTTAAAAGCCAATTTAGGAATTCTCGCTGTGCAAATCGTGTTCTACGTGAAATTTTGATGAAAAACTTCACATCGTAATGCTTCAATTCACACCTTACCAAATGGTCCATTTCGAAAATTCTAGACAAACACGCACTGGTCGCAGATCTTAGCTAATCGAACCTTTCACCCTCAAAGTTCCTCGACGTCTTTGAGGCATCAACCTTAACCTTAAGCGCGACACGCCGAGTTCCATAAACGGGGAACGCTAACAAGAAATCGGAACCCACCCACGCCACACGAAACGGCGCGAAAAATAACGATCCCCGCGACAGGCGTTAACCGGATCGCCTCGATAAATAGAGAAAACGAGAATGGTGACTCATTAGTCATTTTCCGAGCGGGGCCCCCTCGTCAAAGGTCGGCTAGGAAACCGCCCATTAACATTCGAGGAGCCCGTAAACAAATCGGGACCCCGCGATCCACGGATTAATTGATCACGTGACGGTAGCCGATCGCCGCACAGTGGATTGAGCTAATAGGGGAGGTCGGACAAAATTTGGAAACTTAAAAAACTTATAACTTCGTTTAAACAAAATTTTGAGGTTCTAAAAGTGGTTCCATTGGTTTCCTCGTAAAATTTTCTTCTAAAATCACCCCTTGAAATTTAAATGGCAGCTAAATAGACTTCGAAATTTGCAGTTTTAGTCAACAGGGCGTCTACTAAAACACGCTGGCTAAAAATCAGTACTTTGCCAGTACTTTTTCAGTACATTCCCAAGAAATTCAGTACCTCCTCAATACAAAAATTCGGTACTTTTTCAGTAGCTCCAATTGACAAAATTCGAGAAATTTCAAAAATTTGAATTTCTCGCTCAAATTGCGACAAAAATGAAAAATTCCGGACCTTCTGACGGAATTTCCGCACTTTCACAGTACTTCCGGACCGCCCTTGAATAATCAGTACTATATCCAAACTTTCCGGAAATTCCGGACAGGTACACACCTTGAATAGAAGAGGTCGGACAGAATTTGGAAACTTTGAAAACCTTTAACTTCGTTTCAACAAAATTTTGAGGTTCTAAAAGTGATGCCATTAGTTTTCTCGTAAAATTTTCTGATGGTGGCACCCCTTGAAATTTAAAATTTAGCGAAATAAACATCAAAATTTGCAGATTTAGTAAAAAATCTCATGCCCGACCTCTCTAATTGACTCGATCCAGTGTGCGGCGCGGCGGGTATCGGCCGATCGATCGGAAGGCGTAGCAGGGGCCGATCTGCACACGCGTCGCCCGTCCCGCCGAAAAGGTCGCGGGGACCTTGGGACGCGGCACGACCAAAGGGCTTGAGGACTCGGGAGCGGGCCCCCCGGGGTCCTGCAAGTCCCCGTGCGGGGAAAAAGTTGAGGAGGCCGGCACGACCTTGACCGGTCGGGTGATATGAGGTGGACCTTTGAGAACCCAAGAACCAGAACCGGGTTCTGCGGGAATTATGATTTTCTAGATGATTAGCAACTCGAGGTGGAATGAGGCTGAGATTTAAAAAGTTTTGTCCTCCTGAGTGATGATTTATTGGAACTGGATTCCTGATTTTGTTTTCTATACTGTCGTGCAAAGGAATGATGCCGTATGAGCCTTCAGGACGTTTTCAAATTTCCTTAGATAGAATATGATTTTTTTCAGAGAATGGAAAGAGACAGATTGCAGAAGAAGGTCCTAGAATGGGCTCCTCCTAGGAGAAGGCGCGCAATGGTTGCCCGATGAAAGGGTGGAAGGATGGGATTGAAGCAGAAATTTCAAGGGGCTCAATTCTCGCGGGGTTGTGGGTCGATGGGGGAATGGCAGTTAGCTGTCGTAAAGTGCGAGGAAGTACTGTAAAGTGACATGTGTATAAGTACAAAGTTCCAGGAAAGCTCGAGGATTTTCCGAAATATCAATAAAAACCTTGGTCTTAGACAAAAAAAGAAGAAGAAGAAGAAGAGGGAAAAGAAACAAAAAGAAGGCCTTACTGATTTGCTAATTTTTTTGGCCAAACGCGAATTTGCAGTACATTTTCAAAAAGAGGAAAGTTTGAGCCTTTGAATGAAAAGAAACGACGAGGAAAAATACGGTGATCGAACTTGGTTCCTCTTTAAGTTTCGCTGTGGATAGGATGGGAGAGGGAGATACTGTAATATAAAGCTCGAGGGTGAGGAAATTTTTTTCAGAAATATGAAGATATTTTAGGAGAGGACCTTGAAACAAAAAAAAACTGAATTTGAACCAAAGCTGAAAATATTCTCTGAAAAAATTTCGAGACGTCGAAGATGGTTGAACTTGATTCCTCTTGGAGGTTTTGCTATGAATATATTGGGAGAATGAAAGACACTGTAATATAAAGCTTAAAGGTAGGGGGAAATTATTAAGAATGGAGGCGTTTCAGAAGCGAATCCCGTAACACAAAAAAACCTGAATTTGAACCACAGCTGAAAATATTATCCTTTATTTAAATACCCCACAAATAAAATAATTTCGAGAAATCAACGATTGGTAATGCCTGGAGAGCCTCTCACCCCGTTAATGAGCATTAGCGAAGAGGCGTTGCGCGAAAAGTCGGAGGGGCCCCGGGGGAAAAGCTGCGTTGCCCGGGGGCCCCGAGGAGGGCGACCGCGGAGCCAGCGCGCCGAGCCTAACGCACGGTAAAAGAGCAATTAACGCTGATCCCAACAAATTGTCGGTTATCAATCTCACTTCCCGGCCGCGTGTTGATTCACACGGCGGATTAACAACCTCCGACAAATTCGCATTACCATCCCGCAACTCCCACCCAAAACCACCTATATCACACAGAATCACCATCGGAGATAAGCGGTTCTTCACTTGGCGGGGCCTGCCGACAACGAGTCCGCGATGACTGGTTCTTTAATCGATTCCGCGACCGGCCGAGGGCCCCCCCGTCCCCCAGGGGCCAGGGACGATGGGGGGGAGGGGGGGTTTCAAAGTCGGTACCCCGAGTATATCCACCTCGCAACAGGTGAGACGCTCCGGCTGGGGCTTATGGGATCCGTCAACCTGTCAGTCCGTTCCTCGAAAATGGGATTGCTCGGGTGATTAGACCGAATTAAAAGTGTCTGCGTATGTGTGGTGTAGTTGAAAAAACGCCTAACTGCGCAAGGGATTGGGTTCGAGGATATGTTGTTTTTGGAAGGAAGAGAGTTGCAGGGTCGACTTGTCGGCGTTTCACAACCGCGAGCGCGGATATTCGTTTCGATTATTAAGGTCCGTTGAGCGAGGGTTGAGGTAGTCTCGCCTGGTTAGATTCTTTTTTTTTAATGTCAGATAGTGTAATATTTTTACTTTCTATTTATGGGTTTGTTTGATTTTTAATTTATTGCAAAACACACGAGAGATCATGCGTTGATAGAACACATTTTAGAGAATGAAAAGATATGTCCTTTCCACGGAACGTTTCTTGTTACTTACGGTTCGACTGTGAGTTGTATACTTTACGGAAACAGTAACTTACCTGAAACAGATAAAAAAGAAAAACAACTTTAGATAAGACGATTTTGAAAATGATATAACTAACTGTCAACTGTAAACAATCGCTGGCAATGCGCAAGCGGCATGTGTGTGAACGTCACAAATTTAAATAATTCGTATTGATACAGTAAAGGTTTTATTAGTAAAGAGCTTCAAAAGCAAGATTTACCTCAGAGCGCCTTCAGTTTCTCGTGATACTCTCTGCTTTGCTAAGCAGTTGGTTTAGTTGCCTATTCAAACTAAACCTAACTAAGGTGACCAATATCACTGCGCGCACGCGCAGTCGTGTAGGTGTGCTAGCTAGCTGGTGCTACACATGAAAGAGGAGAAAACGTCCGTTTCAATTCTAAGCATTATGATCAGTGCTTTCTATTTCATGTCTTAGTTTTTCAATTTAAATACCTAGATTGCAATTTGCCGGGAATTGTGCATTGAAAGAGACAACTCCACAGTCAAAATAGGACATCGATGCGACTTCTGAGTATTGTTCATCAAAATTAAAAACCGGCTCTTTTTTTGATAATCATATCGCATCGATACTCCGTTCTGAAAGTATGTCAATCAAAATGTAGGGGCGCCTCATTTTGATCGTGGAAACAGAGTATCAGAGTAAATTCGGTCCCAATTTCAAAATAAAAATCAAATTCACACATCTGAATGTAAACTTTCAGCCTGCAGCAATCCTACTCAATTTTCACGATGCAAAGTTCGCAGCTTTCCGACGAATTATGGCAGCAATGCGTATAACCTCTTTTGAAAAACTCCCTCATTTGAAAGGTAGGAACATTAGTTGGATCAATGTTGCCACAAGGAGGACTAATTTATGCTCACTTCCCATGGGTTTCACAGGGAAATCGACGATTTCACCCACAACTTTTACCGGCCTAAAGACCCGCTTAGGGTAGATTGAATGAGACGGGCGGTAATCGGGGAGATTACGAATTTCCCCCTCTTTTACGTTTCGCTCCAAATTAATTTTCGGGATTATGAGAGAAAATAATCTTCGTTTTCGACTTGGGGACGTATGGTGGGGTTCATTTTTCGACTCTTCGAGTGGCTATTCTTGGAGAGGGATGAAGGGGAGTCGAATAAAAATTGAATATACCAACGACTTCACTCAGCACGGGTCCCTCGTGGGAGGAAAACGCGAACAAAGCTGCACTGAGAGAAAGAATAACACAAAAGTTCGGTTGGTAATATGGGAACACAAAGTATAACCCAATCCTTCGGTTGATTCTGGGGTTTCCTGGTTTTCATTGTTATCCGTGCGGATTTAAACGCAAATTGTGCCGAAAGTAACACAAAGTTCGCATTAATTTTTGTGTTCCATCTTCTATTTTAACCGAAACTAGCAGGAAAACAAAAATATTTCCCTCTGTGTGACTGAATTTTTAGGGGTAGCATATCGACATCTTTCCTACTTTCAAAAGCCTTTCACCCGTCCCGTGGAGACGAAGTAAGAAGCCAATAGTCAAATCCGAAATTTCGTCAAATGCCTGAGAAATTCGCCGAATTGAAATAATTGCAAAATGCTTTCAACAGAGAGGTGGCGATTTTTCAGAACTTTCGACGCGATCATGAATTGGACTTCATTCTGCAATTAGGAACTACAATTCTGTCACATCCGTAAAAACACTTATGTGGGTGGGAAAACTAATGATATATACGCTGTTTTTGAACTGGACCAGAAGTTGTAGTTCCTAACGGCAAAATGTAGTCGAATTATTCGAAACCAATTTCCTGATAAGATACTCAATTCAGCTAGTTTCCCTGCATGAAAATGAGAATTTTATCAAGGAGATTAGCAACTTCTAAAGGCTGATACGATGTTCTTCCTGAGCGCAATAATCGAATCCTTCAAAGTATTGCATCAAACGAACACTGCACCAATAAACTCCTATGAATACCGCCTTCAAAGTATTGCATCAATCGAACACTGCACCAATAAACTCCTATAAATACCGAGAACAATCAGGATTGAGAGAACTGGGCAGCCCAGCGGTGGTTGTAACACCATGGCGTCATCGTTTTATGACTCGAGAGGAATGCGCTTTCCGATGGGTGGTTAATTGATTCCGACGATCTCACCGGTGGTGCACGAGGATACTCTGTACTGTCATCGTTTTAACGGCCAGAAGAATGCACCTTCAGATTGATGCCAGTTAATTAAGTGTCCGATTGAAAAATGCAATTTGAATAAATTAATTGGTTCAAGTATCAAAAAGCAAAGTTTCGTATGACGAAGGCAAAAAAAGAGTCATCGATCCATCATCGGTGTGAGTATGATTTCCCCATACCTACCGAAGACCTGTGATGCATCCCCCTGAATATGTCAAAAAACACTCTCGCGCGAAACTCACTCGTTTTTCAATTTTAAGTTCGGTAAACTTCAATTAGATTACTATCCTCCTTGAAAACTTTTATTGTGTACCTCTTTTTACCTCATAAAGTTTTTTCAATATTTCTAGGACCCATCTTGAAAAGAATTTGAGGGAAGGCAGGGATTTCGTTCAAGTGTGGAGTAAACGATACCTTATGATAAGACAATCCCTCACTGAAAGTTTCAGCTGGAGTTCAAAGCTCGCTCTAGGCAGCGTTGCGAAGTTAATATTTTTTATCTTTGAAGAATGATAAAGTATCAGGTTTCTCGGTTTTAGAGAAACAATTTAGGTGTGTATTTTCTATTTTCTTAGGCAAAAGAAGAATGTGACATCATCTGATAATCTTGTACTTTAAAAGTAACACGGGATCAACTGAATTTGTTTCTTTCAACCGAGGGAGGACCTCCAAATTATAGCATTTTCATTGCTAAACAAGTAAACTTTGCAAACGCTGATTGCCAAAACGAACTTTGAACTCAAGCTAAGACTTAGAGTGAAAAATTGCAGGGTGTCTATTAAAATTTCATTTCGAATTTTTCAGTTAATTTTCTGATTTTTTTTCTGATATTTTACATGGAATTCCGTGATTTTTGGCGCGGATATAAATTGACACTCGTTTGATTTTACTAACGAAAGTATTTCATGAATCGAAATGATTGTCTCAAGTCATTACCAGTTTTGCAAGTGCCAAGCTGCCTGCAGTTGAAAAATGCTTGACGCGCTCGAAATTTCCTTATCGAAGACCATCTTTTCTGATTTCTTCCTGATGACATCGAATTTCCTGATGGGAATTCTGGTTTTCAAAGTTTTTACTGAAGCTCAACACCCTGTGATCGCCTGATCATAACGTTTCGTTTGGGCCACATTCGAACACAATCCCTACGTTGTCCCCATACAGGGGGCACGACAAAACCCTTTTTTACACAGGCTCCTTCTCATAAGGTTTAGTTCAGGCCTCATTTTAACAAAATCCCAGGGTTTTCTTCAAAAAGGGGGCACAAAAAGACCCATTTTTCGACAAGCTCTCTCTCTTTCGAGGCTTTCGACCGCAATCTTGGACGAGAAAAAAGCGAAACCCAGTTCGGAATGAAGGAGCAAAAGTGTTGACCGAGCTCCGATGAGGCGTGCTTGACTCCAGCCCGGGGGGCTCGTTCCGATTTCGAATTCAATCGGCCTGCCCGCGCCCGCAAACACCGCAACGCGACCGGGACCGGACATCAAAGCATCTGCGACAAGCCGAGCGTCGAGAGGGGGAAAACTCCTCGGGAAAGCATCATTAGAGATTAGAGTGCTCATTTTTTTAAGTCAAGGGTGGATTTCGAGGGTTGTGTCCTCGTGTCCGGGCCTAAACCCGCCTCGCGGGGGGCTCATGTGACCCCGAGAGGGCCCTCGAGAAAGACCACTTCGGCCGGACCCGGCGGCATTGGCAGATCGCCAATTTTCCCCGCCGTGAAAATATTTTCGCCGGTCGTCTTTCGCTCAGGTGTCGATTGAGACTCGGCCGGTTTTGGCAGCGGGATGTCACATGACGTGCCACGATTGCGTCAGGGTGTCTACGACTCGGCGGTAAAAAAATTCTTGCCTGTAAAGAGTTTTCCCGAGCCAGAATAATACGCACTCCTGGACTTTCCAGATCGATAGTTTTCAAGTGTGGACCGGAAAATGAAAACATTTTTGCCTTAAATTTCGGTGAAAGTGACAGAAACACGTTAGTCTTCTTTTTTTCGGCACGAACAATCGAATTGCGTCAGGCATCTTATAGACAATTGGACTTATTCGTCCTGGAAAAAATTATTTGAAAATAAATACATTTAAAAGGTATTATGTTGCAAGAAAATCCTAGGCACAGAGTTTTTTGTTACTTGATGTATTTTAACATATTTCGTTTTTGGCATAAATACGTTCAATTATTTCGTGATAAGGTATTTAAAGTCTAACAGAGCGCTGAACCAAAATAACCCGACTGAGACTCAGTTTAGATTGTGTAGGTTGCGCCGATTTTTTCCAGAATTCAAACTCAAAGATTTGTTAAATTTCCAGTTTTTTTCATAAAATGTCCTGATTTTCCCCTGAGCTAATGAAATTCCCCCACAATTCGCGATTTTCGAGGTTGACAAGATCCAATGGCACCCTATTGGCTATCCTAGGTGTTGTATTCCATTTTCCATGGCAACAAAATGTTCAGTTCTTTGTACTACAAAAATGAGAGATCACCTGCATTTCCCTATGCCACAATAACTTGTAATTATCCATCTATTTAAATGACTTTATCATTCAATGTTGTACAATTAGTTAAGTTATTGACTGTTTGTGAGACGAAACATTAAGCTTTCTCTCGCTTTTCAAGAACTTTCCACCCAGTTCCCCCACATCAATTTAAAGGAGCTTTCCTCGTACACTCCCGAAACCCCATTTCACCTCATCCATCAACAACGATAGTGCCCCTGATTAGCAGGGGCCGCCGACTCCGACCGCTACAGTCAGAAGAGCCCTTGGATTCCCATAAACGCCGGGCAGCTCCCCGATGAATGCACTCCAATTTTCGGCGTGAAGGCTCCTCTAATTTCGAATGGAATTCGTCCGGGTCCGCGCTCCGATCCGACCCCCGAAGCGGCAACCACGATAAACATTTCGATTCACTTTTGAAGATGTTTACGAACCGATGCCGGCCGGAGCCCCATTCATCGGCAAGACACGGGGAGCCGGGCGGCTGCCGAATCTCACCGAAAACCCCCCGAATTCCACCGTACACCCGGGTCCGGCGGCGCACATTTGGTCCCTCCGGGCCGAGGCCGGAATCCCTCTCGTCCAAAACAAATAACGCGCACTTAGGTTATTTCGAGGGCCCTTAATGCATGCTCCACGCTGCCCGGGCCCAAGCCACGGACCGTCGGACCACCCGCTACCAATCCGTAATTTGTCAAAGACCCACGGAAAAGAATTTCCACGGCGACACGCTAGGTCTCCTCCCCTCGTTTGATTCCCCTGTTATTATTTGTCCGACGGTGTTATTGTCCGAGGATTCAGTTTTTTTTTTTTCTTTTCGTTTTTTTCTGCTACAGAGCTTTTGCTTCGGCGAGTGTGTTTGGGGTTTGGACTCGAGTTTACCTCTCGCAACAGCGGGTTGCTTATTGAAATTTTATCATTGAAAACAGGTTTCGATAGTCAGTTGATAGATGACTGAAATGAAAACAGCTATTTACTTAAAAACAACGTACTTTTTCAATAAAAGATGGTTGACTTTAGAGAAGTGTCTTTGAATTGAATCAAAAAGTTTCTTTAATTTAAAGAGAGGATCTTTTTGATTTAAAGAGAACGATCTTTGATCTTAAAAATGGTCTCTTTAAAAAGGAATTGCTATAATTTAAATGTAGTTTTTTTTCATTTACGATTAAGTAAACGTCTTTAAATAAAAGGAACCTAATTTTTTCCAAAAAGAATTGCTACGAGTCAAAAATTACAGGCATTTTTTAATAGTCGAAAATCCTGTTTATGCATAAACCAGGAGGAGTACATAAAAAACAAGTTCTACCTACTGCAGTTTTTTTCTGTGTGCCATTTTGTCGTGCATTAGAATGCAACACTATAAAGTTCTAATTTTCAAGAAAATGAGACAACAAAATGGTACCAAACTATGAAAGACGTCTTTCAATTCTCTAACAATGATGATTTTATTGATTTTCGGTGTGCCCACTTTTGGCCGATTTTCTTATTTATCATAATGTCTTGTTATCCTTTCTACTCTTTTTTTCGGCAAAATTGGCATCATCTCCATATAATATAATCGGTCAGTTGCTGATCTAAGCGAATAGATGCAATCTGATAACAGGTCTACACGATGAACTTGAAACATTCGTTTAAGAAAAGCTATTGTTTGGTCATTTTGTCTGTGTGAGGTCACAAATTATTTGAATCCGTTTATGTGAGTGTTTGCGAAATTATCCCCATTTGAGAAAGTAAGCATTTCCATTCATTTTTCCGTGTAACGAACAATGATCTAAAAAAGGAACTTCAAATTCGCATAAGACCAAAAGGGAGGTCAAGAAAGAGGTAAGTAAAAAATCTTGTCAGCGCGAAGCAATATTCCTTTCTGCAAGGAGACAGCATGAAGTATCGGAGAAGCCTATGTTGGTAAAATGCAACCTCTTGTGTTTTTTCTTCTTCTTCAAGAAACTGATACAATTGTGTGCTCCTGGTTCCTACGCCTTGCATTAAAACAAGTCCAATATTCAGGATATTTCCACACCGCTTCGTGGAACCCCAAGATATTGTCATCGATGGATTGAAAATAACCGCCATGCTTGAGCTTAATATGCGTACAGGGTGTGTCATAGTTGAATAGGTTGGGATAGAACTTATCATCCACGCAGGTTGTGCGTTCCAAAATCTATTTTTAACTTCTGTGATGATGTGCTCAAAATGATTTTCTGAGGAACCTAGGCTTAGTTCCAATGACCAAAGTTTTCGTTAAGAATACTAAATTTCGTTATTTTTACGGAGAACTTTGTTAGCCTGAAGAGGATGTATGAGTTTGTAGTGGTAAAAGGTTGTCTGAGGTCTGAGTAGATTTTACCCAAAATTAAATCACCCGGGTTCTTTGGGCGCCAAATAGACTCAAGCACCGAATTTCTTCTTATCTTATCTTACTATAGTAAAAAAAAATAAGGCCTTTTTTGTGTGTACGTCCGTGTCATTTCGCATTCTCATTGGTCTTTCATTAACCAATCAGAAAACGTCATTGAAAATCCCCGGGAAATTTAAATGTATTCTTCCGTAAAGGAATTATTGATAGGTAGACAGGTATAAAAATGGGATGTATTTCTTCTAATAACCAGGATAAAAGGGAGGATTATTACCTATACAGGATAGTCATGGATGAACGGGATGTACCGGGAAAACAGGAAGGATATCGATCTTTGTGTATCGATCTTCGATACATCGTTTGTTCTAAAGCTGTATTGACTGGGATAAAACGGGATTTCTTCATAATAACCGGGATAAAAGGGAGGAATTTTACCTATACAGGATAATCATGGATGAACGGGATGTACCTATATTAAAAAACCGGGATAACAGGAAGGATATCGATCTTTGTGTATCGATCTTCGATACATCGTTTTTTTCTAAAGCAGTAATGACTGGGATAAAACCGGATTTCTTCAGAGTGACCGGGATAATATGCAGTAATTTTACCTATACAGTATAGTCATTTATAGTAGTGGATGTAACTATGTTAAGGAACCGGGATAAAACACATCAAATGCATCATGAAACATAGCAAACACATCAAACACATCATGAAACACGTAAAACGCAATATACACATCATGATACACCTAAAACACATCAAACACAACAAACACATCATGAAACACAATCAAACACATTAAACACAACAAATACATCATGAAACACAATCAAACACATCAAACACAACAAACACATCATGAAACACATCAAACACAACAAACACATCATGAAACACAATCAAACACATCAAACACACCATGAAACACAATCAAACACAACAAATCGCATGTATCGATAATCGCACGTTTCGATAACCGCATTTATCGATTCCAAATTCCCCCAAATTTCCCCATTTATACAAAAAATTACGAATCTTCCTATTTCTCTACTGTTCGAAATTATATGAATTTAATTTTTGATCATTAATAATTGTATGTATTTCATTACAATTCTTTTCTCCTATCTTTGCGACTTATTTTTCATTATCAGTTGCATTACTTCATTATCATGTGATGAAAAACACCCAACCCAAGTAGCATTTTTCAACGGAAAAATTGCGATTTTATCGCCGATAAAATAAAAATAATAAAAATAATATTGGTAGATAAAAAATTGTACCATCACGTCCCCAAGGGGTTTCATCCCCTGGCGTTAACTCTGGGCGTTCTCCGTGCGTCCATCACGTTTACCGGTCGATTTTACCGGTGATAAAATCGCTAGGATCATCAACATATGAGCGATTATCGCCTCAGTCGCCACGGTGGTAGGCCAACACTTTTCCATTAGGCTATGGCCGCAACATGATTCCCAAGTGCGAATTGCCTCTATGTAGATGGATCGGCGCTTCGCAACCTTACAACTTTTTACATTGCGTTGACTGACACCGAGTTTTCATTGGATTTTTTTATTTTTTTTTATTTTCCCTCCTCTGTACTTTATGAAATACGTACTGTAATTTATGAAATACGGTTGGTAAAATGAGGTTCTACTGGTAATCTCATCATTCTGTCTTTGTAAAATTACCAAGAATAGTGAGATGGCAAAGATATCGATGGACCTTGGTAAAAACGCCGATATTTTTTATCGCCTGTGGTAGAATTACAGAGATAAAATGGTAAATTAAGTTACCGGGAATTGATTACGAATAAAAGTGGTATTCTTACCTGGAAAAATCAGTAAAAATACCGGTCTGCCTTTCTAACATTACCAATGATTGATAAAAAAAAGAGATGGTAAAGTTACCAACGGACCTTGGTAAAAACGGCAGCGGCGGCGGCATAGAAACATGTTTCATAAGCGTCATTCATGCGTTAGTAGGCGTTGATGAAAAATTGCAATTTATTGCAATTTTATCTCTATAAAATCGCGTTCGATAAAATCGCGATTTTATTGCAATTTATCGCGATTTTTCTCCCGATAATATTGCGATGATTCGCCGTCGATAAAATCGCGATTTTTTTATCCGATAATATTGCAATAAATCGCGACGTCGATAAAATCGCGATATATTCTCCGATTAAATCGCAATTTATGGCGATCACTACTACTCGGGAATTGCAGCAGCAAATCCAAAAATTGTTACGCATCACCGCCACTCTTATATATACCGCCACTCTTATATTATATTCTATCCTATTTGCTTTCCATCCATTTTATTTTATCCCATATAAACCGTTTCAAACTGATTATTCACCTTTTTTTAAAACTCTAACCTTAATTGAAGTAAGTTTTTAGCTAAATTGAAGATGATCTTTTGAATGAATAAGCACTTAACAGAACTTCAGCAGTATTAATATTAATACAATTTACGAGAATAATGTAAATTAAAAAAAATTAAGTGATATTTTCATAACGAATTGACAGAATATACGAGGGGGTTGGGCCGCGGAGCGGCCAGGGGGCGGAGCCCTCTAGTCACTCCAAAATTGTTTACAGTGTAACCGAATTTCACAGTCATAGGAACCTACAGTTCAAGTACCTTAAGTTTTTGCTATGAATAGTAAAGGTGTGTTTTACTTTATTTTTTATTTATTTATTTCTTATTGAAAACTTCACGTGTTTCAACCGAAGGTCAGTTTGCACCCAGACATTTGCACCGGAATCTTCACTGTTCCATTTGGACCAAAGTTCAGTCTTTGTATCAGTAACCGAAGGTTTTCTCCCTGCATTCATCGCATTCCACGACCTCCGCGCTCGTACGAGACGAAAACACCACCTTGTATCCACACCGGGGAAAAATTGAATAAAATCAAATCAAACTACGAACATGCACTTACGTACAAAATAGAACACAGGGAACGCGATACCGCAAGTATCCCGACGGGGAGAGTTCCCGAAGGAGGGAGGCGGGAGAGCGCCCAACTTCCCGGAACACTCCCGTCGTTGAAACTTCATGTTTCATCAATTTCTCGGACTCGTAAATCTAAAACTTTTCTCATCGGGCGTATTCCACCCTTCCGACCCACCCCCGCACCCCCGGTTATTAGTCGTCGTAATTGCGGATGTAATAACGGCTCTCGGTGGTTGAAAGATTAAACGGGGGGGAAGAAAGAAAGAAAGAAGAGTGTCGAAGAAGTGATTGTAAAGTCAACAAATTGATTGTCTATTGTTTCCGAGCCGATTCCATTGTTTGTCCAAAGATCTTAGAGTTCGCTCGTCTTGGCGATGTTTCCGGTGCGTATTCCGCTCGTCAGCCTTTTTCGAGCTTTTTTTCGTTCGTTCATTCATCGCGCTTCGCGAGGTTCGGTTTTAATGACCTCAAACTTCCCTGGCGGTGCTCCGACTGCAAGATTGTTCGAGAAGTGTTTTAAACTCAGCGAGACTTTTTCCGTTGTGAATTTTACTTTATTATATTCGCATTAGGAGGGTTTAACTTCGTTCTCCCGCCTCGTCCGGGCGCGAGGGAGGGCATCATGCCAACGTCGAAAGTTTGATTTAATTCTTCGGCACCGAAACCGATCGTCTCTCGGACTCATCTTCGAGCCGACGTCAAAAACGAAGCAGTGACGTGGCTTGCTTTGCGTTGCGATATCGATTGATCTGCCATTTAAACCTATGGGAAAGAGTTGATAAACATGGTGTTCGCAACAAACACCTTAATAATCGATTCTTTATCACAACTTCAAACGGGGAGATATCTACAATTGATCACTCACGCCTCGCCACTATAACGAAAGTACATTTACGAGGAAAGCTTTACGTCAAGATAAAACGACTGGATAAAGTATGCTGGTATAATTCGATGAAATAATTTAGCTGGCACGAGAAAATTTTTAGACACATCAATCTGTTTGTAATTTTTACAGGGCGTCCAATAACATTTTATGTTGGTTGTTCCTGATTTTTTTTGTAATATTCTAAATGAATTTTTATGATTTTTGGCGTGAACAAATTGGCAGTCGCTTGATTTTACGAGCCAGCGCATTTAACGAACGGAATCAAAGTCACTTTTTCTAGCCATGAAATGCATGAAGTTGAAAAATGCTTAACGCACTCAGAATTTCCGGATATTTTCCGGTCTGGAATGATAATAGGCACCCTGTTTCAGAAAAAGAAAGACGCAAGGGTGAAATTTCCCCTTCCCATTTTTTTAGGAAATGGCACCCTTTATTTTTCACAAGTGGCTTACGGTGGTAATATCGTAATGCTTTTGAAGAAGAAGCATTACCGAGAACGAAGCTCCGCGCACTGAGAAGAAAATGGTTGGTCACATAAACCAAGCGGTATTCGACCATACTATCCGGTTTACGCAACCGTGCTCTCGGTTCTACGAACCATATCCTCTCGGTTCAGAAAATTCGGTTCGGTTTGAAATCTTCTTTGCAAGAACCGAAGGTATATGGTGACATGGCCGCATCATATATTCGACGTAGAACACCGTATACCTACAATTTTACAAGACGAAACTTTTCCGCTCAGAAATCCCAACAATTCGGTTCCATCGAACTTTTTTCCAGTGCGCGCTTTCATCGTGGGCGGACTCGTATCGAACGTTGCGTCCGGCGCTGAAACCCTATAAATTATCGCTGAAATGGATCGTGCGGTCCTAATCAGTCTGGAGTCCCCGTTTAAGTGCCAAACTCCCGGAGTCTCCAAAATTCCCCGCTAAATATGCCGTCGGGGGGCTTTTCCCCCCTTTTTTCCCCGGCAAGACTACTCCGTCCGTCGGAAGATTGATCGTACGCGCCGGGCACTTTCCACCGTCCTCGGTCAAAACCACCTATCTGCGCACGATTTCTGCCGTGCTGAGGAAAAACGACGTACGAACATTCGATGGTTGCCAAATTTCCTTCGATAAACTGTTTATTTTTGAGGAAATTAACGTATATTTTTCATTGAAATTTTCAGGAACTTCAGGTAAAACTGCGAACAAAATTATCTGAAATTTTCGAAAAAAATATTCATGAGTTTCCCAGGAAATTCGTGTTTTATCAAAGGAAATTTGGCAACGCCTGATAGTTCATACGGCGTTTTCCCTTTTAGCACGATAGAATTCCACTCGAGTTAAGTTCTGTCGGTGGCGCTCCCGACCATCAATCTTTGCGGGAAGCGCCTCGAAATTCGTCGCTCCGAAGATGGAAGGACGTAAGTGCCTTTCGAGATAAGTCCTGTCGTCCCCCTATAAGTGCGTGATGTCTACGGATCACGTAACAATGGAGATGCGTGTTTTTGCCTAATTGCCGCGGAGAACTCACGTGACGATACGTGTGCAACGACCAACGCGCGTTTCGGTTTTTGCGACGAATGTTGGTTCGATGGTCATTGAACTGACGTACTTCAGAGCACGAACTGGAATTTTAAGGTTCTGGGCCATCCTCCAGGTTTATAACCAAATCAAATGTCGTAGGTGATGATGTTGATATTGTCCGATGAGCTAAATAGGCTGAGGGATGCAATTATTAATCACGAAAACTTCGTTTACTCTTCGTTTTGCGAAAAATCTGTACATTTTTTCTGCTCCAATATCGACCTTTCAGCACACGTACTTTTCTGCAAATTCGTACTTTTGTGTGCGGTAGAAACCCTGAAAAAACTTCTCTATGCACTCTGTGTGTATAAGTAATAGCTGTCTGCCTTGTGCCGGCACGGACATGTTTCACTTCCTACCGAACTGATGCAAATCATTGGTTCACAATTCTTCCTGCTTTTCGTGTAAAACATCATTGATTTGGTACACAAACAACTGATTTTCGGTCTTTGAACCATACGAGAGTATATAATACTTTCGTATTTATACTTTAACATAGTTCAAAGACCGAAAATCACTTTTCATTTACAACCCTTAAAGGTTGTTGTGAACAACAGTGTGGTTATGCTACTACTGTGGTTCACAACATTATTAATGTGGTAAAAAACTACTGATTTTCGATCTTTGAACCATACAAGAGTATATAATCCTCCAGTATTATACTTTGTATAGTTCAAAGACCAAAAATCACTTGTTCATTTACCCCCATTGATAGTGTTCTGAGCCAGAGTATGGTTTACAAACCAACAATTTTTCTCATTGTCAGTGCGCACCGGCCTTTCAGAACCCGTGCTTTTACCAGATCCGTACTTTTTCCACATAGCAGACACCTTGATAAAGCCTCCTCTGCACGCTCTGAGTATTCGAGCAATGATCTAGCTTCTAGCTCACACCAGAGCGGTCATGTTTCGCTTCCTTACACCCCGGCTCGGTACGCAACCCGAAGGAACGGGGTGTTCTAATCGACTTTTGAGGGTGGCGATGCTTTCATGTCCTTTCGCGCAGCTCGGCAGGTGTGAACCATTAGCGAAACGTACACATACGCGCGTGCGGGGGAGCCCGGCTCAATGCCTCTCTTTAAGGCCGCCTCACAAAAAGCTCGACTTTTTCCACGCATGGTCACGCTGCCGGAGCCTCCGGAGAAACCGCGGGACCGGAAGGTGGAGGAAGGTGACAAAGATCGCGCCAGCCGGCTGCGCAGCGCGAAAACGAGCTGCCAACTGAAAACGGCGTATCGACATTCGTACGTTGCCAATTTTTTTTTTTTTTTTAAAAAAAAAAAACACATTTCTGGAAAACAGGTGAAGTCACGATGATGGCAACTGAGCTCAAAAATCGAACTTTTCCTTGACTGTCTTCGAGCCCCCCCCCCAAAAAAATTGACTGATTTTGGTCAAATTTTTTTGACTTTTCCCAAATTTGAACGGAAAGAAAACAGCTCGACTATTTTGGAAGAGATAAATATGGTGCTGCCGAATTCATTTAAGCTCAAAGTTGTTAGTCGTCGTATTTCAGCAAATATGGAGGATTTTAAAACTCACATGGTAAATTGCTGACTCTGGCAATTAGAAAACCTTGCCAATCAGCTAAACCTAGTTCGGCCTTTTCTTCAATTGAAAATTTTTTCTGACATTTCGGTTTTAATTGGTTTTTTAAAGTTTTTTTAAACTAACTTTGCTAAGTTAGACAGGGTTTCTCTGACTATCGCATTTCTCGAATATTCTCCCTTCGAATTTTCCAATGCAACTGACTCACTCAATCTTGTGTATTAGAAATCGGGATGAATCAATAGTCACAACTCGGCTCGCGTGTAAATATTAAATTAGGGCGAAATTCGGCAACATCCGAAAGCTCATACGCCGTTCCTCCCGCGAAACGGCGGAGAGCGCCTCGCCCAGAAAAATCGGGGGAAAAGCGACCTCAAAGCGATAATTTCTATTCACCGGAGAAAATAGCGCACTACTCCCGTTAATGAAGGAACAAACGCTCGCTCATTAACGCATTTAACCCGCCCGGGAAGCGGGGGGGGGTGCAGGGGGAGGGGGGGAGCGGTTTACACCTGCAGTGCCTCGCCCTGCCCTGGCTGGCCCCGCGGGCCTTAATAGGTGAACTCCAATAAGATTAAATCGTAGGCGACGTATTGCTTTGACACTTGGACGTGCTTAAATCGAAAGGAACTATACCCATTCCGACATGAGCCCCGAGATCCATTATAATGTATGGTTGATGAGGCTCATGATGAATGGATATGGTTATTTATGATTTAAAAATGCGGCTTTGAGCATCGCGCGAAAACCCGTCTGAGGATCGCGCGAGCCGATCAAACGTTTGAGCTCGCCTCCGAGGAGGTGCCTTTTCAAGGGATCTTCTTTCAGGGACTTTCAGGGAAAGCCGGGTTTCCGGGAGCTTTCCTCGCGGTTTTGAATATTTTCCGGCCGTTAATGTGCGGGGATTTTCTTTTATTTTTCCTTCAATGGAGGCTTAGGAAGATTTTCCTGCACGTAGGCAAAGGGAGTCTACTTAATAGGGTACCGGTTCTAGCGAGACTTTTTCACGAATGCATCCGATTTATTTTCCTTTGCATGTAAGAGTTGAAAGCGTGTCATTTGCCTACGGTAAGGAGAAACGGCCGTCGAAGGGACTGAACATCGGTTTATGTTGAACATCATTATTTTTCGGTTGACGTAACCGATGAGGTTTCCGATCAAGGCTCGAAGGATTCTTGGCTCAACACCTTATTCCGGTTAGTTGAAGTTTGGTTTCTGCGACTGAAAACTTCGATTACCCGCACCGAAAAACTTCGATTACCCGCATCGAAACACTTAGATGTTCAATTTGTGTTTTTCTCACTACATACATGAACCCTTATTTTGTGTATTTTATTTTTTAGAGGATTTTTGGCGGAACGGACAATTTTCTTTAACCCTTGAGTTCAACTTTCACACGTGTTCCGAATGAAATTTTTACTGTAACATGAACAGTTTTACACATTATATTATGTGTGATTTCCTTTTAAAATTTAAAAAACTGTACCCCTTTTTTTCAAAATTACGGCTCCCTTAACCTCGTCTTCTTTGAGATGTACGCATATCTTTCCCGCTTTATGCAATAACACCCTTTTTCACTGGTATTTAATTCTACACACAGATTTACTCTCTAACAGTCAACAGGGATGCAAATTCACTAACCTACGATGATCCCAGTGTTGAGACCAAAAAATTTGAAATTTTGAAATTTTTTAGCCTGTGATGCTCAATGTCTCTAAGTAATAAATTAACTAACTAACTAATACAAAGCAGAGTTTCCCTCGGAAATAAATCTATGACACTTTGAACTAATAATTATTTAAGAAAATCCCCCATTCCCCCATCTATCCGGATCACAGGGATTGCAGCATGTAATCTTCTCCGGCAAGAATTTTGAATGAACTGACGGTGGCATCAAAGTAACCCTTAGAAGCAAAAGCTGTGATGAATCCACCCTCTATGTCGCCAAGAACTTAGAAATAGACTACTGGGGTGTCGTAACTAGTCGTAACGCCATGTCAGGCTTCCCGATAATCTTGATCATGCACTCAGTTCCAGCTATGAAAAGCGTCTGCGTTAAATAATTGGAACTAGATTAGAGTAAACTTATTCCTTATCGAATAGCGTCTCGGCGGAGAATTTATCCTCGGTGCAGGCTGGTGACAGTTCGGTTCACCCCCCGCTTTCGAAGGAGAATAATTACTTGTCGGGCTGAGGGGACTGTAAGGAGGGACGTAAGTAATCGGGAGTCGGGACTCGAGAAGCAAGCGTGACCTTTCCAAATGGGATCGGGGGGTGGCTCGAGTGGTGGCGCAAAGGCTACGGCATTTGAGATGACCGTCGTTGGGAGCTTTTTTTCGAGGGAGAACCAACTGGGGAAGGTCTTCGGCTTTCTTCTTGCCTGCACTCTTTAGAAATATCAGTATGAAATCTGGAGTGCATTTCACTTGGGATCATAATTAAATCAGTGATAACGAAAACAAACCGACTCGGTAACTCGAAAATGCTCAATTTCCATTAAAGATAGTTAATTTACATAAAGGTCATTGAAGTTAGCGCATCTGTTCTAATTTGGACCTTTGAAGTGTCCGTAAGTGCTTGTCTTTCGGCGGCAAAAATCTTTTTCTTTAACTAACTCTCTCACCTAGGTACTGTGCAGTTTTGTGTGTGTCTTGATCATTTTCATTTTTCCGAGTTGGTGGGTTTTCGTTCTCACTGATTCAATTGCCTCCAACAAACACATGTGATATCGATGACTGAGGAACAATACCATCTATCTGCAAATCGACGATTTTACAGGACGAAGAGAAAAGTTCGCCATTTTTGTAATTTTAAGATTCGGTTTCCGATTTCTTATAATGCATTACCGCGTCATCACAGTCCGCCCATGTGGAATTGGAAAACCTAAAAACATCAGCTTCCGTATTTTACACTGTAAGTAGAATGCGGCAGAGTTGCTAACTCATTTTCGCCAATATTGTCAGTTCGGCGGTTTTGCTCTTTAGCCATCGGGAAGCATGGAAATGGAAATTCTCTTCGTAAAAGCAAAGTTCAGCAGGAAGAACTGATTTTACTTTTGCAGAGAGAATTTACTCTGGAAAAAATTAGAATTTGCTCTGCATAAACACTACGGTTTTCTAGAAGGGAAATAGGCTGCGCTGTGGAATGCACTCCTGCAGATTCCACTCCACAATTTCTATTAGAGAGATTTTTTCCTTATAATTTGGAGTTCTTATGTACATTGCATTTCTCGCGCCTGGAATGAGAGTTTCATTTTTTTCAATGATTTCATAGTTTCATAAAATTTAATAATATCACACATTACACGGAAATTTCCAATATTTCATGAGTTTTGTTCGTCTCATGTCACCCTGGACCCTGATCCTGACGGGAGAGCAACCCTACGATACTACGGTAAACAAGAACCCCGCATAGTTCAAGAAAAACCACATAAAGATGGGCGCTTTTGGCCTTGATGGGCCAGAAGCGTCCGAGAAGGAGGAAAAACGTCTAAACTCACGCCTCTGGACAATGGGCCGGGACCGCAAGGAGCCCGCGGAGCCGCGATAAATTTGTCAACGAAACCGCCGATACTCACCTGTAAAAATACAATAAATAAAATTAATTACCAACTTATGCAGAGTGCAAACATAAAAATATCAAACGCTGCCTCGGAGAGCGGCACGTACCGAATAGTAATTGCGGTGCCTCCGCGGGCTCCGGCGTTGCGCCGTCGCGTTCCGGCCCCCGGAGCCGGTTCCCCCGGTCGCGGGACCCGGAGCTCCGGCACCGCCGCGAAACCGGGCGAGGAACCATAATTTTGTCCCCAAACGGCCCGGAGAGCCGTGCGTTACCGGGTGTCGTCTATGCGGCGTTGTCATACTTAACGAGAAATCAAATAGATTAGGTTGTGATGCTGGGATGTATTTCAACTATCTGCACGGCACGGTGAGAAACAGTTAACGACACTTATTGTTGATATCGGGAGTAGAACACTAAGTAACTTAAATATGCGGTTCTAACATTTTTTGGTTAATTTTTCTTCGGGATACTTTGACCAAATGATTGGCGTGAAAAGTTTCAACCCCGTTGAAAATCATAACGCAAATTGCCAGTATCAAACCTGCATCACAGTGGTGAATTGGTGATAGTCAAAAACGCTTGCCATTCGCAAATCGTAACTTCTCAGTGACGTACAGAGAGACAAGTGGACGTACTTCCGCCAAACGGAACTATGTGCATTATGACGTGAGCCCTGTTATGCATATATTCTCACGGGCCGCAGGGCTCATGTCTCAATGCATATAGTTCCGTTAGGCAGAAATACGTTCAAGTGTACATGAATTCTGCAGGACACTTTCTTCGTTCTCAGATGTCTCAACGTCAAAGTAACCTACCTACGGTCTCAGTCAATTTCACTAAGAATTTGGTGTTCAATCAACCAAGTCCTTTTGGATGATTTGACCCAAAAAAAGTACCTCCAAGTATTCCGAAGTAACCATCAAAACGGAAATCTTAATGAAGTATCACCATTCATCATTCCGTGCCGCACGGGACATTTCTGCTACACTGGAAAAAAAACACATTGGATCTAGAGTCCAGACTCTTGAAAACATTGACAAGAAAAATACTCTCGATTCAATCGGATTTTTGCTTGAATCAAAACGAAATCCGCTTAAATTAAGAAGCTTGGTTCTTGTATAAGCTAGATTCTGATTGAATCAAGAGTACTTTCTCTTGTCGATGTTTTTAAGAGTCTGGACTCCAGATCCAATGTGTTTTCTTTATCCAGTGATGGTACACACTTCAGCGTTCCAATACATGTTTTTTAACAAAAATTTCGCGTAGAACACGCTGCGCACAACAAAAATTACCGGAATCAACTCCTTACGAAGATATTTAATGATTCTTGATGCTTGAATTCAAACCACCTGCTCATGAAATCTCAATGCTCTGCGTGACTCACATCCATGAGATCCAATGTGTTTTCTCTTTCCAGTGTAAGTTTTCATTTGAAAATAAAGCAAGTAACGATTTTAGGACTGATGACCCCCGACACTTGGACGGTAATTGGTCCGGGACTCCGATCGCGTATCGGGACCTTATCGCCCGTACCTGCGTGACGTCACGGGGGCCATCCGATCCGGCGACGCCGCGCCGCGCCGGCGTATTTCACGCCGGTTAAAACGTAATTTCATTATTTATCACTTAGTTCGCGGCCGGTGAAGAGGCCCGGCCGTGCCGGGCCCGCCGCACACCCGCGGCTTATCATAATGAAAGATTATGTCCGGAATGATAAATCTCGTCCGATCGTATTTACAATATAATTTCGAATTTCGAGATCCGCGGGGGGCCCCGGCCCCGACCCCAACACCCTTGCCAGATCGCCCCGGAAAACCTAACATCCACCCCGATAAAAAACACCGAATAAACGCAGATTTGGTCCCTGCGGGCCGGGGCCCGACCCACTTGCTCTCCCGGCCGCTGCGTTTCCCAGCGCCGAAAAGTGCGCGGGTCCTCCCGAGGGAGTCCCGACTCCGGTTTCCGCCCCCTCCCCCCCCTCCCCGGGGGACGACGATTAATCGCCTCCGCGGAGAACTTTAATTTGTCTGCGGGCGTCTCTCTCGCTCCTGACGAGCGGGGCGCGCGCTCTCTCTCTCCGAGAACGCTCAATTACCGGTACGGCCCTATTTAATTTCCCGACGACGGTTGCCGGGTTTGGACCGGAATCCCGGGCCGTCGCACGGTGGATCGAATCGATAAGGGAGGTCAGGCAAAATTTGGAAACTTTAAAAGCTTGTAACTCCGTTTACACAGAACTTTGAGGTTCTAAAAGTGGTTCCATTGCAGGATGTCTAGTTTTTTTTTCATTTTGGGAAAATGTTTGGAGTTTTTATTCATTTTTGAATGAAATCCTGAATTTTCCTGATTTTTGACTGCTAAATCCTGATTTCATAATTTTTCCAAATCCTGATTTTTTGCGGACAAATGGATTGCATTTTGCAAAAAGAAACCACTAACATTGCAATGGTGCTAAGATTGTGCAAATTCATCCTTTGCAATAAAATTGCGGAAATCGTGAAAAACTATGAAATTTAGATGATAATTTTTGTCTTAAATTCAAAGTTTTTAGCGAGTAAAATAGAAACTGTTAATGGATAATCGGGTTTTTCCTCCAAGACAAAAGAAGTTGCACAATCTTAGCAACATTGCAATGCTAGTGGTTTCTTTTTGCAAAATGCAATCCAAATGTAACTTCACAAAAATAGCTCAAAAAAAAAAATCCGATCGGACGGCCGACTTTCCTCAAATCCCGATTTTACAACCGATTTTTCCTCAACCCGTGATAGAGTCGGTTAAATCGGGAAAATCCTGATGCTAGGCACCCTGCATTGGTTTCCTCGCGGAATTTTCTTCTGGGAGCTTCCCTTAAAATTTAAAATGTGACGAAATAAACATCAAAATTCGCAGTTCTGGTAAAAAATTTCAGATCCGACCTCTTTGATTGACTCGATCCACTGTGCGGCGCGCGCTCGGAAAATCCCCGGCCGGGAAAGCTTGACGTCGACGTTTCGGGTTTCTTCTTCTTCGCCCGCGATAAAAAGGCTCGGGAGCTGCATAATGTCCGCGTCGTTAAAGGGAGGCCACGCTGGATTCGGAGGTAAAGATGCGGAAGCCTTTAAAAATTAGAGAAAACTGGAGGCATATTTAAGCTCCCTTAAGCTTTGTCTTAGGCATACATATTTATCGAGAGACTAGAGAAGAAAAGTTGTTTTTTTGTGATAAAAAAAATTGGTTCCAGCGTTGTCCTGATTAAGATGCGCAACATCTGCTACTCGGTGTGATATATCAATTAATTTAAACGGATTTTCCCAATTCTGAATTCGCTATATTTTGCCTGAGCTATTTCCAAAATTCTCATTGGCGCTTATTGAGTACCTTTCTTTTTGAATTTCCTGAATTTTCAATCTTTTTGAAAAGTCCCTGCGATATTCTGGTTACTGTGAACCTTACTTCGACAACATCAATGACTGTCTTTCTCTGATATATACATACATTGAGGAGAAGACATTATCATTCTCTTCCTAGCGCTTTTTGGTACATCCCTACTTTCCTTTCGTGGAAAAGACTGCTTTAGGGACTCAATTTCCGATTCCTGTTCAGTTTCCTCGAAGAGGATTGAGAGCTTTAAAAATGAAAACATCAAACCCAATCGAGAGCAATCCGGTCCAACTCGATTCCGAGCTTAAGATTCTCAGCCACGGAAACTAGCCTGGGAGCACGGATTTTTCGTTCTTTTTCGGCCAGTTGCGCAGACTCAATTAATAATACCGCGTTTTTAACTTTTTCGGACTGAGATTTTTAAAAATTTCCATAGGCACTAATATCTCAGCTCAATGATATCACATAGCCTTAAATTTCATGATGAAATTCCAAAACTATCGGGCATAGATTTTCCGATCAGTCCGATCGGCAACGGGGCCGGGCCAATCGGCCCGGGGGCCCCACGGGCCCTCAAAGAGACCGATGGACCGACACCTCTGTTCGGCGGGGCCGCACCGCCCGCCACGCGGGCCCATCTCCCGTTCCATTATATTGACACTCAATTTAGATTTATCCCCCGACGAGCCGATCCGACCGGCCAATCCGGGGCCCCGACCGGAAATCCACCGAGAAATATATCACGCTGGGCAAAGTTGCCAGATTAGGTGAAAACCCCAGGATATTTCACGGTTAGTTAAATGGGGAAATGTTCTGAATTTTCAGCACAATCTGGCAACAATGGCTGGGAAAACGCCGCAAGAGTTTCGCGCTTCCAGCCGCGAATAATTTCATCAACCGAACATTGATGAACCCTAGAATATAAAGAATGTTATGGGGCTTGGGTATCATCAACTTTCGAGGAAAGACGAACGAATTCGCCTTTCAGAGCGCCCTGCCGCGCCGCCTGGCGAATTTTCGACTCGAATTAATTTGTGAGAAAAAAAAATGAAGGATGTCTTTAGTTGTCGGGGCCCGCGCCCCCCCTCCGTTTTCCGCTCCATTGCTTCGGGTTCGAGGATGGAAACCCGAGAGAACATGTGTTTTTAAAGTTTCGACATCATTAGTTTCGCGTTTGAAGAAGGAACGGTACTTGGACTCCTGCGGTTTCGTGGTTCTGGTTCGGGCATCTGACCGCTGAATCAGAAGTCCCGATTCTTCGCCAGAAGTGACGAGAATTTGACCGTCTCGAATTTCGTCGCTTTTCGGGGGCGGGAATAATATATCTCGTCTCTCTCTCCAGTGCTCACCCACCTACCCACGATACGAAAGCGGGAGCCGTTGCAAATATTACTTGCATCGAAAAGTTGGCGAGTTTCCTTGAATTTAACACTGAATAAAATATGTCGGTCATATGGATCATATTTTACAATAAGGAATCACTATTTTTGGCTCATTTTGGAAACACCGTATATTCCGATGTTTTCAAATTTCACCCCGTAAATTTCATATTTACCGGGGGGGGGGGGGGGATCTCAGGCATTTCTAACTGACAATTTTACAGATTTTTCTTCAGATTTCATGCGAAAACCAGAATAATTTTGGACAAAAGCGCACAGGCACATTCTTGTAAAATATTTCTGCCCAGTAACGTCAAAAAGTGGTCCATTTTCTCAACTTTCAAGCTACTTTTCTCCAGAATCCCATTCCGTAAAAAAAAATTTGAAAAATTTTCTAAACTCAGCGCATTAAAAATTTCAGAAGAGGATATAAAATTGTCTCATGACAGTTACCCATTCAAGTATAATAGGAAATTTTCCAGAATTTTTAAGGTCGAATAAAATTTTGAAGAGCCTTTACCGGTGTCTCCTGCCTTTCAAAAAACCTGACACACTGTCTTGAGCTTCATTCTTTTTCCTTTTTTTTTTAAAAAAAAAATCGGAGAGATGTCTCTACTTTCTGTGTCTTTTCACTCTTAAACCCTTCATTCAAAGTGCGCTCACAAGGATACCACGAAGCGTGTATGAACTTAATTCTATCCTACCGCGATTCTGCGAAGGTATGCCTCGCGCATTTTCATAACTTTCCTCAAAGTTCGCCCTTACATCGAAGTTAATGCAAGACGAGCATTTTTTAATCCCCTCGTACCTTTTTTCCGCCTTTTTTTTTAAATTTCATCCCCCCGTCCCCCTTTTTTTCAACTTATCAAAGAAGTGTTTGATACAATCCTGTGTGTATGTTTCGAGCTCATCGTCGACTTAATAGGTTTAACGTGGAGGAGATTGAATCTACCGGTGTCTGAAAAGAACTTTTTATCATTCCTTTAACGCTTTTCTATGCGCGCCTTCTCGTCTTCTCGAGCCCCCCCCCCTCTCCCTGTAAAAAGGCGGGGGGCTGTGTTCTTCTCTCCACCGCACTCGTTCCTCCTCCACCCGCCAGGGCGAGTTTAAGTCATTTCCGTTTTTTCGCTCATTCCGAGCTCGCAACGGAGGAGGGGGGTATATATATACATATAAAGCCTTGCTTATATATATAAATATATGTATTATAGGATGCCTTCCGTACCCTTCCTTTTTTTCTTCACCCATGCGAGAATACGGAATAATTGCTAGCGCACCCGAATCAAGGCGCAGCATACACGCCTTTTCCCTTTTTGCGCGAACACTTGACGATAGACGTATGTATCCCCCCCCTTTCCCCGCCGCCCCCCTCGGCGGGGCTCGAAAAAAAAATCCAGCCCGTATAAAATTTGAGTTAATTTGTATGAAAAGTTGCTGGAGCGAATTTGAGTGAGGGTTGTTCGGACTGGATTGAATGGGGAGCCTTTGTCTTACGGGCGCGCGGCTTTAAAACCCTGCGCGCCGGGGACGAGTTGAATAATGAAAATAAGAATGAAATTATTTATTGTGCGCGCCGGGCTCCCGGGATCTTGGCTCCTGTGTTCCCGGCGTTGTACGCTCAGCCGCGCAACGCCTTTTGCGTCCTTTCCGGGGGCTAATTATCCCCCGGCGACCCCGCGTTGCAATTTTCCGACGGAAATCCGCCTTTGTGTTATTCAATTATGCTTCATAGTTGGGCGTACCGGCGTCGTTTGATTCGGCAACCTGGTGTCTATCTTGGAAGGAGCGTACATTAGTGCGAAATGGTTTGTGTTCAACTGGACAGTGAGACAAGTCATCTTGGATAAAATTTCTTGAATTCTCCCTGGCTTTTAGGGATTCCGCGGGTTGATTATAGAAATTGATAGACAAAACTGTAGACAAAGTTATAGACAAAGAGAAAATGGAAAGATCCTATTGGTTGAAACGGGAGGTTGTTATGGACTACTCAGAGGTATACGATGGACTAACCAGAGGGCTCTAGTTGGTTGCCGTTGCCGTTCACTACTTGCCTTCTTTGTCCATAGCAATTAGCTTGCACCAATAGCATCGCTCGATCCATTCTCCCTTTTTGTCTTGTTGGTCCATCGTTTTGTTTATCCATTTCAATAATCAGCTCGTTGAACATACAATACCCTGACTTTTCGCAATGTTTCATTTAATCATTATTCATGATTTCCCATAAAAATGATTTTCACGAAAAAAATGTAATCTTCAGAAATTGGAAAATAAAATTCATTCGCTCGAAGAAAAAAATTCAAGGTTTTGGGGCGCAATTCTCTGACTGTTCCCAAACTTAGCAGGGTTCGGCGAAAGCCCCTGGTTTTTCCATTACTTGTCACCTTGACTGGCGGAGCTAAGTTTTTATTTCCGGAGTACTCGTGAAAATTACAGATTGGATTGTTCCGATTTTCCTGGGTTGTGTTTCACCAATTTTTTTTAAATTGGCTATAATCAATACCTCCAATAATCTCTTCTCACCTGGGGAAGCTTAGGCAACCGAGGATAATTTGCGAGCTTTTTTTGCTCTCATTATTTTGTCCGTCTCGTGGAACGAACACTCCTAACTTTTTCTGACCGCTTCAACTAACGTGAAAAACTATTGTTTTCCACACGCTGCAGACATCGGCACTTATTAGTTATCGTTTGTCCGCTCATTATTTTTCTGCCCTTGCCCGACAGCTCCCCTTTCCCTTCCGCCCCACAGAATAAAGTTCAGACCTGCTATACTGACAGTGGAAATTTTGAATTAAAAAATCAGTTTTGAGACTTGTATATGTATAACCAGTTAGATCCGACCAGCGTTAAGGATAAATAGTAGGCGATTTCAACTATAACTTGCCTCCGTAGAGTGAGGGCTAGTTACCTAAGAGTGGTCACAACCCTGGTAAAAATATAACATCGATATGACGTTCAAATAGACTACATTTTCCGATAAGGAGCTACAATTTTTAGCTCATTTCAGGAACAGCATAAGTGTCATTAGTTTTCCTAAGCAGATAGTAGGTAGTTTTAATCTATGATCCAGAAATTGCAGGTCCTTACTGCAAAATGCAGTCCAAATAATCTTAAAAGGTACGAAAAAATATTTGACTATCACACAGCAGTGGTACTGGAATCAAAAGAACACTTGTTGTTGGTCTTGTTCTTTTGAATGCGCTAGCGCGCCTTTAGTGTTAAGTTTATGCAACATGCGCAACCGTCAGACACGAATACTTGCATCTTCGAGCTGCTATCAACTTGGTAGTGGGTGCGTGTCGGGAACGACCGGCACTCCGTTCGTTTCTGTGAGTGCAATTTCCGCGTGACCCCTGTTCCCCATATAACTCTATGCTTTTCGGGATTCACGTGGAAACAGAGATACGGCCTCACGCCAGAGGAGCGGCGAATTTAAGTCTACCATTTCCTGATTCTTGACCGGGAAACTCACTTATTCAGACCCGTCGTAAGATCAAAGAACAGTGAAAAGAAACCATCACAAGCTAATAACACTGTCGTTATATAATCGAGGATATTTTCGTACCTTTTACGAGCATTGAAACATTATGATGATGTTCCAATTCTAGGTACTGAGAGCGTTCCAAATAAATCGTAAGTCCAAACAAAGGATTTCCTTTGTTCTTCAGCTTGCATTAACGCAAGCATATTCGTCGGTATTGCAACCTTCCTGTCTAACGAAATCCAAGAAATGATGATTCTGAATCTGTACTGTCACATCCTCGGTAGGGGAGTGCGGAGTTGGCTCTGTTCGGTGAGCGACTGATTGCAGCTCAGCTTTTTGCCACTTCCTCGAATTCCCTCGGTCTGGTAACCTAGTTCCATTCGGTTCCGGCAAAAACTCAGGCGCGTGGTATCGTCGCGGGCTATAACCCATTAGACTAATTTTCCGACTCCTTGTTCTAGCTGAAACAGGCCATTCGGTTGCATTTCGAGGAAAATACAATATTCTCTCATCCTTATAATTAATTCGAGCAATGGTAGATGGTAGAACCTGACGTGGCCATTAGAAATGAACCCCGAAGTCCGTGAATACGCTTCCTTTCCAAGGCTCAACGGATGGTGGACCTGTTCGGTTTTATCTTCGCGGAATTCAAAGCTCGAGATCTTATACGAGAACCCGCGACTCGCTATTGAGCCAATATGCGCTTCGTGCACGATATTTGGAATGCATTTTGAAATTGGGAACTGTAATATCTGGCTCAGTTTGGAAACGACGTACATACCATTGGTTTCCCTTAGAGTGCCTGTGTGGGAAACGTACCAACAGGTCGAAATATGGGGCTCTTACACGGAGAAAAAAACTTCGTGCGTGGGACCCGACGTTTAGGTCATGTGGATCTCTGAAACTTCAGATGTAAGAACTAAAGTGTTCAGATGCTCAATCCGAAAACTTCAGAGATCCATTATGACTTGAACTTCGGGTCCCACACACGAGGTTTTTTTTCTCCGTGTAGGGTCCAAGATGGCCAAGAATGTTCATAAAATTTTCACAAGGATGTACCTGTGCAATTTTTGTCCAAAATTTTACTCATTTTCGCACGAGATCAGAAGAAGAATCAGTGAAATTTCAGATAGAAATTCCCAAGATTCTCCAGTTAAAATTGCAATTTGCGTGGGGGAGTTTGCCAACAATGAAATGAAGTTACGTCCTTTCGTGAGGAAAACAAAGAATGTAACAATAGATCACTCTGTAAAAAGTGCATTCTCATAGGTTGGCTGCCTTTTCGGGTCCTAAAAGCTCCAAGACCTAACCTCAAAATCACCAAAGTGTCCGTATTCTCCCTATTCAGCTACTCCAATTTCCCTATCCACAAAGGCAACTTTCATAGACCAGTCAGAGACTGAAACAGTACCTCCTCATCGGCAAACGTACGTTAATTCGACGTGATTCGATACTGCGAACCCGTACAAAAACGCCACGACGCGACACAATGCCCGAGGCAGGCTCGGCCGGAGTAAATCAAAACATCGACCCCGAAAAACGCAAAGGTCCCAGGCAGTCGCGCACCAACCAACCGGGGCCTTTGAATACGGCCGTGCTAATTACCTTGGCGCGGAGGGAGGGGTGGGTGAGTGGGGGGGGGGCG
>NW_017550922.1:836645-856841 GCF_001854935.1 Bemisia tabaci | reverse complement strand
GGGGGGGAGGGAAAAACTCCCGGAGGATGGCGCTGCGAGTACGGCGCGCGGTTTATGCGAGCCGGGCAGCCAATCGCGTTCGGTAATAAGGACATAAATTTGAAGATTAGTGTTGATTGTATAGCAGATTCACAAGGTGGGTGTCCGGTGCAGCGGTGCAAGCGGTCGACGCCGCGCGGGGCCCGCTCCGCCGCGGTCGCACAGGGGTCGCCGGATGAGGATACGACGTGAAAGTAACGTAAAAACTGACGTCGAAATAACGTAAAAATTGACGTCAAAGTAACGTAAAAATTGACGTCAAAGTAACGTAAAAATGACCGTTTTAGGTTGATATGGGAAGTAGCGTACAAATGGGCCGCCCCTAAATAACGTGACACACGTAGGGGTCGTTCGACGAGGTTCCGACGTGTAGTAACGTAAAAAGTAACGTCGAAGTAACGTTACGGTTGTAAAAGTGACCGTTTTAGGTTGATACGGGAAGTAGCGCACAAAGGGGCAGTCCCTAAATGAATCAGCGGGAACGAAAACACGCACAAACTCGGAAAAATGAAAGTAATCAGGACTCACACAAAACTGCACAGTAAATGAAAAAATTAGTCTATGAAAAAGATTTTTGGTGCCGAAAGACAAGCACTCACGGACATTTTAAAGGTCCAAGTTGGAACAGGTGCGCTAAATTCTATGACCTTTGTAAAAATTGGCTGCCATTAATGAAAGTTGCGCATTTTCGAGTAATCGAGTTGGTGAAATTTCGATCTCACTGATTCAAATTACTACGTGACACTGTCGGTCTCTCTAATCGAAGAAAGCGTTAGGCCAATTTTTTGCTAAGCAGTACATGATAGACCTACAAGACAAAAGCGTTACGGAGGGAGGGAGGAGTCAAAAATACCAAAAAGTGGGTTACGTACTTAAGGGACGACCCCGAAGTACGCTCTTTACCAGTGAAAATTGGCTTATGTCCATATTATGGTTTTTTTCTTCTTTTTCTTTTAAGCCTCTATGGCATAACGTTACGAATTCGTAACAACGTATTTTTGGAGATTTTAAAAATTGAATCTTTCCTTTATACCTAGCATGATTTTGCAAATTTTCATCAGTTTTTTCTTCTTTTGAATAACAGATTCACAAAAGTTTTAAATTTTGAAAAATAATTTGGGACCCTATGCTTTTTTCGCAAGTTACAAAGTAGGTAGATTAGTGTGGATCTAAGATGCAAAATTAATTCATGCCACAGAGGGTTAAACTGTTTCACGAGCCTTTGGAGCACAAAAGACGAACGGGTGAGCGAAAATGATAGTGAGCAGTGCGCGCAAAATTACAGCTGAACACACGTACTTCTTTCGGTATGCAGGTCCCTGGTCCCTCAACACAAAGACCATCATATTTGGAGCCAAAAAATTTAGTTCACAAGGAAAGGGGACGGTTAAACAAGAATAATTTCCATCATGACCCGAAAATATCTTTCTTTCGAAAACTGTCGTACTTTCTTTCAAGCTCCGAAGTTTCTTGTCCGCCGGAATGCCACCAAACGGTGTTCGGAAAACGCGTTCCTGCATTTTCTTGACCCTTCTCTCGCCGTAATTTTTTACGGAACTCATAAGTACGTCGTTACGTTATACGATGCGCCGTGAAGGAGCTTCGCCATGAGAAGATTATACGTTTGCCGTGACGCTACGGCGGAGAGGGACCTCATATCTGGTCCGGTTATTTGTCTGCCTGACACAAACGGTCCGGAGTTAAATCCTGGCTTATTAAGGTCCCTGAGAACTTTAAAACTGGCTTTGTGCGTGCGCTGCTTTCAGTGCGGTCGAGGATTTAAGAGCTGCGGAGCACGGTTGGACGGTTGCGTTGCTCGATATCTCGCCGCCCCTTTGCGGGTAAATTCAAAATTCCGTGAGTTAGGATGATGAGTTTCGTGAAATTTCAAAATTCTCACTTCTCACTGGCTTTACTGAGCAGCTCATTTACGTAAAATTCACGGATATGAAGATAATAAACCCTGACTGCGGGGCGCGAGGAGCAAGGCGCATGAGTGCAGTTTTTGAAAAAAATGGAGGAATTTACTACTTCGACTAAACTTTTGTCTTAAAACATATTCTGTCACAGGCTCACTACTAAAATCCGATTTTCAAGAATCTGAAAGCGATTTTGAACTTCAAACTTTGTTTGAATCTGCGTCAAGGTTCCATTTAATTTTGAAACTTTCAGCGTGTATTTCGCGAATTTTCAAAAACTGCATTTACCTTTGTTCTCAAAATCCCTCAATTATAGATAATGTAAAGTCTCTTACTCGCAACATCGCCCATATGTTCTTGATCAGTAGCGTGGCCAAAAAAAGATACAAGGGGTCTACATTTCCTTTGCCTGGAAAATTGTCCCAAAAAACCACATTCTTTGTGATTTTCAGGAGTTTTCTACCTTAAAACCACCCTCAAATCCTCCTTGAGCGTGCCCCGCCCCGTCTCTAAAAAATGTCTAGCTGAATGCCACTATCCTTGACAGCCGCAGGGAGCCTTAAATGCTGAGCTAGTCAGCGAGCTGATTATTGAAATTGATAGACTAAGTTATGCAAAAAGAGGACATATTGCGATCCTTTTGGTTGAAACGAAAGGTTGAGATGAACAAAAGACGTGAATAATAGACTAACTAGCGGTCACTCACGAGAGATCCTATAGTTAATCCATAATGTTCTCCCTTAGTCTATAACAACTACCTATTTAAACCGATAGGATAGCTTCATTTTCCCGTTGTCCTCTTTGTCTATAGCTTTGTCTACAAAATTCAATCATCAGTCAGTATAAAATGGAATTTCCAGTGTCCATACTCTCCCCATACGAGTACTCGAGTGCGCCGGAGCGTTCCATTAGTTTCAATCCTGACCATAACGCCTATACATCGTCTTAAAACCCGGGGCCTGTATCCCTCATTGAGCGCTTTTAGCGACGGCACCTATATCATAGCGAACGAGTGAGCGAGTGTGAAAGAAAGGAATAAAAATAAAATCACGGATTTTTCTCCATATTTAAGAATCTGTCGATCCTGTCCATACACCCCGCCTCGCCCCGGCTGAGTCCTCGTTAAACACTCAGGCAGTGGCGTGGCGCGCTTTGCGATAAATCGACCGATCCGCCATTTAAACATATGCAAAAGGATCGATAAACTGTGTATACCTGAATAATCGATTCATTAACAGGGCTTCAAATGGGGAAATATCGATACTGCACTTCGGGCCGGGGCCTGCAGCGCGTCGAATGGAATAGCGAAACGCTAATGCGGAAAATAAATAAATAGTCGGAGGATTTTCCACGTTCGCGAGAATATACGCCCATCGCGGCGGCTTCGAACAAAACCAACTGCCTTGTTGAAACCGCGTATCTGTATAGGGGAATGGGATGGTGGAGGTGTCGTTTCAGTAATGAGCGACCTGGTGTGAATCCTTTTTTTATGCAGTGCTGGCTCATACGCGTGTCACTGGCTGAACCGGGAGATGATGTAAATAAGGAAAAAATCGGGTGCTTTTCTATTAGATAGAAAGCGCTGATCGTATTTTCAGGGCTTAGAGCCTGTTTCACTCGGAAATATTAATTTCGCGAGGAAAGCCTGCCGATATTTTAAAACCTCTCCGAGAATCTGCTGGAATCTACCTGATGCAGTGAGACAAAGCGTTGGATTGTTTCGGCTCGGGTAACCCGAATTGGAGTCGTGCACAAACTTATTGGTGCTATGCGGCGATCTTATTGAAGCATGGAAAAAAATGTTAGGAGTTATCCCTTATATTAATTGAATCAGTGAGAACGAAAACCCACCAACTCGGAAAAATGAGAGTAATCAAGACACACACAAAGCTGCAAAGCAGATGAAGAAATTTGTAGAAGAAGAAGATTTTTGGTGCCGAAATACAAGCACTTAAGGGCATTTTAAAGGTCCAGGTTGGAGCAGATGCGTTAACTTCAATGACCTTTACAAAGATTGACCGTCTTCATTGAAAACTGAGCATTTTCGAGTTACCGAGTTGGTGTGTTTTTGATCTCACGGATTCAATTGTGGTACTACGTCAATTTTTTGGCTGATACGGTCATTTTCTATTCGTTGTAGCAGTAAAGCAACATTTTGTTTAGTGACCAAATTTATTGGGGTGTACTCGGTACTACCACTATTAGTTTAAAATTTCCATATCATCCAACAGCTCCGTGCTCTGTTTCTTCGTGAGCAGCGCAAATTAATTAGATAGCAACTCCAATAAGTTTTCCGCGCGGTAACGATACGTTTTAGGGCGACACCAATTGGGGCTAAGGAGTCGAAATCATCCAACCCTTTTTCTTTGCAGTGAAAACTTGACCAGTATGATTAACGGTGCCAAAATTCCATTTAAAAAGTTAAATTGTATACTGCGCTTAAAAGACATCAGTTAAATCGTCTCTTCTTCAAATTGAGATCTGCACAAAATGTGATATCTGCTCATATAGGACGTTTTTATCCAGACTAAAAAAAGCCAAAATATTTTATACCGTCTCGTTGCAGAAATTAAGAGACTTTGGGAGATGGGCATGGCTCATATTAGACGTCTCATCATGCTCCTCACTCTCTGAATCAAACCTTTGTAAAGTTCCCAGCTTCGCACAAACAAGATGCAAATAATTCGATGAGAAAAAAAGATGTCTACAACTTTACGTGTGCCAGCAGATGTTAGACAGGGTGGTTCCAATCAGGATAACTTACCTAAAACAGAAAGAAATACAAACTAATTAGTCGAAACGCAACAGAAAATATAACAAATATTTACATTCAACTTTAAATCAAGTCAAACTCTCAAGCCACATACAGCCTCAATCCTCATGTGAGTATTGACATTCTCTTATCAAACGCACATCATTATCCGGCCGAATTCCATAATCAACGCTGATCTCAACGAACGTCGTTGAAACTCTCTTAATAACTCGTTACACTTGATGCTTCTTGATACGGAACAAAACTCACCATTTTGATACATTTATTTAATTAATTTATTACTTTATTAATTAATTATATAAATCACTGAATTAGCAACCGCAATACAGCGCTGCCAGCTTACACGAATTTTTGCGATGCAATCAATACATTAGACGTTGGAAAGATTGGGTAGCCGCTCTTAGGCGCATACATCATTTTTGGGTATGCATGAGCCAATTACTGAAAGTGATAGACAAAACGACGAGCAAAGAGGACAAAGTGATACAATCTATGACAGCCAGATGGTTTGAACGTGTTCAATTAGTCAGGGAAACAAGTCATATTGGATAAAATTCCTTGACTTTTCCCTGAATTTTTAGGGATTCAGCGGGCTGATTATTGAAATTAATAGGCAAGTCTGCAGACAAGGCTATAGACGAAGAGAAAATGGAGCGATCCTATTGGTTGAAACGGGAGGTTGCCATAGACTAAAGAGGGATGACGTGGACTGACTATAGGGTCTCTTGTTGGTTGCCGTTAGTTAAGTCTATTGCTGGCTTCCTTTGTCCATCTCAACGATTCACTTGCGCCAATAAGCTCACTCTGTTTTCTCATTGCCTTCTTTAGCTGTAACTTTGTCTATCAATTTCCATAATCAGTCCGGTGATTTTTTAGGCTCTTGTAAGCCCATAGCGACCGGTGAAGTTACACCACTATGATCGACGTTTCCTTCTCAAATTTTCCGTAAGTTCTACGAAATCAACCTAAATTAATAGATTATTTCGGATTTCTTCTGTTTTTCCGTTCCCTAATAATTTTTTTGCAATAATTCGGCAACAGCGAGCGAATTTGCTTGCACTCGGCGCGGGTAGAGGTCGCGAGGGCCCTTCAACCCGAACGCACCCCGGGCGGGGTGAAGACTCACCCCCGCTAACGCCAAAACCGCGCAACTCCAACGCGGGGATACGCTCGACATACGCGGTTTCCGCCGGGCGCCCGCGCGAAGTGTGAAGTGATTGGCGCCCCCGATCGAAAGCCTGACGCGTCGGGGCCGGAGGGCAGGTCAAAGTTGCCAGGTTGCACCATAAATCCGCATATCTCACATGTAAAAATACCGATTTTCAGCACGATCTGGCAAAAATACGGAGGGCAGGCCGAGATAATTAAAGCTCAAAGAGCGAGGAAGAGCCGCCTCGACGCCGCGGGCGCGGGAAAAAAGGAAACGCCTGATGAAGTGCGCGCGGACGGGGGCGGGGGGCGGGGGTGAAAAGCTGGGGCGCGGAAAGCCCCCCGGAAGGGTCGGGGGGTCGCGCGGGGGTCAAGATTAAATACTTGACGGTGGCGGCGGTGTTTGCCCTGTTCCGGGGACGCCCCCCACCCTCCACCCCCGCCCCGAGCCCGATCCGGGTTCGATTGTTCAATTTGAGTCGCCGGAACGGGCGACTTTTTTACTGATTGGACCCCGTCGAAGCCGCGATGCCGGATGTCCCACGAAAAACTCGAGATTTTCCCCTTGGGGACGCCTTCATTTTCATCTGATACTTTACGGTTTGTCCCGCAGTTGATTTAGTTGCCTACCTGACTCGAACCCGACTGAGGGTCGTAATAATCTTTAACAGCTCCTATCCTAGGGGAGGATCCACGCAGAGGCGAAAAATTGTATGGAAATATTTAATATTTCAGCGATAGACTCAGTATGCGATGAAACGCATAGAAACAGTGAAATCGTGTCAAATTTTCAAGTTTCTTATCGAATTCTCAAATAATTGTTTCGGGCTGATGGGCACTACACAGCCCCTGAGAAATCGTTGAAATGTCATGAAAAATAAACAAATGAAATTTAATTTTGCGTCTTTGGCTTCATGTGCTGAGATGACAATTTTTTTCTAACGTCCCCCCATTTCAGCGTTTTTATTACACAAACTGACTCGCTGCATCATTCGAATTTCATGGATTTTCTTGTGATAAAAACGCTCAAATGCGAGGACGCATCAAAATTCGTCATCCTTGAGGGAAAAAATTGCTCTGCCTAATTAAAAACGCCTGGATGCAACAATTCGTGCTCGAAGGAAGTCCATGTTGCATACATTAACAATTGCAGGTGTTTTTGCTTTTCCTCATACTACGGAGGCCGGAAATTATTTACATACTGATCGATGGCCGATTTTCCAGATTTTTCCTGACGTCATCAAATTTCATAATAGCTACTGTCCCGTTTTAACTGACTGTAGACACCCTTTTCCCCCGAAATTTTCGGGCTCACAACATCGGAGTAAATTAAAATGGCAGCTCCTCGTTGCAAAATATAGTTCATTTTCGGAAAAGTGGCTGCGACGCGATGACGGGGACAAGATAAGAAAAACGTCAAACGTCGCGAAGAGCGGGCGAGTGGAGGAAATGAAGAGACTACCACTGCCGCCGATCACCGCGATCGACGGAGGGTGGGGGAGGGGGGTTCACACGAATAAAAAGCTTGGGGTAGGGACGGAACGGAAAGGGCAAAGAAAACGCGGCTCTCCGGCGCGGCGAGGCTCCTGCAATTTAACGGGGGAGAGGGATGATGATAACGTCGGAGTGAGTGTCGATTTCCCGCGTTTGATATGATCGTGCCGATGCTTCGGAACTTTTACAGGCGAGAGCTTAACTTCGTTCGCCTCGCTCTGATCCGAAATCAGGGTCTGAGAACGACCGTCGCGTCGCGAGAGATTTGCGACGGTCGAGGCGAGAATTTCCGCGGGATTTTTCCGGGAACGGCGATACGCGATGCGCTGGAAAAGCAGTTTATGCCCGACGACGCGTCCGTTTTACGACGTCTCGAATTACTTTTAACGATATTTAATTGCGTGGAGTGCTAACTTTCGAGGACGGACAATACGTTGAGAGCGTTTTACTCGGATTTAGCTACATTAGCTCAAAAGGATACTTTCTTTAACCCTATAGATACCTCAGGGGAAACCTAAGGTTTAAATAAGGTTTCAGCCGATTTTACCAACAAGATCGATGCATTAATCTTATTGGTTGATTTGACAGGGTGTCTAGTTTTTTTTTTTTCTCCATGTTGGGAAATCCTGATTTTTCCTGATGTTTGACTGCTGAATCTTATTCATAATTTTTCCATATCCTGGTCAAAACCTAGTTTTCGGCGGGGAAAAATTAAAATTTCCGCATAAGCGTATGCGAAAGCAGAACTCTATAATTAAATTAAATATAGCTCGATAAAAAAATTCCGATCGGACGGCCGACTTTTCTCAAATCCTGATTTTACGACCGATTTTTCTTCGAATCCTGATAGAATCGAAAAAATGATGAAACTAGACACCCTGGTTGATAGTTAGTCGATCATACGATGAAACAACTTGTGTCTAAGGCAAATTAATCGTAAACAAGAACATTTTTAACTGCACTGGAAAAAAAAACCACATTGGATTTAGAGTCCAGACTCTTAAAAACATCGACAAGAAAAAGTACTCTTGATTCAATCAGAATCTAGCTTAAATCAAGAACCACGCCTCTTAATTTGAGCGGATTTCCTTTTGATTTCCTCTTAAATCTGATTGAATCAAGAGTATTTTTTCTTGTCAATGTTTTCAAGAGTCTGGACTCTAGATCCAATGTGGTTTTTTCAAGTGTTCAAATCCTGATAGAATCGGGAAAATGCTGATGCTAGACACCCTGGTTAATAGTTAGTTCATCATGCGACGAAACAACTTGTGCCTAAGGTAAATTAATCGTAAAAAAATATATTTTTAACTGTACACGGTAAAATTCCCCCAACTTTCCCGATGATCCTTGACCCTCGCAACCTCCTCCACGTCACCGACAACCCAACTCGCTCACCCGGGGTTCCAGAGCTCCGGACAGCGTGTTAACATCATTGTCCCCCGATAATGAACTGCACAGCGGATTCCTCCGGCGACCCCGCGAGCGCCCGCCTGTCGAGCGCCGACACCTCCCGACATACTGCCGAGGATTCCGCGATGGATCGACCCGGGTGGAATCGGCGGAATCGCCCTCCACCCGGGTGGAATCCGATCGATCGGGCACCCCGGACCCCGCCCCGGANGAATCGGAATCGCCGGCCGGAATGCTGCCGTCCTGAGGAAAAATGCTGTATGAGCCTTCAGGCGTTGCCAAATTTCCCCTGGCAAATTACTAATTTTCAAGAAAATAATTGAATGTTTGTCTACCAATTGGAGATGTTACATGTGTGAGGAATTACAAGTGTTTCTATGTATGAGCCACAAATTTTAGCTCCTTATTGCGAGATGTAGCGCAATGGAGATGTTGCATGTGTGAGGAATTTGCGATTTGACTACTGATTCTTATGTAAAAGTTCGCGAGAAACACGATGGAGCCACTGGTTTTTCCTGACATTGACTCCCAATCTCAAAAAAAGCTCTCAACTTGAGGGCAAAATGGAAGGGATATCCCACCCTACCCTGAGAGTCCACGTCTCCATCAAAACGAACTCTCCATACAAAGATAGGGAGCAAATACATTGACAGGGCTGCCACTTTCTTTGGGGACTCCACAACTGAAAACATGGCAACCTTGCAAATGTAGTGACTCCCTATCTTTGCATAGAGTTTGTCTTGATGTAGAGGTGGACTCTCCTCAGGATAGCGTGGGATATCCCCTCCATTTTGGCCTCAACTCGAGAGCTTTTTTTGAGCTTGGGAGTTGATTTCAGAGAAAACCAGTGGCACCATCGTGTTTCTCGCGAACTTTTACGCAAGAATCAACAGCCAAATCGCACATTTCTCAAGCATGCAGCATCTCCATTTCTCAGGTAATTTTGTTTGTAATTTGATCTAAAACGTCTGGAAAGTTCAAGGAAAAATATTTATAATTTTCCTCAACAATAAACATTTTATCGAAGGAAATTTGGCAACTCTCGAATGTTCATACGGCGTTCTTCCTTAGCACGGCAGAATGCGACTCCGCTCGGGCCCTGGACCCGGGGACGACGGAAACGGCAAATCGGTTCGTCTCTAATCGTCGATCCTCCCATGTAAGGGTGTATCTTGATTTCCGCGTGGACCCTGTTCTGCGTACATTATGTGCTTTCTGGGGCTCATGTAGGGGTTGAGATACGCCCTCTAGTCGGAGCAGCGACGTAATGATGGACCAGGGACCACCGCCGGACCCCCGGGCCCCGAGCGAGACCCGGTTGCAACAGTGCTCGCGAAACAGTCGGAGATAACACATTTCAGAGACCCCGCAACGATATCTTGATCCCTGCACTGCCGTGCTAAAGAATAACGCCGTATGAGCATTTAGAAGGTGCTATATTTCCTATAATAAAGAACGAATTTACCGGAAAATTGTGAATATTTTACTTGAAATTTTTCGGACAATTTGCTTTGCAATTTACAATATAATATGCGAAAATTTCGGGGAAAAATAAGCATAACTAACTTTCTTCGAAACTACATTTTGTATCCTGGAAATTTGGCAGCTCTCAAATGTTCATACTGAATTTTTCTTTGGCATGGCATTACAGTATGAAAGTTAATTTTGAAATTCAACGTTTGAATTTACCTAATGATGACTGGACTAAAGTGACATTCTTTTGATTTCAACCAACGTATTGGATAAATTCGTCGCTTGGCTGACATTTGGGCATAACTACTTATTGAGATGAGTCCGAAAAAGCATTGAATTGTATGGAAGACAGGGTTCATTGCAGAGTGTACTTAGGCCTTTATGTCAGGTAGGCGACGAATTGAATAACATGTTTCACATGTACACATGCGAAACTGCATGTAGTTGAAAAACACTTTACGCGTTTAAAATTTCCTGATCTATGACCAATTTTCATGATATTTTCCGGTTTTTAATGACGGTAGACGCCCTGATGTAAGAAGATTGGCCACCCTTTTGGACTTAAGAGCTCCATACTTCGACTTGTCCATACTCGCCTACTGGTACTCTGGCAAAAACCAAGGACATGTGATAAAATCACGGATGAGTCACCGGTGACGGCGCGGAATCTCGGTCGAAGCGGCAACGTCGGCGACAGGACCGATTATCATTCCGTCTCGAGCACGGGAACATTCATCGGGAACAGACAAACGGATCGACCGCGGAGACCCGGAGCCGGGCCCGGCAGAGGGCAGCCATCGACGAGCGGAGACGACGATCATGACTCCGCGCAGGCGCAGCGCGGAGGAGCGGGCCGGGCCGGGCCGGGACGGGACTGCGCAGGCGCAGAGGCGGGGAGGACCGGGACCGCGCAGGCGCGAGCGGATCGCGACCGACCCGAAGACGAAAGTTGTGCATCGCTAGATAAACATCGGCCGGGCCGGGAGTCCGAGTCCCGCTCCGTGTCTTACCGTCCTGCCCGCCTGCCAAGTCGCCCGCCCCGCCGATAGGGATCCCATCGCCGCAGAGACAATACATATTGGAGATCCCACCCTGAGGGTCGCGTTTAAAACCGCAGGAGCGCAAGAACTTCTCGATCATACGAACGAGCTAGTCGCATGAGAAAATGAGAAGTCTCCGAAAATGGTGTTCTGAAACGAGAGGTCCGGAAAAATCGGGTTTTTGAAAACATTATTATGCTGAACTGCGGTAAAAACAAGTATTTTTTTCAAATCGCGGAACTGAATCACGTGTTTTACGCACAATCGCGGAAATTTATACGTACCGAGTATAAAAAGTCATCTCTTTGAAAATTCCGGAACAAAAGGGTTTCTTAAAATGGGAAAAACAACTTGAAAAATGGGAAGGCTAAGAACTTTCCGCATCCTTTTCTTCAGGCGGCGTTTTTCACATTGTGATTAGAGGAGGTTCAAGAAAATCTTCGACGTAGCACCAAACAAAGGATAATTTTTGCAAACCGTCAGTAAAATTTAACAGTATAGCATTGAAGATGGTTCTTTGAAAGGGCCCACGACGATTTACCAAACTTAAAAAAACACAAAATACGAAAGAGCACACTTTACAAGTTTTGCGGATTTCAATGTAGGTTCACACCTAGGAAACTTATCATCCTCCCGTTAAGGATACTCACGTTTACATACCGATTATGTCAAACGCGAAACGCGACGATCAAAGAAGAAAACTAATTGACAAAGTCTCAAACTCGACTCTCGTAAATTCTCATTTGGGTGGGTGCGAACAAATACCGTGAGTGTTCCTAACAACACCTCAGGAGTGGCAACTTCACTTGGACCGCGTTAAACAGAAAGGAACCAAGCCACATCAGCTATTGCCAAATTTATCAGGGGAATTTTATTTTCTACGAGAGAACGCTTGTGCGGATTCCTTTGAAAATTTTAAGGAATTTGCTTTGTATTGTGGAGAAAATCCATAGAAATTTGCACAAAAATCCGCACAACTGTTTTCATGTAAAAAATTAAATTGCCCGATTAAATTTGGCAATAGCTGATGTGGCTTGGTTCCTTTCTGTTTAACTCAGTCCACTTACAAGTCGATAACTTACGAGGGCCGCGATACGCAGATTTGTAAGCATTCAATTTGGGCGGCACCGTTTCGACGTACAGGAAATAAATGAACTGCGTGATTTTCCCACCAACTCTCCCTTTCTTCTCATTGTGACACCTTCGGAAGCTACCAGCGACTTACATAGGATGCTCTCTTCGAGTTGGAAGTTTAGAAAACTCTTATAGGATCGGTCGCGATCGAATGGATAGGGAAATTAATTAGGAATCTTGCTGGTGTCACCCGAAAGCGGGACTTCGCTTTTCATCAATCGTCACGAAAAGATAAACATAGAAATTTGGTAAACGGTCACCAATGCAATGCAAATGGCATTTGTTGGAAAAAGGTATGTCTGACGTCATCTACTTGTAGCTGGTGTTTATTTAGTCCCACCTTGGTCTCATCAATCAGACGCTGTGCTACGTAAAATTGCGGGCTAGATATCGAAAATGATAGACACAGATATAGACAAAGGTACAAAATAGAACGATCCTATTGGTTGGTTGTTGTAACGGACTAGGGCGGAAATGATGAACTGACACTATGGGGTCTCTCGTGGAAGTCGTGGGTTGCCGTTTACCTCCTTTACCCATTGCATGCACTCGGTTCTACCAATGAAATTGCTCCATTTTCCTTTTTTCTTTGGATTTATCCATCAAAATTAAGCACTCTGGTCGTCTTACTTTAGATTATGCAACAGGGTCAAGGTTGCGAAAAAATTTTTATGTAACTTATAAGTGAATCCAGGTATGAGGATCTGAACTTTCACGATTCCAAGAATTCGCAAATCAATCTTAATCTCCCAGAAAATAGACATACATACACGCTCTCAGAAGCAGTTCAACCACTCGCGTTGTGAAAATCAACCAAGGGCGTTTCCAAGAAAATTCCATTTTTCCAAACTCAACTTTCTCAGGAAAGTTCGATCTCCGCGAAAAACCTATCCATGACCTCTCTTCATGATCTCCACGCTAATCTCTCTCACATTCTCTACGCACAACGCCTAGTGTCGTTCAATATTATATAAATATATTTGTTGACGACGTTAAACTTATTTCAGGAATATTTTCGGTTTGAGTAGAAGAGGGGGTCCAAGAAAATTCCATATTTCCAAACTCAACTTCCTCAGGAAAGTTCGATCTCCGCGAAAAACCTATCCATGATCTCCACTCTAATCTCTCTCACCTTCTTTACGCACAACGCCTAGTGTCGTTCAATATTATATAAATATATTTGTTGACGACGTTAAACTTATTTCAGGAATATTTTCGGTTTGAGTAGAAGAGGGGGTCCAAGAAAATTCCATTTTTCCAAACTCAACTTTCTCAGGAAAGTTCGATCTCCGCGAAAAACCTATCCATGACCTCTCTTCATGATCTCTCTTCCAGTCTCTCTCCCCTCCTATTCTCACAGCGTCTAGTCTTTCAATAATATATAAATATATTTGTTGACGACGTTAAACTTATTTCAGGAATATTTTCGGTTTGAGTAGAAGAGGGGGGTTTCTCCGACTTGACAACACTCGGGGCCTCCGACCGGTGACTAGTGTCCCTCCGGAGCATGTCTCATTTACTATTTCGTGTATTCGGATCCTTAACTGATCCGAGAATTAATCCGAACACCGGATAAACCACTCCTCTCTGATCACCCCCGCGCGCCCGATCTGGGCATGACTCGTATATCGGCCCCGACCTCTCCGACTCCGACTCCGACTCTCCGATTTTTAATTTATTCGCAGATAGATGCTAACTATGCTTATTACGATCGCCGTTTCGGCTGTCCCCGCCCCCCACCTTCCCCCACCGCACAGTGGAAAGGTTAGACACGACTTGAAAACTTTAAAAGCTCATCGTCATCATTTACTTTAAGATCTCTGACCCCCTGAATGGACCACTATACAAGGTGGGAATTTAAGCATTCTGGTACATTTATTTTGACTAAATGCAGGGTTTTTACTTTAAAACAAGCTGCACAACAATCAGTCCTTTTACAGTGCTTTTTCAGTACATTCCCAAAACTGCAGTGCCTTCTCAACAGAAACATTTAGTGCTTCGCCAGTACCGCCATTTGACGGAATTCGAAACATTTCAAGAAGTTGAATTTCTCGCTCGAATGGCGACAAAATGACGCAGACGCAAAAATTCGTTGGTGACTTGAAGATAACCAACTGCACAATCGCGATCTTGAAGGCAAATACCACTCCAAGAATTAACGCTCAGGGGATTGCATACTTTCCAAGCTTTATCAAAAAACACTCGTGGTATGAGGGAAAAAATTCCGGAGATTCTTGCGGAATTTCCGCATTTTTTCAGTACTTCTGGACCGCTCTTAAAAATCAGTACTAAGTACCGAGCGGATTATCATGATTTCCGCGGCTATTGATAGAAAATCGTGGTTGAAAATTAAAAGTACTATTGATAACACTCTTTTGATTACTATTGATAACTCCTGACTTTTCTTTGACCTGATGAAATCCTCTAGGTGATTGCCGGCATTCCGGTCGAGTACACGGAAAAAAAGAGGTTGGGGTAAAGTCTCAACTAACTGTCAGATAATACGAACATTTCCAATTAAATGTGGTAGTATCCCAATAAATTAGATTACTAACCCAAATGTTGCGGCACTACTCCAACTTCATCCATATCATCCAACCATTTCCACTACTTTTCTCGTGAAATTTTCTTCAGGATGCGATTACCTATAAATTTTACAGCCCGTCGAAATAAACATCAAAATTTGCACTTGACGTCAAAAATGTCACGTCCGATCTGTGGAGATAACTCTTCCCACTGTGGGGCGCTCGGATCGGGGGCATCGAAACCCGAGCTCACGATCGGGGGGCGCGGGGCGGGGGGAGGGGGCGGTCGGGGGCGATCCTTTTATAACGATTGTTATTCTGACGGGACGAGTACGAGCGGGGACCCCCTTAATTACGAATCAAAATGCGCGGGCACCGGTGTCGTCGAGTTGACGGACTGCGCAGGCGCAGCCTCGGCGGCGGGCACGTACCCGCTATTCGCTGGTCGCGCTGCCATTCGTTCGCTACAAGGCGAGACCTGTCCAACTCAGACTGCCAAGTGGCATTCTTCGCGATGGGCCTAGCATTTGGTCAAGGTCGTCTCGACGGCGAAACGCAGACACGTCCCATCATGAGAGCGGGTGGCGCCGCCGAGGGGCGTGTTTCGGAAAGGGAAAGGAATTGGGTGCTTCTGAAACGATCCGAAAAAACTTGAAGTTTCAAGCTGAAAAGAGTCAGTCAATCGAACATTTTGTGAAGCCTGTGTCCCACGATCAAATGAACTCATCAAATACTCATCAAATGCAAGATGGCGACTGGTTTTCGCGCAAGTCCGCTATCAAAAGCTAGCGGGCCGTCAAATGTTGATGAACCCGCCATCTTGCATTTGATGACTATTTGATGAGTTTATTTGATCGTGGGACATGGGCTTAGGCTGCGCAAGAAGAGGAGAGTTTCTTTTTCGAGATATACAGGCTTTTTCATTAATTTATATAGGGCGATCCAAAAGTCCCGCAGCATCCCGCTAGCCCCCAGGGTTCTTACCCCTTTTCAGGATGATCCTCTTGAAATTTTGGGGGTTCTAAAAGGCGTTTTTTAGGTGCACTCACAAAACTTTAAGTCTTTTCTCAATTTGATCAAAAAATACAGGGGTGATGCCTGGTGCTCGGTGGTGCGGGACTTCTGGAAGTTCTGGATCACCCTGAAGGACCTTTTAGACGTCTTGGTGGAGAGAATACAGACAAAATGAAAGCTTCGTATAAAGATCCCCAGAAAACCAAGAAAATCCGTTTGCAGGGTAAGCATCCTGGCAGCAGAAGGAGATTGAATGGACTTTCGATATCATATCATAATGAATGGACAATGGACATGCGTACTGATCTAGAATTTCTAGTCTCCTCTAGCATTGTGAGCTTAAAAAAATGCTATTATTGCAGGAATTCTGAGAAAAAGTTTAGGGTGAAACTTATGGGGCACTCTAATAGTCTATTGCTTTTAATTCATATCGTTGGAGACCGAGTATTACCGAAGCTAGTGATGAAACGAAAAGCAATCTCCAATTACGCGCAATCAAAGGTGGAGATTATTCGTCGAAAGGAGGAGGCATGCGACGAATTCAATCCCGAAATTAAGGAAGAGCCACTTTCAAGATTTCCTTGGCTAGAAAAGCTAACAATGAGCCAAAATCGATTTTAATTTACAGTCTACCGGAATGGTTCCATTCCGGTAATTAGACGCAGTAAGATACTCGGGCGGCGAAAACATTGACTTCAAAGGGCTTCGCATTTAACTAATACCCAGTAGCACATTCGGAAATCAACGGAGACCAACCGCGGCCCCTTCAATTCGGCGCGATACCACACCGTTGACTTCTCTGAATATCTTAAGCCCGACATCCTGCATCGCAAAATGGGAGATTTCTCAGGTAGGATGCGAAAGGGGGGGGGGTTCCAATCCATGACTGAGGGTGCGACGAATTGTTTGTCAACCCCTTCATTTGGAAACGATATCACTGTGGCGACGTCTGAATCGATATTAGCCAACGTCTTCAGCGCGACAAAACCGGAAATTTCTGAGGCTTGAACGCTGAAAGGGAACTGAGGGGAGAATTCAATACACGACTGAAGAATGAATATGGGGACGCGATGAACTGTGCGTCGACCCCTTCAATCAGTCACGATACCACTTGAGCGACGTCTTGGGGCATCTGTGCGCGGATCGATGTTGAATAACATCTTTGGCATGGCAAAATCGAATATTCGAGCCTGAATGCTGGAGGGGAGGGTTTATCAGAAAGCTCATTCAGGAGCCCCTTCATACGTTACGATACCACCTTAGCGACATCTTGACGTATCAAAATATTGATTATTAAGAACCGTGTTGAGGAAATGTAAATGGTTCGTTCCGGCTACTTTACCTCCTGCGATTCACCTGCATTCAACACATTACAAAGAACGCTTAAAGAAGTACATTCAACAGTTCGTCGATAACTTCACCCCGAATTCTACTTGGAGAAATTTTCCTCGAAATTTTCATATATTTTAGATTAAATCGCGAAAAATATTTTCTGAGAAATTTGAACAAAATTATTCACAATTTTCCGATAAATTTCGCTTCTAATGAAAGAAATGTGGGAAAATTTGAAGGCTCATCCGGCAATTTTCCTTAGCAAGGCAGTATTGGCGGATTCAGCGAGTTGGCAACATTGTTTTTTCTCTATTTAGACCTATGGAAATGAATCGATCGTCGGAGGGGCCAAATGCTGCGATAAGAATCGATTACGTGACACAGATTTAAATAGAGAGGGTATACTATTCCAAACTTGCTGGATCCACCTCTAGAGATTCCTAATTCACTTATAGACCGGGTACTTCAACACACTTATCAGAACTAGTTCAGTCTAAATTGACGAGGTTTTTCACGCTCACCTGCATCAGTGAAGCAGGGATTCCAAGTACCTCACGAACAAAAAGCATTCGGGAAACCACGATAAACTATTCCCGACCCCTTCATTCGTGCCGAAGCAACCCGGATGGCATCTCGCGGCACCGAATCGATGTCACTTACCCGAACTAGTGCAGTGGAAATCGGCGAGGCTTTTCCAGCTCATTCGCATCGGTGAAGCGGAGCTCCTGAAGTCCCGACACATGCGTCCGGGGCAAATCGGTTTTCGACCCCTTCAATTCGTCACGATACCACGTTGTCGACCCCTTCAATTCGTCGCGATACCACTCGAGCGACGTCTCCGAGCACCGGATCGACGTTAATTAGGACCGGTACGGGGTGGAAATCGGCGAGGCTTTCCCGGCCTTTCGACCCTCTTTCGGCTCACCTGCACCGGTAATTAGGAAGAGAGCTCGGCCGGGGTGCTGTGGGGGGAGCGGGGGGGGATGCCGGTTGGTCGTTGGTACCCACGCCTACGCAGTGAGCAGCGTCGCGACGCGACCGCGGGAATGCGGGACGCCGCCGCCGCCGCGTTTAAATGAAACGTCTTGCTCGGGTCGGGCGGCTGGCTCGCTCGCCGCGGCTCTTCCGGTGCGGTGCGCCCGTCGATCCCGCGCTCCGCACAGGGGGTTGATTATTCAAATCGATAGACAAAGCGATAGATAAACGATACACAGAAAATGAAGCGATCGTATTGGTAGTAGCGGGTGGTTGCAATGGACAAAAGAGTTAAGTTGGAGAGTAACTAATGGCAACCCACGATGGACCCTATGGACATTCAGGCGTTGCCAAATTTCCTTTGATAAAACATGAATTTACTGGTAAACTTATGAATATTTTCCTTTCAATTCTTCAGAAGATTTTGTTCACAATTTCAACTCAAGTTCCTGAAAATTTCGAGGAAAAATATTCATACCAGTCCTCAAAAATAAACATTTTATCGAAGGAAATTTGGCAACTCTCAAGATCATACGGCGTTTTCCCTTAGCACGGTAGAGTTGATCAATCATTTTCCCCTTTAGTGTGTAAGAACCACCCGTTTTAACCGCTAGAATCGCTCCATTTCCCTCCGTCTTCTTTGTCTATTGCTTCCTCTAACATTTTCAATAATCAGTCCGCAAAAGTCGCCGAACCACACCAGCGATCAAACCGAGATGTTTTCGCTTGCATTAAAATTTCTCTGGGTGCACGGAACTCGAAATTCAAAGAGAAGGAATGATGAACGATTGAACCTAAGGTAAGAATGAAAGCATGAAAAAAAAAAAAAAAAATTTACGCTCGCAAAATACACTGAATACACTGCAAATACCTAAGTATCATCAATTTATAGAGGAGAAATTAGCATTTGTTTGCATTAGAGTCAGTCAACCCAAACATGTTGCGTCATTGGCGTGACGTGCTTTGCGATATATCGATTGACATGCCATTTGAACCTATGGTGAAGTATCGATAAACAGGGTGTTCGCAACGAACATCTTAATAATCGATCCTTTGCCAGAGCTTCAAATGGAGAAATATCGCAAATCGATCATTTACGCCTCGCCACTGATCGAGGGCAAAGCTCTGCGAATGTAGGCACTCAATATTTATAACATCACTCAGATCGAGAGCACTCTCAAAACAAATCATCCCCAATCGAACCCTCCCGGAGGGTCGTCGTCCCGGGAATCTGGAGCGGCGTCCGGCGTGCGGTGCGTCGCGGCGCGTCGCTGGCAGGAAGCGGGCTCCCGGTTGCCATGACAACCGCTCCGTTTGCGGGTGCATGCCGTTCCCGCTCTACTCGGCTCGGCGCACACGGGAACGAGCTTTCCAAGTTTTGGACAGAAATTATTTTACAACAACTGACAACTTTGCTGCTTGTATCGTCACATTAAAACGTTTTACAGGGGTGGTTTTTGGTGAAAATTACACGAAAAAGTCAACGAAACCTCTGTTGAACTTAAACATTTTGTACTTAGGAAGATATGAGCTTTTAAAGTTTCCATTTACGGTTGAGTGTTTCTAGTGACTCGTGTGCGGCGCTGGGCCTCGGACCCACGGCCAGGTTACTCGCGGCCCGACCGCGAAAAGACTCGGCAAACAACCCCTCCTCCACCCCCGCGCCGCCCCCGAGCGGGCGGGCACCCTCTCGTTACGCTAATAAACCGCCTGTTCCCGATCAAATTTTCCATCAAAGGCCCGTGAAAACCCCGAATCGCGCGGGACCAAGCTCGAGAGGCATTCCGCGAGGGCGGGGGTGCGCGGGGTAGGGGGGAGAGAGTCCCTTCCGCCGATTCGCACGCTATTGACAAAGCTTTCGATGCTGTTTGACTTTTAGGGTTTCGCGTTGCGGCGGGGCGGGGGCGGGAGAGGGGACT
>NW_017550922.1:822332-836623 GCF_001854935.1 Bemisia tabaci | reverse complement strand
GGGGGGGGGGGGGGGGGGGGGTGTTGTTCGGCCCTCTAAACTAACCGCTTTTTTGCCGGCAGGGCCGCGAGTATTTGCTACTTGTGCTGTATCCCTGGTCCTCGACATGATAAGAGGGGGTCAGGCTGTCAAGTTATATTCAAGTTTGGCATTTCCTGGCTTTTCTTGGACTTCTTCGGGTTAGCGACGAGGAATATCGCTGGCCAAACTGTGAAACCACGCATCTCCATTTACGACATTGCAGACTTCCGGTCATGATTTTTTTTTTTTTTTTTTTTTTTTTTTGGTTTAGGGAGGGAACTAGTCGGCGTAAATTTTAGGAAACTTCCGTCTTTTTCTTCTTAATGTGCAGAATATTTTCCATAAATTTTAAGCTATAAAGTTGGACTGTTTCTCTTCGAAAAGATAACATTGGGTCAACATTCTGAGACCCCACAACGGAGATACATATACGTGGTTTTGCACTTAATCCATTGATACAGGGCCCCTTTTCGATAAGAATGCCTAATTCATTTTCTACACCGATTCTAGCACTTGCATGCGGGTACTCTGCCCACACAAAAATATCGATCAATCCGTTATGATAGGAAACAATATGTTTGGAGAACCCACACTGCTATCTACTTAATGGTCAGATTTGCCGAATGATGATTGGTGACCAAAGAGTTGACGAATTGGTTTAGCAATCCCAATCTAATGGTCTCGATAGACGATCAAATTCCCGAACCAATTCCGATCAAAGTAGCATCAAAGCGTCGGGAGTCATCAGTCTTAAACTCATTAATTTGCTTTATTTTAAAATGAAAACTTGGCAGAAATGTTTCCTGAGGCAGGAAATGATGAATGGTGGCACTCCATTCATGATCTTACTTTGAACAAAATAGTGCGGCCGGTCAAAACTTGATGGTAGATGGTGACCATCAGTCATCAGCACGTCTACTTTGATCGGAATTGGTTCGGAATTTGATCGTCTATCCGGGGCTTAATTCGCGAAAAAACTCGCCAGGTAAAGTTCTCGGCCCAGCATTCAACAGACATCATAAAGCAAGTTTTATTTCAAATTCGGATCAACATATTGCTCATGGACCATCATTAGAAAAAAGAGAGCGTTACCTCCAAATTTCATTTCTGCCTCGCAAACTTGATTTCGTAAGCGACAAGTGGCACCGCCGTTTCAAGTCGCTCGAATCTCGACTCGCAAGAACTCGCACTCGTTAATCATTAATAACTTTAATACACCTTAAAAGCTTCAGAAACTCTCATCATAAAAGATACACGATTTACGCCTGTGACATTGACAAACTCCAAAACAGATACCTCCGCGGGAACGCCCACTCGCGGCACCTTGCTTTCGCTCCGTCGTCGTGATGGAAAAGCTAATTTCGAAACAAAACTCGGCGCGTAATTATGTGCTCTTGAAAAGCCCGGCTCGAAAGCATCTGCTCAGGGCGCGAATTCCCCGCAAAGCTAACTGAAACAAGTCATCCCCCGAAACGATTTGGGGAACGAACCCCGGGCGGCGCAGGGATACTACCCTCTCCGCGGCTCATCGGGGGACGGACATGTTTCACGCGTTCGAGTATGGAATGCGTGCTAAGGAAGAACGCCGCATGTACAATTGAGAGTTGCCAAATTTTCCCGGATAAAAAATCAAGGTTGCCACAGAATGAAGAAGATGAAATTCCCTGACATTTCCCCGATTTCCCTGTCACGTTTTGGTAAAATTCCCTGACAATTGGACGAAGTTTAACAGAAAGGAACCAAGCCACATCAGCTATTGCCAAATTTAACTGGGCAATTTAATTTTTTACGAGAGAACGTTTGTGCGGATTCCTTTGAAATTGTTGAGGAATTTGCTTCAGACTATGGAGAATATTCACTGCAATTTGCATGAAAATCCGCAGAACCGTTTTCATGAAAAAAATTAAATTGCCCAATTAAATTTGACAATAGCTGATGTGGTTGGTTCCTTTCTGTTTAACGCGGTCCAATTGAAGATATACTAGATAGTTAAAAAGAGATATTTAAAATAGGTTTCCACACAAAATCTATTGTTTCAAACGTCAAACCTAGTCTAGAGAGCAAATTAAGGGGACACGACAATTTTTTCCCGACATTTTTGACATTTTCGTCATTTTCCCTGCCAATTCCAGGTTTTTCTTGACTTTTTAAAATTCCCTGACGTTTCCTGGTTTTCCCTGACTGTACCAACCATGAACATATATTTTAGAAGAAATTCATCCGTTTTTTTCCTGGAAATTATTAGATAAATCAGATTGAATCGCGAACAAAATCGTCTGAAGAAATTGAGGAAAAATTTTAAGGATTTTCCGAGTAAATTTGTATTTTATCGGAGCAAGTTTGGCAACGCCTGAAAGCTCGTACGATGTTTTCCCTTAGCAGCGATCGCGTCCCCCGAAAATCCGACGAGTGGTTCCCCGGAACCGCCGCGAGGGGGCGCTCCATTCCGGATCGGAAGAATTTCCGGAGCCGTCGAGTGTCTAATTGGAATACCAATCATATTTGACGCTGGGATATGCACGAAATTAATCGCGGAATTAGGCGCGGGGGCGCCGCCACCCCCTCCCGCCCCGCCCCCGCGCGCCCCTCTGGGCGGTGGTGAATTTCCGAAGAATCCGCAATCCGGAGCTCCCGCTAACTTCGTCGGCCCAAGTTGATTAATTAACTGCTCGTTAAAGTCTTTTGTCTGCGCCACGTAGGGGACGGGTGTACCGAGATCCTGGGTTGTTTCGTCCCGCTGGGCTGACAGAAGGGCGTAACTACACTCGAGGATGAGCCCGGGAAAGCATCGGGTTACGCGGAGGGTAGGGTTCATTGCCGAGGGTGATTGAGTTCTTTTGTCAGGAGGGCGACGATTTTTCGCCGGTGGCCTCCTCGGCTTTTTCGAGAGGTAATTTTATTCCAATTAACGGCTCTCCGCGCTCCGTTTCTGATTAGTCCGGCCCCGAGAGGTCGCGGGTATTTCGTGCGATAATTCGATTGATCTGCCATTTGAACCCATGGAAAAGGGTCGATGAGAACAATCCTTTATCATAGCTCCAAATCAGTGGCAGGTGCGATAATTCGATTGATCTGCCATTTGAACCTATGGAAAAGGGTCGATGAGAACAATCGATCCTTTATCATAGCTCCAAATCAGTGGCGTGTGCGATAATTCGATTGATCTGCCATATGAACTTATGGCAAAGGGTCGACGAGAACAATCGATCCTTTATCATAGCTCCAAATCAGTGGCGTGTGCGATAATTCGATTGATCTGCCATATGAACTTATGGAAAAGGGTCGACGAGAACAATCGATACTTTATCATAGCTCCAAATCAGTGGCGTGGCGTGCTTTGCGATACATCGATTAATCTGTCATTTAAACCTATAGAAAAGGATTGCAGGGGTGTTTGCAAAGAGCACCTTGATAATAGATTCTTAATCTTAACTTCAAAATGGGAAATATCGACAATCGATCGTTCACGCCACACCACTGCTTCAAATGGGAAAATGTCGATAGTCGATTGTTCATGTCGCGCCACCGGTATTTCGGGCGCTTTTTCCTGTAGGCACAAAAAAAAAGGCCAGACAAGGAATCGAGGGTGGCGTGTGGTAAGTAGGTTAGGCCACAAGCTAGAGCGTGCTTGAAGCAAGACGTTTCGAATTCAAGAGTTTTTTCTTGCTAAATTAATGAATAAATCAGAATTTTTGAATGCCTTTTTGCTTCCGTGTTATAACAATATTCCCTCTCATTTTTTAAAACTTACAAAAATCTCCTTGGATATTTTCCATTTGTCCTTACTAGAAAAAATATTTCAGGTCAAACAGCCGTAGCTCTGAGTTGAACCTCTACAAATGTTTATCTTGTGTTTCAAGCTGAAGCTCCTGAATTCGAATTTGACTGTCTTTAAACCTGCGGCTCCGGTCACTGAACCCGGAACGCAGACAGTATGTCTACACGGTCCATGATGAGTAATTACAGCTCTCGGATCCGAGGCGTTTTTTCGGCGCTGGTTACTCTTCCTGCTTATTGGCTTATCGAATATCAATTAGAAATCCGCTCTCCGAGACAAAAATACACGTGTAATTATCATGTTGCAATATCCTCATTGAAAACAAATTACTTTGTTGGCTGAAGACCTATACACTGAGAAAAAACTATGGCTTATAAACCTATTAGAGGTAAATATGGAACACCACTAATAGTAGTACCTCTACATATAATAATAGCACATATACCTTAGTTATGGTCTCTGTACCTTAATTAGGTACAGAGACCTTAGTATGGTTCACAGACCGAGAATCATTAGTTTATTTACGACTATTATAGGTGTTCCATATTTACCACTAATAGGTTTATAAACCATAGCTTTTTCTCAGTGTACGTCAATACTCTACAAAGTTTTCTAAAGTACTTTTCACTAAATTTTCACAACTTGGCAGTAAAATACTCACATTTTTATGCCACTCCATGTGTTGCCACATGTGTTGCCACATTCGGTGTTCTGTGTTCTAGGGGAATTCACATAAATCTCGAGTAAAAGTCAACAGAATAACTTTGTAAATAGACCCTTGCAAACAACGATTTGGTTCTAGAAAGTATTGAAAATATAGACACATTTTTTTTGCAGGTTGGAAAACACGGAAGGAGATAAAAACTGGCCTTTTCATGGCGCTATGTTGTAGATCTCCTAAAACCTGCTAATCTCAATGTAAACTATGAGGGGGCCCCCTGTGGGAATGAACTGTTTAAAGTAGGACCATGAGTGCGTCCCTAGCTTCTTTCCTCTTTATTATTCTGTTTATCCTTTATTTATCCTTTATTAGTCTTCTTTTATTCACCGGAAGCGCTACAAGTTCGGCCGTGGTGAGGAAAAACGCCGCATGGACATCCGAACGTCACCCATTTTCCTCCGATGAGAAATTTATTTTTGAGAGAAGCTAGTAATATTTTTCCTTGGAATTTTTGGACACTTTCATAGGTAAATCGAAAAAAATTCCCTGGAAAATTGGAAAAAAATTAGTCACAAATTTCCAGGAAGTTCACATTTCATCCGGAAACTTCGGCAACATCCGAATGCTCATATGGCGTTTCTCATTATGACATCAGAGTCGTAAATTTCCCCGAAAAACGCGGTACCATTTCTGCCCGAACACGGCGTTCGTCTCGCTTGTCGCGGAAATTGCCTGCCGCCTTTGAAGGGAGCGAAGCCACATTGGATTCTAATTGGACCCCGGCTGGAAAACGCCGCCGCTTTTCCTCCGCCGTCCCTTTTCCTCCCCCCTCCCCCCACCCGCACCGGTAATTGCGAAAAGCGAAACCGCAGTTGGCGGAAAGGCGGGGGGGGGGAGGCGGCGAGGGGTCGGAAACGTACCCTCGTCGATCGGGTATCGGTTTCTTTCCTCCTGCAAGTTGCATTGCATTGATCGACCCGTGAAAAAACCGAGCATCGTTGCGAGATAGTCCTAAAAATCCGCACTTTTCCCCCGAGGGATTGATATTTTGTTGTACGATCTGGCAACTTTGAAACCGAGCCCGCGGACGCGCCGACGGGATCGTTTCCCTGCGGAGGCTGATCATGACCGAGCGGTTGTTCTTGAATAAATATCGGTGTTTTTTAATGACCATGGGAAAATGAGTGGTTTTACATAACAAAATTAATTTGAATCAGAATGACTATTAAAGGGATAAGAGTGCTGGACATCGAAACATCTGGACGTTGAGTCGATCAGAGGAATCGTACTCCTCTTCTGTCCTAAAGTTTTTCCGTTCTTATAACTGCAGGGTGTCTACGAAAACTGACTGGCAAAAAATCAGTTCACTGAAAAAAGGGTTACGAGCTATATAGACATACCGTCCGTTCTGGGCTTAGAGGCCGAAAGTTCCGGGTGCTGGAGCCGTGGCTGCGGCTGCTTCGGGTGCTACGCCCGGAATACGGACATTAATGTCTATACACATAGCCCGTAAGTACGGCCTCCAAGGCCGGAGTTTTTTTCAGTGTACTTTTCTGGTACTTCCCCCCAAAGTGCAGCAATTTTTCGGTACGTTTAGGTGACAAAATTAAAAAAATGTCCATCATTCGAAATTCATCCGTGAATCGCGACAAAAATGACATACCTAGCGATTAAATTCGCAACTCATTGTTAGCTTGAAGATCGACTGTGTAAAAACTGCACCAAGAATCGTTCCGCAAGCGATTGCATATTTCCAGGCTGTCTTAAAAACACACGTGGCACGAAGTGAAAATTTCTGGACCCTCTTACGGCATTTCCGTACTTTTTCAGTGCTTTTGAACCGCCCTCTAGAATTCAGCGCTATTTCCGGACTTTCGGTACGAATGAACACCCTGTAACTGGTGCCCATCTACCTTACACACTACTGGCCTTGGTAGTGGAATTCAGAGGTACTTGCGGCAGGGTTAACGGCTTCCCCGACGAGTTGGCACTTGCGTCGCGGGAGCGGGTCGGAGCTGGAGCCGATTCCACGAGCGCGTACATCATCGACGGATGATAAATAATTAGCATTCGATACGTTTCGCGGCCGCACCGTGTAAATCGTCACAGCCGAGACAGCCGCGCAAGTAGCTCTCAGCCCGGTTGCCAAAATGCCAAAACACGCTCCTCCGCACGAAGACCACATATCTTAAAGACCCGCGAGCAAAGTAATCGGGTAAAGGTTCAATTCGGAAGTCAGGCTACTCTTCGTCTAGGAATATGATCATTTTTTTCATGAAAAGTACGAGATAATTCCAAGCCTTGAAAATAGGAACGCTACAGGCGTCGATGCTGATGACATCTCTTGATTGTAACTATTCCTGTTCAAGGGATGTCCATGTTGCGTATGTGATGAATTGAAGGCGCTCTGGGTCTCTTAATGCCAACGGTTGAATGCAACTATTCCTGCTTGAAGGATGTCTGTGTTGCATGCACGAAAAATTGAAGGCGCTTAGGCTAAGATCCACTTACAACGATGCGCTTAATCAAAGACAATATTATTAGAGAGCCGCATTAAGAATCTAAGAAATGTGATAGAATGAGGCAAAAGATAAACTCGACGATCGACACTATTTTTCCCTGAATGATGCTTGAGATGATAAGCAACTAGTTGAGCAAAAAGTCAAATAAAATTCGCCTGATAAGTAATGATGTGGGGTGGGCATTCTGGTAGGCGAGTTGTTGCAAGTTGGACTAAGATTGCTGAAGCAATTGGATTACATTTTACGATTCGGAACTACAATTTCTGGCTCAGTTGAGATACAACGTATGTATCATTATAGTTTTCCTATGTGAATAAGTATGTTCACGGGTGAGCCAGAAATTGTAGTCCTGATAGCAAAACAAAAGCCAATTGTTTAACTCTTTAGTTATCAGTCATCATGGAGCAAATCTGATCGCTGTCTTCCGAAAGTAACCCATTTAAGCAGTTGGAAACTTTCATTTTTGGGTCTCAAAAACTCGACCTTTGAAATTACCTTCTTGTTAGCATTGAAGGCGTGTCGAGCGCGTTGGAACCCGAGGGCCTCCAAAAACAATCGGCAATTTTCGCAGGACCGGGAGATCGTTAAACGCCAGTGGAACAAGGAAAGTATTCGCAAGACCGCAGCCCCAACGTGACCGCACTCAAAATTAATTACCTTTCATCGAATGCCGTTAGGCACCAACACCTTTTAAATCCACGGATTTCCAGGTCGATCCGACAACACAGGGACGAGAGGGGGCGGGGGCGGGAGCAACTCGATTAGTTTCGTGTTGGGATGAAACGAAGAATAGAATCGCCAAGGAGCTCTCGGGCGAGGGGGGTAGAGGGGACGGGGGCGCAAGGTTGCCAGGTTTGTCCATAAATATGCTACATTTGATGTTGTATTAAAGCGGGGGGAAATGCTAATTTTTTAACACTATTCGGCAACGATGGGGGCGGCAGCGAGGTAAAAGCCGAGTAATCTGTAAGCGGGGAGAGTCGCAAAAATGTCCGATTCCGACTCCGCGGTGCAAGCTCCATTCACGAACCGCGCCCGGTGTTGCCGGCTCGGGCGTTGACGGATTTTTCGCGGACGGCGGTGTGAAAGTTTGCCGAGTCCGGTGCGCTTTTACGAGTGGGGTGTTGCCGCGACGACTTTGGGTCGTGTTTTGTCTTTACGATCGTAAAATCTTCGACCCGTCGTTCTATTTTGGGCGAGGTCAGGTTAGGAATGCTCATGATCCTCAAGGTCTTCGGGATTTTGTCTTTTGGATTCTGAAATCGCGATCGCTGAACTTCGAATCCGCGTGCCTCCAGTCCTGGTAAAAAGAAGAGAGGTGCTACGATTGGAACCTTGTCTACGTGAGGAGGATCCTCTCGGAGACAGTATATTTTGGAGACCCTGCACTGTTATCTTTTGGAAATTACTCTGTCAAGTCAACGTTCAAATTTGCCTAATGATTGACGACCATAGAGCGATGGGTTCAGCAATCCTTACCTAATTTACATTAGACAGGATGTCTATCAAAATAGACTGGCCACAAACAGTACTTTTAAAGTACATTACCATGAAATTCAGCACCTCCTCAACAGAAAAGTTCAGTACTTTTTCAGTACGTCCAATCGACGAAATTCGAAAAAAACCGAAAATTTTATATTCGTGCTCGAATTACGCCAAAAATGTCGTCCCCACAAATATTAATACGTGGCTTGGAGATTCATTGAGCGCACAGCGCAATCATGCAGGCAGATACTACACTAAGAATTAGCGCGCACGCTGGAAAAAAAACACATTGGATCTAGAGTCCAGACTCTTGAAAACATTTGACAAGAAAAAGGACTCTTGATTCAATCAGATTTAAGCTTAAATCAAAAGGAAATCCGCTCAAATGAAGAGGCTGGGCTCTTGATTTAAGCTTAAATCTGATTGAATCAAGAGTATTTTTTCTTGTCGATGTTTTTAAGAGTCTATACTCTAGATCCAATGTGTTTTTTTTTTTTTTTTTTTTTTTTTTTTTTTTTTTTTTTTTCCAGTGCAGGGATTGCATGCGTTCCAGTCTCTACATATAAAAAACGCGCGTGGTATGAAGGAACAAATTCTGGTCCTTCTTGCGGGGAATCTGCACACTTTTCCAGTACTTCCGGGTCGCCCGTAAAAAATCAATACTCGTTCCGGAAATTTCAGACTACTAGACACCCCGCGTTTCACAAGTCCAGCAAAAAGCCCAACCTCTCGACATTTCGGGGTTCGGATGTCGTTTGTCGAACTCATCGATTTGCCAACAGCGTCAGATTAAGTTCCCGATTCTCCGTTCCCGCAAGCCTGGACCACTGCAATATTCATGACCGGATCTCTTTGTCTCGGACATTTCAGCCGGAGACTTTTCCCCGCGGAACATATTCGCTCGCCAGGGTGGAAGGGACGAGGAGGGGGGTTCGGCCGATAGACTCCGTCGAGGCCTCGCGCGCCCGGGCCCGCGTCGCGGAAGCTCCCAACTTTTGACTGGCAAGCTGTGAAATTGGATTACAAGTTCCATCGCGGGCGGACGGGTAGAGGGGGCGGGGCGGCTCGAGACCAAAAATTACGGACCACTTTCGTCGGATTTCACGGGTAGGCTCTGTATCGACTGAGCATACGTGTTGCGCCCGTTAGGGCTCCCTCCGGATTCCTCCAAAGTTCATAAGTTCATTTTTCCAATTCGGTTGAGGAGCGCTTCGATGACGCTGTAATATTTAAAAATTGCAAATGTAACCTTAGAATTACAAAAATGGCGAATGAGCGCCGATAATTATGATTGGCTGAAACGGTACGTCGCTCCTCTAAAGCGCACAGTCGTATCTTCATTTCCACGTGAAGTGAACTCCCCCCCCCCCCATTTATTGAAATTGATAGACAAAGCTATAGACAAAGGAGACAAACGGAAAACAGAGTGATCCTATCGGCCTGCTGCAAATTTCAGCTTGAGCAAAAAGAGGAGTTATTTCTGACAGAAAATGGCTTGAAAATCACGATGAGCGTATCGAGAAAGTCTGAAATACATTCCTAACTTCACAATCTACATGAGAAATATGTTTTTTTAAGCTTTCCGTTTCAAAAACAATACTGCGGCACACCTGCTGGTGAACATTTCGTAAAAGGAGTCGCTCCATCCAACCTTTGAGCACTATGATGCTACGAAATATTTAACACGGCTGACGCATCCGCGCGCAAATCGTGAGGAAGTACCATGATCCTCATCAACGCAAGGAAAATGTAAGTATAAACAAGACGGTTGATAAAAATCCCGTCTCATCACATGTATTTTGATGGGTTGGTGTCGGCCCTAGTGCGCAAGGTTTGGATGGAACGACTCTTTTTCCGAAAAGTTCACCTGCGCCGCACGGTGGATCGAGTCAATGGGAGGGGTCGGTCATCGCGCATCACGCGTCTTATTTTCTCTGATTACGGAGATTTCCCGCCCTTAGAATAGATCAAATTACACTCATTTTATGTATTTTTGGTCGTAGATTCCATTTTTGATCATTTTTCAGCCGAATAACGAGTTTTAATACGAGTTTGACACACTTTTTCATAACTATTGAAAATGGGATCCTCGATAGCTGTTTTATCACGTTACTTTCGGCGAATGGGACCGTAAGCATCTTACGCAAAGAATAATTTTGCAGAACTTGACTCAAGGACATTACTTGAGGAGTAAGGGAGGACGGCTTTACAGCCCCCTCACCACGAAGGTTGCCATATTTCTTTTAATTTCTGCTAACATCGTTTTTTGTCCATGTTAATTGGTTTCTCGCAATTGCATACTGACACATATACGGAACATTCTGATAATGTTCATTTTTCTTCTCTTTTCCTCCAGCCAGTCAATAGACGTTTTCATTTTTATGAACTTTCTACTCTTTCAGTTATTCAACAAATATTCATATTTCAAAAAATAGATCAATATATTAAAGAAATAAAAAAGAGACGTATATACTGTAGCTTCTTTTTATCGAGTCATCCTAGAAAATTATTATAGGTACTTATCACCAGATAAAAAAATTGAAAGTGCAGAGAAAAAAAAAATTATATTATCTTCCATTATTTCATTTTGTTCCTCGATGTTTGGAGTGAAGTTTGAAACATATTTATTGAATAAATATTAAAAGAGGAGGAAATTTACTTTTCATGCAAGTTCTGATCCCTTGAAGAACCTCTGAGAAGGACTATTGTCTCTTGAAGAAATTTCTTGTATTTCTTCTTTTTCAACCCACAACCAGTTTTTACTTTCTCGCTACCCTAGGGTAGAGAAAGTATTGCCATCCTCCAAGGGGGGGGGGGAGTTGAAATTGTATTTGTATGGAGCTCATGAAAGAGTTCTAGGTATGTTGAAGACATTTTGCAAGAAACGGGACTTGTGAAATATACAATGCGCAAAACGTACACCTTAAACTTTATCGCACAGTATAACGCTGATCGAATCAGCTTCAAAGACTAATAGAAGGTTAATGTCTCATCCAAAAATATCAACAAATAAGCCAAAATCAGTAATCAGTAGAAAAATTATCGAGATTGAAGGATATGGTGTGATGCACGATTTTTTTGGTGACAATAGAGCAAGATCGGATTCCCAGCAGGCGCGACTTCCTATCATTCAAATGGACCGTTTTCGCAGATTAGCGGATATTAGCGGCTAATTATCTATACTATAAGCTCCAAGACCTCCTAATTTTGCGAAACTGGTGACGCTTAGTTCCAGCGTTCTACCGGGCCGATTTTCATGATTTTTGCGGCTATCGACGGGCAATTGTGTCTAGATAAGCCAACTCTTTTCAGATTTTCAAAATATGGCCCAGGTTTTTTTATATTACGTGGTAAAGTTGCGAATTCTCCCATTTAAACAATGTAATTTTATACTTCTTGTCATAGTTCGTTTGAGCGTTCTACCAAGCCGATTTCCATGATTTTTGCGTAAATCGACAGGTAATAGGCCCTAGATGAGCCCGCTCTAATCAGATTTTGGAAAAAGGACCCAGGTTTTTTTAAAATCACGTTATAAAAGTGAGTGAGTTTACAGAATGCTCCGGTGCTGCTACCGCTATGCGCGGGAGGATGCGCAGTGGTCAAGGAGGTTGCGCAGTAGCTGTGTAGCCTGCGCATCAGCTCTACACTTATCTCCACAAGATTCGCGCCTTGGCCCTCATGCAGAGCGGTGGCCGATTCGTCTAAGACGTCGAGTGCGTCCACAACGAACTCAATGTGGGATCGATCCCCGACTCATGAAATCTTAATTATTACCTGACTATCATTGTTCATTGTTTTACTGCAATATTTCATCAATCAGTCATTCCAAAACGCGTCCTTTTAATTTTAAAGTAATTTTAAGTAAAGTTTAAAATTAAAGTATACCTCATATCGTAATTTTTTAGGGGAAAAATAAAACTAACACTTATAGGAGGGTAAAAATAGGGCCGCGAAGCGGCCCATTGATGGCGCGGAGCGCCTTCAGGGGGTTGGGCCGCGTAGCGGCCAGGGGGCGTAGCCCCCTAGTTACATAATATCATTCCTGATAGTGTACAGGAGGCAACCCAACAAAGGATTTTGCGGACACTTGTGGACATTTTTTTATCGGGCTATTTTAACATTTTTTTGGGCGTTTTTTTTAAAGCAAGCTTTGGAGGTGGTTTTGATCCTCCTAAAAATATGCCAATGCACATTAATGATATACCAAAATGTTCCTTAAAGGGAGGAGAATAAGCATGTTTAATTGAAATTTTGATTTATCTGCCACAGAACTCATGCAAAAGCGAAATAAAACCTTGAGAATTAGACGGCAAATTTGATACCACCTGCAATGTCAGCTTTAGGCAACCCGCATGTCAAAGCGGAAGGGTTCAAAGATCCTAGAACCGTGGATACATTCATTTTGGAAGCTTAACTACTAGAAAACCAAGAAAAAATATTTAAAATCAGACTTTTTTTTTCGTCGCCCATGACCGACCTCTACCATTGACTCGATCCACCGTGCGCCGTAGGATCGTTTTTGAAGTGACAAGCTTAAAAAAAGCATTTTTCTCGCGCAGATTATGAAGTTAGGAGTGCACTTCAAACTTTTCCAATGCGGTCATAGTTATTTTTGCGTCATTTTCTATATGAAACGAGTCTTCTGTTTGCTCTAGCTGAGGTTTGCAATACCCATTGGTTGAAGCGGGTGGTTGTTACAGACTAGGGAAGAAACTACGGTCAAACGATAGTGGTAAGATCTCAGTACGACTACTACGAGGAAGCTAAGATGACAACTGATGAAAATTTTGCAGCAAAGGAAGGGCGACGGGATATTTGGAAACGTGTTCCGTTGGATATCACGCTTCCCAAGAGAGAGACCGTTAAGATTATTACCGAATGCACCGATAGTTGCTGGCTTAATGCTTCTGCATGCATGTTCGTGCCATTATGGGTTCTTGAATGTGAGTGGGGTCTATCTAGAATAGGCACCAATTTCCTTTACGTCACACCAGTGATGCTAATACATCAAGCTCAAAACGGGGTTTCCTTCCTTCCTTTCTTCCTTCCGATCTTTTCCTTTTTAACTTAACCCGTTATCATTACACTATCAATCATACGATGATTTTTTGGGGGAAATTTTTTTTTATTTACTTGAGATAATATAAATTTGTAATTGCTGCATGTAAAACCTCTAAATATACGACGAATGTCTAGTCATTTCGCCGACAGGGAATTTAGACTTTGACAGGATTAGAGGCTCGCCTTAAGAAGGGTGCACACTAAGAATCGGAAACATAGCTTGAAGACTTTTCATGAACAGCCAAAAAAAATGAAAAATAGAAGAAGAAAAAACATGTTGATGAAACTTTATGGACAAGACATGTTTTTAAAGGGGCGCAATGCCGTCCATACCATTAAAAAGATTATTCTTTCCAAACTTGAAGAGTCAAATGTTTGGGGGAAAATAGTCTTGAAAGTGATCCTACAGATGGAAACGAGTATATGCAATGGACGTAGAAGCTAAGAATAGACTAACTGAAGACAACCCACTAGTGACCCTTCAGTAAGCACATCTTTCTCCCCTCAGTCTCCAACAACCACCAACTTTAACCAAAAAGATCATTCCATTTTCTCTTGGTCTTCCCTGTCTATCGCTATGTCTATCAATTTCGATAATGAGCCTGCTATTAGGAACCAAATTAGTCACCGGAATTCCAACTCATCGAGTGAGGCGGCGGCGTAGGTAAGTTCGACAACTCGGCGGGAAGCGTGGACGGTGGTGTTGTAGTAATTAACATATGTTGTTCCCGGGCGGGGGGCGGGGAAGGGGGGCGTTGGGGGG
>NW_017550922.1:797412-822307 GCF_001854935.1 Bemisia tabaci | reverse complement strand
GGGGCCAGGGCTGGCTCTGTGTTCGGGCTAATCGCCTGTTGTATTATTCATACAGGAGTTGAGACTTGCGACTCGGACTTCAAGTTCGGTTCGTTCAGTGGCCTGGCGTGAATGATCGATTATCGATAGAACCCCATCTGAAGCTATGGTAAAGAATCGATTGTTGAGGTTTTCGTTGCTAGTACCCTGTAAATCGATACTTTTCCGTAGGTTTAAATGACGGATCAATCGATATATCGCAAAGCCACGCCAATGGTTCGGTTCCTTGCGAATCCGACTCCATCTTTTTGTGCACCCCGGACGAAGACGACCGTCGTAAGTCACTTTGTAGGGGATCTTCGATTATTCGACTAATCGTAATCGATAAGTTTTGACAATCGATTGCCTCCAATAATCGACTACTGTACGAATTAAATTGGAATCAGCGTATTTCATGATGTCTAGTTTTCTTGGCAAAGCTCATTCCCTGATTTTTCCCTGATTTTCAGCTCATTCCCAGATGAGGAACCGAAGTTTTCTCCCACTTTCCCGGGATTTTCTTGGGGAAAAGATTTTAATTTTCCAGAGTTTTAGATATGCATATCGATTTTAATTCATCTTACAGCCATTCCTTTGGCGCACGTCAGATAAGACCGCCAAATTTGAAAACGAAATGATCCCTGGGTGGTTCGAGAAGAGATTCCCGGTTTCTGGAACAGATTCCCTGATTTTCCCCGTAAATTTTCATTCCCTGATGAATCCCGGTTTTTCCCGGTTTTTAAAAAAACTAGACACCATGGCGTAACTGAACTTCGCGTTTCCTGATTTCCTCTCGAATTTTTCGCATTTAAAGAAAAATCAAACAATATGATTCCTGAAACTTTCTTACGTTTCTCGAGCCTTATAAAGAATTTATTCATAACATTTCGAGTCTGACTTTTCTGTAAGCAAATCGATGGTCAAAGTACAAAACCACGTGCCTCTATAGCGGTGTATCAAAATCGCTACCGTTTTATTTTTTCGAAGAGAAACAAGCCAATTCGAAAGTTGGAAATTTATACAGAATATTCTGCTGACAGAAAATAAAAATCAAGAAAGTATTCAAGGCATTACGTTGAATGGTTTCCATAGAAAAAATAAAGCGTGACAGGAAGTTTGCAACGTCGAAAACTGAGATACGCGGTTTTGCACTGTGGTCATCTAAATAAAACAGGAAAAAAAATTGTGCAACATGTAGTTATGCTCATTCTAGTTAGATTCATTCCATTAATCGAAAGAATAATTGGATGGATTAAAGAGAATTGGCCGAAGTACACTTGGACTGCATTTTGCAATTTGGAACTATAAATTTCGGCCCGGTTTAAAAACAACGTATGTGCCATTAGTTTCCCTATGGACATAAGTGTTTTTCCAAATGAGCCGGAATTTATAGCTCCACATTTTAAAATGCAGTCCACTTGACGTTCTTTGATTCCCTCTCATATGTTATTTTCTTAACAGCGATAACCTGACTTAAAATTTTGGGCATATAGTCTCTAAAGTCTACGAGCTATTGATAAACAATTTCATGTGCTAGCGTTGTTTCAGTTTCTGTTAAAAAAAATAAATCACACAAGAAAATTATGTAACGTGATTTATGCAATTAGACTTTTTCTGGTCAATTTCATCCAACTCGTACCAGATAAGCAATAAAAAGTGTGATTATGAATACTTGGCATGGGCTTCTTTCGCATGATATTGATTTATTTTCTCGTCAATTTGTTTAATTTATTTACTTTTTTTTTTAGGACTTATATCCTCTTTGTGTGCTGCAACCTTGAATGGAACCTTTATGAAAGAAATGAGTTAGAATTATAAGAGGTTATTGAAAATTTTTGTAGAAGACGAAGAATTCCTTCCGATCGATGTTTAATTTTTTCCCCTTGGAAAATACAAATTTATTTCTATTAATTTTCAGGATTAATCGAGTTCCTTGATTGCGAAGCTCGATTAATCGAGATCAAACTAATGAATCACTAATCGGTAATCGAAAGGTACCGACGAATCGATAGGTAATTAATCGAATATCGGAGCACTCCTATCGTGAAGTTACTTCGAGGGGTCCTTGGTTCTCGTCCGTCGGGTCGATTATCCGATTGTATCGCGGCTGCACGGACGAAGACGGGACGCGAAAAGATCACCGATTCGATTGATCCAATTAGAATTCCGATCCTCAGCGTCTGTATTTTTGCGGGCCACGGACTGGAATTAAGACTTCCCCCTTCTTCCGCTTCGAGTAATGAGGGTTTCTATCCGACTCTGGGCCGAAACGATGGGACTGAACATTCCTTGTTACTTACGGTCCGACTGTGAGTCGTGTTCTTTACGGATTCAGCGAATGTTGAAAAAGTCACTTACCTGTAACAGACAAAAAAGAAAATGACATCAGATATGATATTTCAAATTAGCTATGATTGTCGCAGACAGTCAATTATTGACGGCAATTTGCAAATGACATGCTCGTTAACTTGTCAAATTCCAAAATACATGGCATCGACATGGTAAGGGATTCATCGAAGAATCACTTCAAAAACATGACCACGGCTTTGAGGCGCCTTCGAACCCCAGCGATACTCTCCGCTTTGCCGGAAGGTTAGTTTAGTTGCTTAACCTAAGCAAACTCAGCTAAGATCACCGACTTGATACAAGCACTTGCCGGTGTGGTAGCTGGTGCCAGGTGCCATCCATTCAAGGAGAGACACATTTCTGTTTTAATTTCAAGCATAATAATCAAAGCTTTTAATCTTGTTTTTTTACTTTACACTTGCTTATTCAACATGAATAGATTTGCCAGCGATTGCTAACTGCCTGCACAGTGACAATGGAAAGAGTTGACGTTTTATTTGAGTCTACAAAGCTGACGGGAAGAGTTCTCTGATTCTTCAGGATTCACCTCATTAAATTGATTAAAATTTTCCCACAATTTATCTTAAAATTTGCATGCGTAGAACTGGAAATTAAACATTTTTGTCATTAAAGGCTCTGCAAATGACAGGTGAACCTTTCTTTCAGATATTGATCATTCAATGAGTGTTAATCGTAGGCCTCATACTGAAGAGTATTACTGCACTCAAAATTCTGACTGTGACTTGGAGCATTGAGCCCCAAACCACATTGACACGCTACTTGATTGTGTGGGCAGCTATGGCGATTTTCAGCTTTCAGAGTTTTTGAAATTCCAAGCCTTCTTAGTGAAATTCACTATCGTTTCTCTGAATTACCTGAGAATTCCAATTTTCCATGTTTAGGACCCAAAAACTATCATGCTTGCCAAAAAATCTAAAAAAGTCTTCAAATATTCGAACAGGAACCCTCGAAAAAGTCACCAAAAGCCCTTGCACTTCATTTCAACTGCACTAACTCCGAATAAGGATCGCCGTGGATATTTCGAGGACACGACGAGATACGACATCGACCGAGATGATGCGTCTTATTATTGTCGTCTTGGGGTCGCGGGCGGGCGCTGAGAAACGGGGGCTAATCCCGTCAGTCGGGCTCAAGAGATCTACCCGACGGTATTCGCTATTCGCCATCCCGACCGAGAACATAAGCCCGGCCGCCTTTTTGTCGTCCGAGAAAAGCCCGCGACGGGAAACGCGCTTTCCTTGGATTTTCCATTCTTCGGCCGGGCCGCCCTTTGTCACCCGCCCCCGGCCCTCATCCCCTCTCTCGCCGCCGCCGAGAAAGTCATAACACGGTGGCCTATTCGCTCGGAAAATTAACGGCGGCGAGTTTCCTTTTTTGGGTCGCGGATTTTCCGCCCGCCGCAGATGATTGACGACGATTCGGAAGGCACGCAACTCCATCCCAACGTTGCAATATTGACTCGAAAAGTATAATTTTTCGGAAGAATAAGACGGCGCGATCTGGTCCAAATTTTTTCTTATTTTCTAGTTAATCTTGGAAAATTTATTGAAATTTTGCGCTGAAAACGCACTAAGTTGGCAATTTTGAAAGACGGTCACGTTCCTTCGTCAAGGAAATGACGGCTTTTGGCGGTCGCTGCAAAATTTGACTGACTTTCGCGTGAAAGGTGGAAAAAAAATCATTGAAATTCTTAGTTAGAAATAGCCATCCAGGGTGTGCACAGTCACGGTATGGAAAAACAATTCCCTAATTTTCTTAGGTTTTCCCTGACCAGAATTATCAAAATTTCCATGTTTCGCGTAACTGGCAAATGGAAGAATCGAGTGAACCTTTTTTCTTCCGGTAATTAATTAAAATTGTCATTACTCACTGGTGCTTAACCCTCTGTTCACACTTCAGAGTGAAAATTAGACTCAGTTTGATTCATTGTGAGGACAGCGCTGATGTTTTTCCAAAAATCAAACTTTCAAGATTTTTCCAGATTTCCAGCATATTGCAAAAAATTCCCTGGCCAGACGTGCTGAAATTCTCTGGCGATTCCGTTTTTTTCAGACCTGTGGATAGCCTGCCAACGGTTTCCCGGTAGAAATGGATTTTGCGCAGAGAAAAGAGACCCTCCATTCGTATCTCAGCTACTGTGGAAGCTTTTACTTTCGGGACCTCAACAATTAACTGTTGACTTACCTACATGACTGATGTTCAACAACGTGTTGGCACTTTCGTTTTGCAAACAAACCGAAAATGGCCGAAGTTTGGGAAACTCGTTTGGCTCATGACGTCGCCCGAAGCTCATCAACCACCATGTAGGTAGGTCAACAGCCGAAAAAAGAGTGATGACTGTTGCTTCCTTATAATTGTCCATAAGGAAATGTTGAATCCCCGAATGTAAAAGCTTCCACCTATCACCAAGAGGCCAGTGGAGGGTCTCATGTCTATAATTTTGCGGGTGGAGATTTCGCAAAGTTGCGATGCAGTTACGATCTTTCATTAGACAACGACGGATTTGGGCGGTCACCGTGGTGACATTCCGTCCTGACAGGGCGATTAGTCGGTCGTTAAGGAGCGATTCGATGTTCGGTTTTATGTCTTTTTAAGTCCCTATCGCGCATTCGAATGTTTATCGATGCGTGCATGATTGGTCGTTACTTTTTCCTCCATTATTTTTACGCGGCGCGCTCTACGGATTATGAAAATTTTTCGCATTTTACGATTCGGACGAGGATTTTCGGTGCAGGTTTTCCGGCCAAATTCACAATCAGATATCGATGCTGAAGCTATAAGGCGAATTTTATCAACTCCTTCCTCGAATTGCTTGGGGGAATGCGATTCAGTAGGTTCCATTCTTTTTTTATGTCGGAACCTGATCCACAGTTTTCGATAGACACCCCCCACAGCCAATATTGTATTTTAGAGACCCCGCACGTTTAATTGTACTACATTTAGCAATAAGGAACTAAAATTTGTGGCTTATGCATAGAAACACTTATCTGCATAAGAAAACTAAAGGCACGTATGTTGTTTCTAAAATTAGCCGAAAATTGTGATTCCTGCTTGCAAAATGTAATCAAATTGTTAAAACTACGAAGAATATAATCGAGTGAAGTATAAGATAAATTGGACTGCGTTTAACAGACAGGAACCAAGCAACATCAACTGCTGCCGAAGACTGGGCACTTGAGGGAGAACGTTGGTACGGATTCCTTTGAAAACTTTGAGGAATTTGCTTCTTACTATGCAGAATATTCACTCAAAGCACACAAATCCGCACAACCGTTTTCATGTGAAAATTAAAATTGGCAGTAGATGATGTGGCTTGGTTCCTTTTTCCTTGACGTGGTCCAATTCGAGGATCAACGCTATTTTTGGCTTAATGATAATTGCGTAGCAAGAAATGTTATTTATTATCATTATATTACATCCGTATTACATCATATATTACATCAGTCATCATATCATATATAATCATCATCATATATTACATCAGTCATTATTAAGCAAAATAAATTTTGCTTAATAATGACTGATGAATGCCGGAGTCAGCATTTTGCGAGGCGAATTATTGGAAATTAAGTTAGGAAAGAAAGATTTGAGTCCGAAAGTAACTTTTACATTATAGGAAAGACAAAGCAGTGCGGGGTCCCTGAAAGATACCGTCTCTGGGTACAGCAGGCATGAAAAAGGTCGGGAGGTCCCGAGAACTTTTACAAAAGCACCCCCCCCTCCCCCCATTGCATGTGAAACTTTTTCCCGTGGACGATCACACGAGATGAGATTAAAAATGCGAGCGAGCGATGTGCAATTCATACTGTCATCGCAGCACACGTCATCAAATTTTCACGCTGTAACTTTTTCCTCTATTTTTCTATAAACTTTTTTATAAAATTGAATGCGATAACGATAAGACACATTGCAGCACCACTATTTGCAGAACGTTCCAATTTACGGAATGCTGTTCGCGTGACGAACACTTAAAACTATCTACTTAACCACCTTCCGTCATTACTGGAGGCGATACTAATGAGTGTCAAGACACAAGTCCATGCCTCGGGCGACCGTTGAAATAATAGAATGTTTAGTCTTGGTGAGCACTCATAAAAAACGCCGTTGTAATCGAACGTTGTCACATTTCCTTCGATAATGTACTTAATTTTGAGACAAATTACAAATGTTTTCTTAAGATTTACAAGATCACTAGATTGTACTGCGAACGGAATTCTCTGAAAAATTGAAAGGAAGAAATGCAGAGGTTTTCCAGAATATTCGTACTCCAAGTGACCACCCAGGAATGACTTAAGATACTTCTTCATGATTTTTGACCCCTCACTCTCCCGTGGTAAGGTCCGTTCTCTCCTTCCTAACCTCCTTTGAGAGGGCTTAGATCCTCCTTCGTCCCTTAGAAACTTCGTTGGTCGTCAGTCCCCAAACGGAGGGACTTAATTTCACCCCAAAATTGCAAAATTAACAAAAGGGATACAATTTTTCACAAGAATTGGAGTGTGGGATTTCCGTCCAGAATTTCGCTGATTTTTGCGCGTGATAAGAAGAAAATTAAATGACAGTTAAAAACTCTTAACAGTTTCTTCACAAAAATACAACTAGCAAATAGATACGTTAAAAATAAAATGTAGTTACGTTCTTTCGTCCAGGGAAAACAGATTTTGAACGGCCCCGAGGGACAATCTGGATTGCATTTTGCAAAAAGGAACCAGGAGCTTTGCAGTGTTGCTAACATTGTGCAACTTCTTTTGTCTTGGAAGAAAAACCTGATTATTCACTAACGATTTCTATTTTACTCCCTAAAAACTGTAAATTTAAGACAAAATCCCCATGTAAATTTTATATTTTTTCATGGTTTCAGTAATTCCATCGCAAAGGATGAAAATGCACTAGTTTAGCATCACTGCAATTTTTCTGGTTCATTTTTGCAAAATGCAATCCATCTAGCAACGTCGAAAAGCTCAAACAGCGTTTTCCTCACCACAGCGCGGCGGAGAAGGGGCGCCGCGCGATGACGTCACACCTCACCCAGATCCCACTCGACGTCAACTGATGAGGCCCTCCGACTTTTTCCCTTGAATGAAACCCTCAGATCTCCACCAGCCACAAAGTCTCTCGGAAGAGATCGCCTCTCGTCCCACGCTCGAGCGCCACGTTGCCGCCCTGCCAAAAAATCCCCAAATCCTTCGTTAAATCCACCGCGAGTCACGTGACGATCCGGCAACACCGCGGGGCCGTTTCAGGAAGCGGCGCGGACCACCCAGGAAGCACGCGCGGGTCGGATTTTTCGTCGCGGGAAAACCAAGCGGATCCGAATGCAAAAACCACCTAACTGTAAATTATCATGACCCTCTATCTCAATGCATCACGATACGATCGAGGGCTTATACTAACGTGCAGATACGATGTTTCCGCGAAACGAGCTATATGCACAAAATTTCCGGGAAAACCGGGCGGACCCGAATGCAGAAACCACCTAACTGTACATTATAAATTGACCTTCAATCTCAATGTATCACGACACGATTGACGGCTCATTTTAACGTGCAGATACGCTGTTTCTGCGAAACGAGCGATATGCACAAAATTCTCGCTCGGTTTCGTCTTTCGCGAGATGCGACCGAGGGACGCACCGAGGGGGAGGGGGGTGGGCTCGGCGGGTGTCGCTGGAAACTGGAGTTGGCGCGCGTTTCGTTTCGCGGAAATAGCGGGATGAAATCGATTCGGAATCGATGACAGCTGCAGTTGCAGTTGCGATGTCCGGAGCGGCGCGGTGTGAACGGCGAGCGGCTGGAAAACCGGTACCGGAGCCGGGACTGCACATTGTAAGCGGGAGACGACATGGCATGGCCGAGTACCGCCGGTACCTCGTCTTCATAATGAGCGGATTGAGACGTTTGGCGTAGGACGCCCGGGGCGTTGACCACCGGGTCAGGGTCGAGGATGACGCTTTGCATTTAGAAATTTCCTCACTTTTAAAGGTTTTTAAAGATTAACGACTCCGCCGTGACGACTTACAAGATCGTCGACCAAGAAAATGCTTTGCGTAAGACATGTTTAACGCTACAGAGAGAATAAGGAACTAACACGTTGAGGGTCTCACAACTGCGAGTTTTCGCGTATTGGAGGTCTGTATTTGACGGAATAATCAGGATTTTCTCAATTTCAGGTCTGTAGGCTTATTTTAACGAAAAATTTGAATTTATCGCCAAAATCTGCCTTCAGACCCGTGTTCAGGTTAGGTCTGATGAGAGACCGAAAATCAATATTTTCGGTCTGACCTTCCATACGCAAAAAAACGTTACGTTGTGAAAAATCATCACCTAGAAAGAGCCCATACCGATACTCCTTCTTTCATTGAAAAATGAAGCGCTAGAAGAGCATTTCTCGGTTGCAGTGTCTCAAAATCTCCGCTAACGTTTCCAATACAATTAAAGCAAATGTCTGTAATTTTTGGAAACTTTTACTGATATCCTAAATGATTTTACAGTGCTAAAAACGTAAAATTTCAAGTTCACCCAATAGTTTCCTCTCTGAAATAAAAATTAGCACTGGATATTCTGTAACACCGCAACCAAGAAACGCCCTTTCTACACCAAACGCATCAAATATTCATGACTTACCATGAAAATTAATTTTTCATTAGGAGGTATGTGGAAATGGAAGGCTCATGTGGTGTGTTTCCTTAGCACACCAGGATACAACGTCTTCCCTCGACACGACAATATCGACGGGTCGCAAGCGTCGCTCGCAGCGTCGGTCGCCGGCGGTGCCAAACGCGGCGTCGCGACGCGGACGCGGACCTCGGGCTGGCGGGGCGTGCTATTGTGAATGATAGAGCGTCCTTAAAAAAGCATTACACGGTGTAATGGTGTAAATGATGCACGCTAATCGGCCAGCAGCGCCGCGACGACCCGCGACCCGCCGCGCCGTCGTCGTCGCGCCGAGCCCGAGCCGAAACAAGACATTAAGAAATTTCAATTCCAGTTCACAACTTGAGACGCCCGGCTGCCGAGACTGCACCTCGCCTCCGGAATATCCCGTTGGAACCCCCGTTTTCTTCAGCGAACTGGCAATGCTTGGTGCAATGAAATCCGTGCAGGTTGTTCCCGAAACGACCCGATTCGCGAGATGCTAATTGTGCGCCACTGCGGGGGATGAAATCAACTCGGGAAGTTTGGAGGCTTTGCAATGGTGGAAAAGGTTTTAGAGGCTCTTTGCGGCCTAAGTTACTTTTGATTTTCTCCGCGAGGGGACACACAAATCGACGGTAATGTTGCATGGTGTCAACAAACCTAAAATCTGATCGTGGCGTCAACTGAATCAGTGAGAACGAAAACACACCAACTCGGAAAAATGAGCATAGTCAAGACACACACAAAAATGCACAGTAGATGAAGAAATTAGTCTAGGAAAAAGATTTTTGGTGCCAAAAGACAAGCACTTAGGGACATTTTAAAGGTCTAAGTTGGAACAGATGCGCTAACTTCAATGACCTTCATAAAAATTGACAGTCTTTAATTAAAATCGAGCATTTTCGAGTTACCGAGTGGATGTGTTTTCGATCTCACTGATTCAATTATTGTAGACGTCGTGCTCAGGAGATGATTTAAAACTAACCCTGAGCTTGGCGTCAACGAACAGAAAAATATCATCCCTTAAAATTAAAGTAACAAAATTGAGTTTCGTTTTATTGAATGCACCCTGCAACTAAAAAAAAATAAGTCTGCTCAAGTGAAACTTCAAAGTGTTTCAATTCAATGAAGCCCCCATAAATCGGACCCTTCCGCATATTTTAATGTCATTTTTTTCAAATTCCCCACACATGAAAGATGATTTTAGGAAAGGTAGTATTGACCAGGCAGTCTAATGTCGTTAAAAGCTAGTAAAAAAGAATTAACTGACAACTGATGTAGCGTTTACTGCCGCGCTACGGAAAAACACCGTATACGCATTCAGACGTTGCCAAATTTCCTAGACAAATTACGAATTTTCTGGAATAATTGTGAATATTTTCCTTCCCAGTTCTCACAGAATTTGGTACATAATTGAACCCAAGATGTCTGAAAGTGTAAAGTGAAACTATTCATAATTTTCATCAAAAATAATTATTTTCTGAGAGGTAATTTAGCAACATTCATCTTCTCATACGACATCTTCACTTAGCACGGCAGTTTAGTGTTTAATAGGTTTCCGCAGTGTCGGATTCTGTGATGGGTCCTGGCTGGGAAACAAACCTTAAGTTCGCTGGCTGCGGGTCCGCAGAATTTCAGCTTGATTTCCCTGGGGGCGTTCCGTCAAACATTAAGTTATTTCCTAGGGTCCGGTCCGGCGATTTCTGCAACCGCCGGGTTGCGGAGGAGCTCAGCTTTTATTACATCGATTTATATCTTGTCGATGAAAAAAGTTTCAAATTAATGTTGAGCGTTTACGCTGCGAGGTGCTTGTAGGTGTCTCCGCTGATTTTCGTCCTCCAGTTCGACAGGAAGGGATTTAAACCGAGAAAATCTGGTTTTATTGGGAGTTTGGCGAGACAAGACATAGACGCAATCGTTTTTGATTAGTAGCGCAAGTTGGATTGCGCTTAGTAGAAAGGAACCAAGCCACATTCGGCAATTTAATTCGTCAAAAGAGAACGTTTGTGCGGATTCCTTAGACAATTTAAAGGAATTTGCTTCGTAATATACAGAAAATTCACTTACATTTGCACAAAAATTCGTCCTACCGATTTTACTTGAAAAATCTAACGTCATGGTGGTAAAATACGCCCTAGTGTTTCTTATAATCGAAATTCCTCGATAATTCAGTAAAATTTGCACAAGAATCCGCCCAACCGTTTTCATGTCAAAAATCTCACGTCATGGTGGTAAAATACGCCCAATTGTTTGTTACTATCAAAATTTCTTGTGTTTCATGAAGTCAAAATTGATTCATGACCTGTCAATGACTAAATTGTAAAGATTAACACAATAAACTCACAACGAATTTGTACTTGGGGTAATTTTAGGTCGTACTATTGTTTTGTTTTTTTTTTTTTTTTTACCAAAATTTCGATATTACATCAAATCACGTAATCACTAGATCAGTCTATGAAAGAGTACACCAGATGGGACCTCGAGAGCTCGAGAAAAAAAGCTGTTTAAGAAACGAACAACCCCTGAGCTGTTGAATGAGCAATATTATGAATACAACCCTTATACGGGTTCGTATGATGGGAAATAAGAGAGTTTTTCCACTCAAGCTGCCAACATTGGAGACTTGCTGCCCTCGTCTTCGCGATCGATCCGACGCCCGCCACCCTCTCGCGCTTTGCATCCGCGTTAATTCCTACTTTCGGTTTCGCACAAATTTCGCCACCTCGAAATCTTCAGCGCTGGGTCTCGAGCAGCGTTGCCGTCTCGTGCAAAAATTCCTAAAACCCTCCATTAACCTTGCTAGTTATACTTGAAAAATGACAGCGCTGGTCTTGAGGGATGACGCGCAGCTCGACTGTGCCGAATGTCAGTTTGATTTTCTCAGTTCTGGGCCGTACGCGGGGACTCCATTCCGATTTCTAATTCTCCTTTTTGGCGAGGAGTTTCTCGGAAAATCGGCCCGCGTTTTGAGCGGAATTCGAAGCTGCTGAAGGGTCTGAAGCCTGTCTGCGGAGTTCGGATATTCAACTTTCTCAAACTTCTCCTACGCATTCTTCGAATTACTGTCAAAATCGGTCGGTTCGATCGAATATTCTCCGAGTTATCAGAGGACAAGACAATTTTGTCCGACTCTATACGGTATGGATATGAGGGGAATGCGTTGGGCGCTTCTTTTCGTCCGAAATTACTTTTAGACTTCCGACTTCTAGAATTTTCATAGTATTTTCCTCCATCATCCTCAACTTTCTGCGAAATTCCTAATAAGTAACCTTTCAAACAGAGATCGGAATTTTTGAGTGTGCGGTTACAAGTGGGAGCTTAATATCCGTTCTGTACCAATATTTCATCAAATCCTTTTCTTTTTTTTCCACGTAAAGCTTAATAATTATTTTTGGAGGTAACTATTAACTACGGGCAACCTGTTCAGAATGGGCACAGAACATCATGAGAGGATAGAAGTAGTCCGCGAACGATGGCTATTCTCATGACGAACAAACTTCTGCAGGACTATTACTGCTCTTGGGCCACTCACATGGCCAACATAAAATGTTGAAGGCAAATTGATCAAGGTGACCATGAAACATAGCGAAAAATGATCATGGTTCGCTGATGTTATGCTCAACTAGAATAAACGTGTTTAAACTTCTGCGAGAAACTATTTCGGCTCCTAAACCGCTAGCATGGCCTATTTAGGATGATGAGGGCAAACTGGTTAGAGTGGCCAGGAGACGAGAAGTGATTGTAGTTCGATAATTGTATGCTTAACAAGCATAAACGTGTTCAAATTGCTGCAAGCAACAATTACTGCTCCTCAGCCGCTCACATTGCCTACTTAGATTATTGAAGGCGAACTGGCCGAAATGAGGGGGACAAATCGTGAAAAGATCAAGAATGCTGCCTTTACTGCAAAGCAACTATTACTGCTCCCAAGCCGCTCACATTGCCTACTCAAATTCATGAAGGCGAACTGACCGGAATGAGCGTGAGACATCGCGAGAAAATAAAAAATGGCTACTGCTGCGAGCAACTACTACTGCTCCCAAGTCACTCGCATTGCCTACTCAGATCCATGAAGGCGAACTGCCCGGAACGAGCGCTACAATACGAGAAGATAAAGACAGGTCGGAGGGGCGCGCCCGCGTCCACCCCATCATCCCCCAGCACGAGGGCGAGGGCGGGGAGCTCGGACGCGGAATCCGGAATCGGCGAAAGCTCCAAAGCTCGGATGAATAATTAACGGAGCGAAACTGGAGATGGCGCGATAGCTCGGCGGTGGCTGCGGCGGCGGGTGTGAAGTGCGTCATCTCGTTTATCATCCGGGATAATCCATCAAAAATCGCTCGCGTGTCCCGATATCGCTACATGCATCCAACAGGGTCGCCGACACCCAGGCCCGGCCCCAGCCGAGACCGACAGCAAAATACCCGACAAATACACCAACACCACACTCCTTGTCGCTCCCTTGTTGCCCGATAGGGCGATAAATCCAGCGGAATCCAGCGGGGACGTTTATCGCGCCAAGAGTCATGAATTAATAATGAATAATCGGTGGATGAACAGAAAGCCATGTCGGCTGATGGATAACCCGTTTCCAGGGGTGCAAAAAGTGCCATTCACCCGTATGTTTCACATGATTTGGGATGTTTTTCTCACTACAAATTTTTGAAAAGGTTGATTTTTTCTTCCTCTCTATTTTAGAAACTTAGCTCGAAACGTTGAACGCAACTCCCGAAAAGTCGATAAGATCCATATGTCGTCGGCAATTTTTCAGGAAATTACTGTCGATGTCGCTTTGGACAAAAATTTCCTCACGTTTCCAAAATTTTCATCACCGCGATCCGCGAAACGCATGATCCGCCAGATTTTGCACCCTTGATCGTTTTCCTCGACCGTACTACGCTCCCGCAAGGACGTGTCTTCCTGTCATACATCGAGGGTCTAGCGCCAAAATCTTACCAAATGAACGTCTTGTGTATGTACTTTACGGCAAATTCCACCAGAGCAATAAAGAAACACTAAAAGATGTGGTCTAGAGTTCGGACTGTGTGTAAACAAGGTAATAAATTGGTGCTGGGCCCACACTATTTTGCGGGGAAAGCAAAGCCGAAAATTCTAAAAATTTCAATTAACTCAAGTCGAAATTGTTGAACTTTTTGGCCTTGTTTTCCCTGCAGAATAGTGCTGGGTCTATCGCCTTTTTACATACAGTCTGGAGTCCGGGCCACATTTTTTAGTGTTTCCTTATTGTTCTGGTGGAATTTGCCATAAAGTTTATACCAAAGACGTTTATACGGTAAGATTTTTAACCCCCAAAATATTGTGAACCCAGCACTATTTTACCACCTTGTTCCACCAAAACTTCAGTTGACTTAACTAGGAATACCACAGTGTCAAAAATCAAGTAGATTTCCGATGCCTTTTAATTTCCAAGAAGATGAACCAACGACCCGCTACGTGAGTGATGAATAAAACATACTACAATTTGAAATATGCGACGAGTCAATAAATCCCTTAAAACTTTGACCTTTGTCGCTTCGGCAACGCTCGTCGGGCCGGGGTCGAAGCTGATTAATTGGCCGCCAAAATCTGGAAATCGAGCACAATCACGTCTAACGAAGCATTTAAGTCGGCCGCGCGGGGGGTCAGCCCGGCACACAATGCTCCGAATCTGAATATCCGTGATTACGACGACGACGACGACCGAGAGGCCGCTATCGCGCCTCCTCGCGCGACGGGAGAAAAATCCCCCCGAGATTGAGAGACGTTCCCCCGAGAGCTGACAGGTTCGACACACGCTTTGAATATTTTTCCCATCGCTCCCCGGTACCCCGATACGACCAAAGACGACCCGCGAGCCCGGTATTCCGGGAGGAGTCGGTGTACTGTACCGGGACCCGACGCTCGGAAAGTCGATTGCCTGAAAAATGAGCGCTGGGCGTTATAATTTTTCGAATGTATCACTACTGAGGTGGCGGAGGGAAATTAGATTCTTCTCTGCCATGAGGGTCTGTTTTTTTAATCAGGGGGCTACTTGTTGAAATTGGACGTATTTCTGTCAAACGGAACTATGTGCATTATGACGTGAGCCCTGTTATGCGTGTATTCTTATGGGTCTCAGGGCTCATGTCTTAATGTACATAGTTCCGTTTGATAGAAATACACTCAATTCATATCGGCCGCCGTAGGCGGATTCGGGGGGCGGGCGTAGGGAGCATAGCCCTCCCCTCCCCTCGTTTGCCCGAAACAAAGAAGGAAGAAAGGAAGAAAAAAAGAAGGTAGGAAGGAACGGAGGAAAGAGAAAGGAAGGACGCATATACTTGGTAATTATTCATGACAAAATTGACTCAAACTTATGCTTTAAAATTCCACAAATTTTCTGGGGAAGCCTCCGGATCTCCCCCCCCCCCCCCCCGTTCGAAGTGTCTGAATCCGCCTGACGTCATTCGAGAGCCTCGCTTCGTCCATGCCTTTTCTTCGCAGTTCCGATCTCTTTCCTAAAATAATCCTCTTTTCAGGGGTTTATTGCTTATTTTTCATGGCCTTTCTTTCACTTTTTCCTTGCATAACACGCTCTTTGAACACTGTACAGTGAACAGGACAGTGTTTTGCATAAGATAAAGAAATTCGGCTTAGAGGATTGGAATGTGGGACTGAAATGATAAGTTAGGTATAAAATTGCAGACCTCTGAGGGTCCTTCTTTCAGTTCATCACGGAAATCGCGAGTTTTTCCGTATTTTCCGTAATTTCGTTAAGTTTTTGCGGAGATATCTCTAAATAATTAATGCTGCTAATAATAATAAGTTGAACGGGTTCGTGTAAGATACAGTAGCGGCTCCCATTCTCGTTGTTGGAGATCTCCATAAGCTTGACGGGGTCGCTACCGCTCCTAGTAAAATACCTGTCGACAATTTCAAACTCCGTGCAACAGTTCTCGTGGAAAACTAACTAATCTCTATACACAAAGGGGTCGCGTCGTGGGTTTGAACCTTGTCACGGATGATAATACTGATGGCTGAAGACGAAAAACTCGATTCGCATGCAAATTGCAACGAGTCACACATTTTTGCAGTTTTACGTCGATATTCAATTAACGGACTTTAACTGAATGAACTCCTCCGATAATTAAAACAGTCCGGATCGAAACGACCCGTTTAATCGAATAGATACCCGTGCATCCCGTCCCTAATTCCATTAAATCCACGCGAACGGCAACAGGGACAGGGCCACTCATCCCTGGCCGAGGACGGGATCAATTCGGTGACAATGGAGCCGTGTCGGATTCGATGGCGTTTGGGTTTCGGTGATTTTTAATCGCCAGCGAATTGATTTCTCGCGGCTTTTGTTTTACGATGTCGCCTCCGCTCTCTGTCCATCGCGCTAATGTTCGGCCTTTGTCACTGCCCACCGTGTGCACGAGTGTCCATATTGAATGTAACGATGATGAAAACCACCTATTTGTAACAAGGAGCCACGCCCCTTGGCCACTACGCTATGGGGCAAAGCCTCCAACCAGTGGTGGGGGGGGGGTCCCCTCCTCCTCCCTCAGTTATATTTGGATTTAGGTCAGGTCCATTTATTCGTAAAAATTATTCAGGGTGTCCAGTTTTTTTTTTTTTTTTCATTTTGGGAAATCCTGATTCATCTCGATTTTTCCTGATTTTTGACTGCTAAATCCTGATTTAATGAATTTTTCAAATCCTGATTTTTTGCGGAGAAAAATTAAAATTTCTGCAAAAGCGTATGCGAAGGCATTAAAAAAATCCGATCGGATGGTCGACTTTTCTCAAATCCTGATTTGCCGACTGGTTTTTCCTCAAATCCTAATGGAAAATCCTAATAGAATCGGGGAAATCTGGAAAAAGCTGATGCTAGATACCCCCTTATTTGATTTCGAAAAAAAGAAGAAAAAAAGTGTCACTCATTAGTTCACTGGTAAAAAAAAAACACATTGGATCAAGAGTCCAGACTCTTTAAAACATTGACAAGAAAAAATACTCTTGATTCAATCAGATTTAAGCTTAAATCAAAAGGAAATCCGCTCAAATTAGGAGGCTTGGTTCTTGATTTAAGCAAAAATCCGATTGAATCAAGAGTATTTTTTCTTGTCGATGTTTTTAAGAGTCTGGACTCTACATCCCATGTGTTTTTTTTCCCACTGTTGGTGCGTTAGTATTGAATTGCATTAAACCTATATTCGCGGATTTTGCAAAAAAAAATTCACGCCACACCATCATCATGGGTCGACATGATAAATACTCTACAGGAAAATGGAAGTCTTGAAATATTCACGCTAAGTATGAAAAATCGCTCTTCACGAATTTGAACCGTTACATACAACCCCACCAACCACACGTGTTTTTCCTCTTGTGAAATCAACTCTCATCAGGAACTCGTTCCGGGGTCCTTTCAACGTTAAAAATTCCTTCAAAGAGACTTGCTGACGAAAAATGCGTGAGCAAAAAGCTTAGCCCGCGATCGATTTTAGTTCAATCAGGTGCTGAGTAAACGAGCTGAAAGGCGTTTAAGCAAACAAAGGCCGCGACATCAATCATCAGACGTCACGAAAAACCGCGTTAGGTCGCGTGATGCCTCTGAGCTCGCATTAAGGAAACTCCAGAGGCTAAAATGCCGCGGATGGCAGAATCAAATTTCGAGTCCTCGTGAAAAAATTTGAACAAAGACATCAGGAGATCTCTCCGGGTGAGAATTGCTCACCTGAACACCGAGGAAAAACAGCATATGAGCCTGCAAATGTTGCCAAAGTTCCTTTAGTAAAACACACATTTTTTGAAAAGCTTGTGAGTATTTATCTTCGAATTTTCCTGGGTATTTTAATAGTGCTTTATTACACCAAATTCTAAAATTACGACGAAAAATGTTCATAGCTACCTTCAAAAATACATATTTTGTCACGGGAACTTTGGCAACGTTTGGACATTCATATGTCGTTTTTCCATGACGCGCCAAAACAGGTGTCTTTTTATTCATTCAATTTTGCGTCGTCATTGTCATCGTCCTGCGTCCTGTGAAGATTCTGTTTGATTTATTTCCACATCGTTGTTTCTTTCATTGTTTCATTTTTTTGTATGATAATTTGTTTGACATGTTAATCTGCACCGATGATCACTTAGTTTCCCTGCCCAGGTACCCGAAAATTTACAGTTTCCTGAATCTTTACTATATACTGTTGCTTTCGCCTTGAAGACGAACAATTGAGGATACTGACAGAAGCGGACGTTAGTAAAATTAGTACAACACGCTTTTCTGCCGGCTGTGTCTCCAATCCATCAAGTCTCCTCTAGCGTTTTACATTGGTCAAGCATTCTTATTGTTGAGTGGGACAAGATAGTATCAGCTAGTTTATTCGATTAATATTGTAGTCTCAGTAGTATTTTCTGACTGAAATATTAGCAAAGGCTGAATCGGTACGAGACATTTTAGGGCTACGGAAGGTAGTGGGAGCAGGGAGCTACGGAGGGGCAATATTCTTTGATGCTTCGCCTTCAGTTTCCGAGGTAGGCCAGAAGACTTCCGTGCGGCAGAAGTTATCTTTTCGAAAATTTTTCGCTAACATTACCCATCAAGCGGTTGATGATGGTGGACTCCAACAATGCATTCCTATACCTGCATATTTTCATTTACAATTTCTTTCCCTGACGTGCATTCAGAAAAACCCAACGAGCAGCCTCAGAGACAGATCTGATATAATTAATCCTCAGGCCGGAAACAAGGAACAAGCCAAATTGGATCGCGTTGAGAAGAAAGGAACCAAGCCGCATCAACTTGCCAAATTTAGTTGGACAATTTAATTTTTTACATGAAAACTGCAGTACAGATTTTAATGCAAATATCAGTGAATTTTCTACGTAGCACAAAGGAAATTCCTCAAAATTTTCCAGAGAATCCGTACAAAAGTTTTCTTGTAAAAACTTGAATTGCCTAGTTTTTGGTAATAGCTGGTGTGGCCCCATTCCGTTCTACTAAACGCGATTCAGTTAAGGCTTGAAATTTACGCACAATATTCTACCAGGAAAGAAGACAAATCAAGGCCGTTTCCAAGGAATGGAGATGTTGCATATGTGAGGGATTTGCGATTTGACCATTGATTCTTCTGTAAAAGTTCGCGAGAAACACGATGGTGCCACTGGTTTTCTTTGAAATCATCTCCCAAGCTCAAAAAAAGTTCTCAAAGTGAGGCCAAAAAGGAGGGGATATCCCACCGTACCCCGAGAGTCCACCTCTACAACAAAACAAACTCTTCGTGCAAAGATAAGGAGCAAATACATTAGCAGGGTTGCCGTGTTTTCAGTTTTGGAGTCCCCAAATAGAATGACAGCCCTGTCAATGTATTTGCTCCCTATCTTTGCATAGGGAGTTTGTCTTGATGTAGAGGTCCGAACTCTCAGGATAGCGTGGGATATTCCCTCCATTTTGGCCTCAACTTGAGATCTTTTTTTGAGCTTGGAAGATGATTTCAGGGAAAACCAGTGGCACCATTGTGTTTCTCGCAAACTTTTACATAGGAATCAATGGTCAAATCGCAAATCCCTCACACATGCAACATCTCCATTACGCTGACATGTTTTCCTAAGGAAGAATAAAGTATGACAGGAAGTCTGCAACGTTGCAAACGGAGATACGTGGTTCGGTACTCGGGCCATCGATGCGCCTTGTCTTCCCGCATGCGAGCAACACATTATCGTGCCAAAATTTGACAGCAGAAAAATGAGCCGCTCTCAACTACAGAACTACACCCCGGGTCCTCCTCCACATCTGCACCGAACACAACCCACAAACGCGGCTCTCCCGACGCAACGGTGCCCGCGGAGAGGGCGGCGGGCACCGCGGCGATGCAACCTCAACCTCCCCCGACGGGGAATCGACGATCAGGAAACGCCGACCAGGAATTGATCAGTTAATGTTGGGCATTTATCAATCGCTTCCGCAGGGCCGTGCCAGCTGCCGCACACTCCTGTGCTACGGGAAAACGCCGTATGAGCTTCCAGACGTTGCCATATCTCCTTAAATAAAGACCGCACTAGCTGGAAGAATTGGAAATATTTTAGGGTTGCCGCAGGATGGAGAAAATTAAATTCTCTGACATTTCCTTGATTTCCTGGTCACATTTTGGTGAAATTCTCTGACAATTAAAGACATGCCAGATGGTTATAACACACATAATTTTAAATATTTTCCACGCAAAATCTATTGTTTGAAACGTCAAACTTAGTTTGGAAAGCAAATAGAGGTGTCTGGACAATTTTTTCCTGACATTTTTGTCATTTTCCCTGAATTGTTAGAATTTCCTGACATTTTCCGGTGTTCCCGGTATTCCCTGACTGTGGCAACCCAGTATTTACTTCAATATTTTCAGACAACTTTGTTTGGTATTTAATCTAAAACATCTGAAAATTTCAAGGAAAAATATACACAACTTCCTTCGAAAATACATGTATTATTCGGTGAAATTTGGCTACTCTCAAATGTTCATACGGCATTCTTCCTCAGTACCACACCACCCCGAGGGGCCGCGGAGGGGCGGGGGCGGCCATATTGTTTTTCGTCAAGACGCGGACGATAAAAAAGCAACATCAGATGAGCCCGTCGCTTTTTAAAAATCGTCCATATCCGTTATCCGATGAGCCCTGGAAACAACTACTCAAATTGGCGCTTAGGGCTCATCTGAAATCAGATACGGAGGGTTTTAAAATCGAGCGATCCAGATAAAGGAGCCGCCGCGTTTGAGGCGAGCAATGACAAACTTATGAAGTTCTTTTGTTGTTGGCTACTCGGCTGGAACCATCGTTGTGAGCTCGAGCTACGCGAAAAATTCCCTGACCAACCCCCCTGCCCTCCACCCCCAGGCGGCGCGGAATTCGGCTTGGTCATCCTGGCCGAAAAAATAGTCGGTGAAATACTTCATGCTTGGCGATTGACGGTAGCGGATCCATCCTTGGGCAGTCGAGTGGTGGAAATTAAGAATCTGGTAAGCTTCATGAGGTGTTGCTGAGACAGTGGCGTTTCGGAATGAAAAGGAGGGGTATCGATAGCCCGTTTCGGGCCCTTTCTGACTTCCCTCGACTCAAACTTCAGTTGAGGTTTCCTCGATCAAGTTGCTGCGTTACTCTTACACTAAGCACAAAAAACATGCAGATAAATAATTTAAATAAATATACTGATTTTCGACCTAACGCCTCATCCTGGGGTATTTGCAAGGGTACATCCGATCAGGTAAACTTACCTAAAACAGAAAGAAAAACAAAATCATCAGTCGCAATATTACTAAAAATTCAAGCACAACAATTCACTTTTGAAAGTTTTGAAAAATGATAAAATATGAAAAAGTTGCCAGAAAAAGAAGACAGGAAGAGGAAGAGAAAAAGAGGGGTATCGATGAACCGGCCTGAATTGCCTCAACTCAACGACTTTTTGCTCATTGCAGGTCTAAATTTTAGGGAATACATAATGATTTGGTCTTTTCTGATCTCTTTTTGGGTCCAACACTGGCTTAAACAGGAATCTGAGAGCCGATTATAGCATAAAATACGATTATTGCGGTCAAATGGCGAAAACCCGCACTTTCCGCCAAAATTGGTCTTCAGACCCACGTTTGAGCAAATATTAGACCTAGAGAAAGACCTAAAATGACCAAATCATGTTGCATTCCGAAAAAAACAGATTGTCAAAGAGCAAAAAATCGTAGAAATGAGGAAATTTATCTGGGCTGGGTCTAAAAACGGTCCTTGTCGATACTCCTGCTTCAAGGGGAAAGGAATTGACACAAAACTAGTCGATCGTAATGATCCAGCTTGTGTATATTGACCGGTGTGCCTCGCCACTCGGTCCTTTATAATTAAGAATTACCAAGTATTATATTCTTGAGTCTTTATTCTTAAAAAAAGTGACTGCAAATACCAAAAACCGCTACATATCAAAAGAAAAAATCATATTAATTTTCAGGGCGATGGTGCTAATTAAGCACAGAACACTGAACAGGTCTAATTATACACTTGTATTCCTGAATATGCTTTCTCAATTCCCTTCCACTCTACCTTTATCCCTCTTTCCCCTCCTCTGGGCCCCCAAATACACTGTCATTAATTTCAACCCGCTTGTTAAACTTGTAAAAATTCTGCACTATCAGATTGAGAGAAACGTGTCGGAAAGAGCAGACAACAGGGCTAAAATCTTACACCATATCCGTTTTCTACGGCTCAAAAAGGGTTGGTTGGAAAAAAAACTTAAATGAACTTATGAGATGAGCCCGGAAAAGCGTTGAATCAAATGGGTGACAGGGCTCATCACAAATAGTAGTTACGTCATTACGCCAGGAAGGCAACGAAGTGACTCACAGTGCTACTTGTTAAATATTCAGGGAAACTACACCTACCAACTTGAATATTTGAAGAAGACCGGGCAGTCTGGCGCCTGCTGAGCGAATTTTTTATGGTGATTTAGACTGCGGGGATTCCAATACGAGAATATTAACACCGTCTTCTGCTCGTGAGCGAATAAACACCCAGCTTAAAAATTTTAATCCTTCCAAGTTCTTACTCTAACTTCCCGCGCGGGAGACGGATTTATTGCACCGCGATGATTTTCATCTGGGATTAAAGCTTGGAAATTGAACTGTAAATGAACTATGAGAGAAGCAACGTTCGTACATTAGTTGCACTGCATTTACCTTTACTTACATCGACTGATTAAGTTACTGTGCTCAAAGGCTTTGTTAAAAGGGTTGAGTTAAGACACCGGAATAATGCGCTGCATTTTTTGAAAAATATATAGCGCTAATTATTGGCATTTGAGCCCAAATCTTGTTGGTTTGTTGGTTGGTCGATCGCAAGTTGCGCAACCTAATCTCTAAACACTTTGAGTAGGGAAAATTATACTGTGAATCTGTACACAATTAGAGCTTTTTTCACAGCTGACTCGAGCCATTACCTCCTCAACGATGAAAACTATTCATGATCAATCGAATGACGAAGTCGCAATTCTTGCCACATCTTTCAGCCCCACGTAGACTGGCCAACAAAATTCGAGCCACGGTTCTTCTGACATTGAAGTCTACGGAATGTAAAGGGCAACTGAGGGGAAGTAACTCGGGAATGCGGCAAATACTTCCGTAATTGAGCCATCGAAAAGTTACCAAAACACTGGTATAAAAAGGCTTCATCTGTAAGCGAGCGATGAATGCCGAGCTCAGCGAAGGGGCCCAAATTCTGAAAACCCCAAGATTTCGAGTTCATCATCGAGTGGTTCACTATTCTTCTGATTCAAAAGGGATGCTAGGACCCCTGCTATTCACGACGTGTTGCCAAATCTACCCGATAACGTAACGCACGGAGGAATGATTCATCATCTAGTTGTAACCCACACTGGAAAAAAAAAACTCCCCAGCTGGGACCGTCCGGAATAACAGCTCTAGTGCAAGCACCAGAGCCGCTAACACATTGGATCTAGAGACCAGACTCTCAAAAACATCGACAAGAAAAAATACTCTTGATTCAATCAGATTTAAGCTTAAATCAAGAACCAAGCCTCTTAATTTGAGCGGATTTCCTTTTGATTTAAGCTTAAATCTGATTGAATCAATAGTCCTTTTTCTTGTCAATGTTTTCAAGCGTCTAGACCCTAGATCCAATGTGTTTTTTTCCAGTGCATTGGAAGTCTTAATCTTAACTGACTATTTGGATACGAGTCACAAAAAGTCGCACATCGATGGTGAAATTCGCAAAACATGTACCTCAATTTAAGACATTTCAGGGTCTCTTTTCAAAGATACAAGCATTATTTATCAAACCAATTTTGTGGCGAAGTCATTCTGGCTATATTCGACCTATCAATTGTTAGGTAAGTTCAAGCTTCAAATAAGTTTCAATGAGATGGAATATGCATACATGGTTGGTATAAAGAATAAATGGTTCCCAAGGTATTGAAACTGAAGTCCCAAATTCTGTTTTGAGTATATTTATTGTATCTGTTCACTATAAACCGTCATCAGTAGATTATAAATGAAAGTTCGAGCCCTCATATACGAGAGATTTTGATCATGAGAAACGCTTGGACGTATCAGACCACCTTGGAGTAAGTAAAATTAGGCTATGTATCTGTTTCCAATTGGAACTATCGATTAGTAGTGATATACATGAAATGAGGTGACCACTAAATCGGTATATCAAGAAATGTTTAATGAACGTATTAGAATTTCCTGTAACTGCAAGCGCCTTCTGCAATTTCCTAATAAATGTTCACTTAGGTTCTCGCAATCAGTTTAAGGGAATTTTAGTTTCGACTCACCGGAGTCACTTATTTCATTATGAAAGAAGTATACACTATTACTGGTACGTCACATATAAGCGATGGACTTGGATTTTTTCTCAACGATAGCTTTGACAGAGGTCAGGTCATTGTTACTTCGGATCCAATTCGATATGACGGAGAATCCCTGCGGAGACTGAAAGCGTCTATATGATGGACTCGTAATCTACCGTGCTAAGGAAAAACGCCGTATGAGCCTTCAGGCGTTGCCAAATTTCCTCAGGCAAATCACTAATTTATAGGAACATTTTTGAATATTTTTCTACCAATTTCTCAGATAATTTTGTTTGCAATTCGATCTAAAGTGTCTGCAATTTTCAAAGGATGAAATGTATAATTTTCCTCAAAAATGAACATTTTATCGAAGGGAATTTGGTAACTATCGAATGCTCATACGGCGTTCTTCCTTAGCACGGCAGTAATGCGGTCATATTCATACGAATCCATAAAAAATAAATAACGATTAATGGCGCCCGACCGGCAACCTCGCCATGCTTGTTAATCAAGATCGGGACGACCACTTCACGCCAGAAAATTGACGGGATGAGGCGGTGCA
>NW_017550922.1:765390-797383 GCF_001854935.1 Bemisia tabaci | reverse complement strand
GGGGGGAGCGATAGAGGCGAGATGAATAATGCACCGATGCAATCAAAAACACAGAGTCTGAAAGGACCAGCAACAGCATTGGTGAGGCTCCAACGCAGCGGGAGAGACACCTTTCAATGACCCTCCCGGCCCCGGCGCAGCGTACGGGCAAAAAATTAAAAAAAAAAAAAAAAACCAACCTCCCGAGNAAAGGAGACGAAAGAAAGGTAACCCTAACCTCGAAAGGGAAGTGACGAAAAACCGGGGGGAGGGGGGTGGCATTGCGGCCGCAGGGGAGGGGCGAGAGGGGGTTCAGTTGTACAAAACAGTAAATTTGAGAGGTGTTTAAAACGCGGCGTTGGCGACTGACTGCCGTTACGCAAATCGTCGCGCCTCACACGCATCCGGATTTCCGCGTGAGCCCTAGGCTCCGTTTAACCCCGTACTTTTCGGGGCTTATGTGACAGTAAAGATACGCTCGTATGTCAAAGTAACGACGAAATGAGCCGGGGATCCCGCGCGACTGCATGTCGTCCCGTCGCGAAGCAATTTGTATTTGCTAACCCACTCATCGGAGGAGGGGGGGGGGGGGGGCNCAGGGTGAAGGGGGGGGGCGGAAAGGGCCGAACCGAGCCAAGTCACCTTCAAACTCGCGATGGCATGGAGGAAGCTCCTGGGTTGCCGGCTGAAAGTTTTTAACGCGAGTGTAGGAAAGCTCGGGAAGATGGAAAGTTCGAAACTTATGATCCGGGTGGGGATGAAAAGTGAAAATGTCCGAAGATCCTGAAGACCATTCGGTGTTTCTGAAATCACGACGTTCAAGCACCTCCAAACGCTGCTTCCGCTTAAAGAGAGCATTTTGTTAAGAGAGGTTTCGGTCAATTGGACTGCATTTTGCAATAAGGTACAATTTCTGGTTCATTTTTGAAAACTTTCATCTGCACCCACTCCCATCGGGTCTAAGGGCACATATGTTCTTTTCAAGATGAGGTAGAAATAAATTATAGTTCCTAATCAAAAAATGAGGTCCAATTTCGGTCCCGTTCCTGGGTAGCCGACTTCCGCTGCGAGCTAGCGCAAAATATGAAACCTGGTAAAAATAAAAAAGAGGGTGAACCCTCCGTTCCGGTTGCGTTGGGTTGCTCTTCAATGGTGCTTTACGTAACACGGAGAGCAAATTTTTCTAAAATCTAAATTGAAGAATCGACGCGGGGTGGCAATTTTTTATTCATAAACCACCAAAAAACGCTAATTGAAGAGCGTAATTTTTACCCACCTTTTTTAAGGGGGGTTGCAGACCTGGGTTACAAGTGCAGTACAAGGAGGAGGGGTTAAAAAAACCCGACTTTCAGCGTCACGCATTCTATCCTACGAACAGCCCCGAACTTGGGTGCGAAAGCGCGAGCGACAACTTGAGCGAGCGAGCAAGAAAGTTGACGACTGCGCACGGTTGCCAAACCGTACTTAAAATCAGTATTATTTACACCGAGCCTTGCGGGAACAACGGTAATTTCACCGAAATCTAACAACCATCAACTGCGTGCTGCGGCGGTGGGTGCGATCGCACCCACCGCGGAAATGCATTTCTGTGGTGAGCCACGATCAGCACGAGTTCTAATGCGTCTCGAGGCTCATCGGAGACTGCACTTACTCGCTCCTTCCCGTAACTTCCGTAAGACGGCAGATCGGCCCCGCATCTCCCCATTTCTGTGGTGAGCCACGATTAGCAGGAGTTCTAATGCGTCTCGAGGCTCATCGGAGACCGCCCTTACTCGCTTCTTCCGCGTAACTTCCGTAAGACGGCAGATCGGCCCCGCATCTCCCCACCTGAACAGGAGCCCGGGACCCGCCGGGACGCGCGGGGCGGGGGTGGGGGGGGCGAAGGGACGGCGACGCTTCATTTCACGGGGTTCCCATTGAGGAGAAGCCGTAATAATGAAACTCGTCTTGGAGCGAGGCTCCCGAGTTCCCGCCGCGTTCGTCGACGTTGACGTAGAGCAGTCAATCTTGGCGGCACCCACTCGGGCCGCGGGGGCCGGAGCTTGGCTCCAGGCCCAGCGCGGCGCTGTTCCCGAAATTAATCGGGGACCGGGATCAGGGTCAACGCCGGCGTCGACATCTGCATCTGTATCGCTGCTCCCGCTACCGCTGCGCCGCCGCGCCTTCCGATGATTTCTCGGGTGCGGCCGTAGTCGTGAGACGGGAATCGCCGACCAGCGGATCTTCAACGGTGCAATACGTCGATAGTCAATCATTATTTTCTTTGTTTTTTTTCTTTTCTTTTTGTTTTTTTAAGGAGTATGAACTCAAAAGATTTTAAGCGCTAGTATGTATCAAATAATGCGCAAATGCAACTGCTCCTCTCTGCAATGGAGATGTTGCATGTGTGAGGGATGTGCGATTTGACTGTTGACTCTTGTGTAAAAGTTCGCGAGAAACACGATGGTGCCAATGGTTTTCTCTGAAATCAACTCCCAAGCTCAAAAAAGCTCTCAGGTTGAAGCCAAAATGGGGGGAGGGGGGATATCCCACGCTATCCTGAGAGTCCACCTCTACATCAAGTCAAACTCTCCATGCAAATATAAGGAGCAAATATCCAGATTTGGCAACATGTGGACATACGACGCCACTTTGATCTGCTGAACTCCTGAAATATTGTTTATTTCCAATAATGGACGAGTACAGAAAGCTGTCAAGCCTCATCCAAAAACATTGAGGAGAACATTATAAATCTGATAAGTGAACTCTACCCCTTTTTTAATTTCGACCTTATATTACTCATATTCCGGGAATTTCGCAATGAACGTTGTCACTAGGCCTACCGAACTTAGAAATTTTGTTTACTTCCAGTGATGGATGAGCGCAGGAAGCTCCAACCACTACTTCCTACACCCTGAGGAGAATAATGCGAATCTCATACATACATTTTGCCGTTTTTAATTCCGACCTTTCATTTTTTCCCTCATTACTCACGCGATCCCGCAACGCGGTTCGTCACCCGCGCCCTCCCCGGGCTCGGCACACCCTCGACTCCCACCCCTCCGCTCCCGGGTGGAAACACTCCACTTACGCACACACTCCCCCCTCGCCCCGCCCCGCGACGACCCGCCCCCTCCCCCGCACGCACCCGCGCGGTGCATACGAGTTTACGATTCCTGCTTATTTTTATTTACTCGGCGCCGCGCGGGGCGAGGGGCGCTGGGCGGGGCGGAGGTCGGGGGGGGGGGGGGNGGGGGGGGGGGGGGGGGGGGGGGCGCCCATCCCCGGGCGTGTGTGAGGGTGCGAACGTGTCGCGACGGAGGAGGCGAGCGGTGAGGGGCACTCCAACTTCCTATGTGTTTTTCGCACCCGGCGACTCTTGGCTCTTGTTCCCCTGCCCCTGCCCCTCCCCCATCGACGCCCCGGTTTCGCGATAATTTGTCTTTAGTGGTAAACGTCTCGGGGATGGAGTTCCGGGCCGGCGGGGTTGCCGCGTCGCGGACCGCTCGCGGGACGTGACGATCTCGGGGGCGGAAGTCAGAAGCGCCGTTATGCAGTTCCGACGTGCTAAGGAAAAACGCCGTATAAACATTCGAGAGTTGCCAAATTTTCATCGACAAAATGTTTATTTATAAAGAGCTATGAATATTTTTTCCTTGACATTTTCAGGAACTTTAGGTGAAATTGCGAACAAAATTATCTGAAAAATTGGAAGAAAAATGTTTAATAATTTGCTCAAAAATTCATGATTTACTAAAAGAAATTTGGCAACGCCTGAAGGTTTATACGGCGTTTTTCCTTAGCACGGCAGAGTTGTACTAAGGAAACGCGTCGAATGTCACGTAGAACGTTGTCAAATTTCCTTAGATAAAATACGATTTCTCTGCGGAATCTGTTGGTGCTTTTCTTCTAATCTTTCAGATGATTTTATTCGCGGTTTAATCTAAAGAGTCTGAAAATTTCGAGGAGAAATGGATCGCGTTTAGCAGAATGGAACCAAGCCCCATCAGTTATCGCCAAATTTAACTGCGCGCTTTTAATTTTTTACAAGCGAATGTTTTTGCGGAGTCCTCGAAAACTTTAAGGAATTTGCTTCGTGCAATGCAAAAAATTCACTGAAATGTGCACAAAAATCCGCACAACCGTTTTCGTGTAAAAAATTAAATTGCTCAGTTAAATTTGGCAATAGCTGACGTGGCTTGATTCCTTTTTGCTCAGCGCGGGCCAAATATTCATTATTTTTCACCGAACTAAGTTATCCACGGAAAATTTGAGTGTTAATGAGGGGTTTTCCTTAACTCGGGAATGGGCTAACGGAGTAATTCAGCTGTTCTGATTGTGAGTAAAAACTTCGTAAAAGCATTCAGACGTTGCCTTCCTTCCGTGGATAAAATATTAATTTTCAGGGAAATTTCCGAAAATAAATCTTGGTACTATGAAGGATTATAATTTGCTTGAATCAATTTCTTCAAAGCTTTCTTCTCAATTTTACTACACGAGAAAGTTGCCTGAAGACTGATGAATCAAAGAGTATGAATCGAACTTTTCCAAAGTAGCATACATACCCAGTATCACAACACGAGCTCAAGAATCAGGACGAGTAAAAGGGGTATCGACCATAGCATCTTGAAGGATTGACGTAGTAAAAAATTCTGATTAGAAAATTAGGTTACTCGACCTTTCCGGGAACCCCATCGTATCTCCGCCGTGATTCCGGACTTTTCACCGTTCCCGAATGAAACAATTTATTATCGCCGGGTGCCTGACACGTTTCGCTGGCTCGAAAAAAGCAGCTCGTGAAATTATTTTCCTTTTGTTCCACTTCAATGAAATGAATCCGAGTAATTCAATTTGCCTCGAGAAGGAAATCTAGTCATGTTCACACGATTCTCTGAAATTGTCGGAGCACCTACCCCGCCGCCCCGCTTTTCCGGCTGCGAAGAAGGCACGGTTCCGACTCTGCTTTGTAACTCATCTGTTTCTAGGTTATCATACTTGACAAAGCATTTTATTACCCTCAGCTTTGTACTTTTTAATGCAGCTTCCGCAGAATGCAGAATGTAGGGTAATTGAGAATTCCTATGTGCTGGAATCCTTCTGATTATCAAGATGAGGGCCAACAGAGCACTATGCGATAAGTCTTGGCTCTACTTCCACATATTGAGAAGATTTTCGATGAAAGGGTGTAGAACCTCATGTATCCTTTTCTCGAAAGATGATTTTTGGATTCTCTGTACCTCACTCCGTATAGATCCGAAATTTTTTTATGAATCTATCAAATCTTGGAGCCAGGAGCTCATTTGTTCGATAACAGCAGGATCGATATTATAAGATTCTCTTTTAAGCCATTAAAGCTCTGATTGGCAACCAAAACCTACGCCCGCCGGATGGTTTCTAGAAAAAAGGCGTAACATCAGAATTTTCCTGATAATTTAAATTACGTTTCCCTACTTTCGGCGCGAATAACTGCCTGCACGGAGTTGAACGTTGCCATAGCGCAATCGGAATTTCCTGATCCGTGAGTGGCCGATTTCTCTGATATTTTCCTGATTTTTCCTAATAATAATTAGACTTCCTGCTATATTCAGGTTTGTTCAGTTTTTATTGATGGTAGAGACCATGTAAAACCTAATATTTTCCCTACAAGGTGGACCGAAAAAGGCGATCGCTCTGTGCAAGATTACAAAAAACGACTTGAATAAAGAAAGAAAAAAAATGCGAAAGTCTACAAATAAAAACGGGATTTGAATACCCAAAAAGGTTGGGACTTGATATAGGAATCGACGGCTGAATCAAAGTGGCAAAAAAAAGAGCCACTCGTTATTTCGACTCGAAAAATCCTGGCCGGAGTGAGAAGGACTGTCCTGGATATGCAAAACAGGGGCGGAGTATTAATTTCACGAGAAGTCAGAACAAAGAACAAAAAACATTGCGAGGAACGTTTGAGGGGCCGACCAGGATTCGGTTTCTTTATCTCTTAATCGCTGGCAGGACCGTCGGACCCTCTTTAGGCGGATTGTGTGCGCACTGTCATAACGTCTAAGCGGTGGCGAAGCGTCATAAGGGGCACGGAAGCTGAAGTCCCCCCCCCCCTTTTTTTTTCTTCGGATTAACCGCACGGTTAAAAATTGCCCGCCTTCTGATTTTAAATCCACGAACTTCCTCTCTCGTATTACAGGGTGTCTACTAAAACAGGCTGGTCAAAAACAAGTACTTTTTCAGTCCATTCTCAAGAAATTCGGTACTTCCTCCAACAAAAAAATTCCGTACGATTTTAGTACCTCCATTCGACGAAATTCGAAATATTTCAAAAATGACAGAAAATTTTAAAAAATCCGGACCATTTTGCGGAATTTTCGCACTTTTTTTTGTCTCCTAAAACAGGCTGGTCAAAAATAAGTACTTTTACGGTACATTCTCAAGAAATTCAGTACCTCCTCCAACAGAAAAATTCCGTACTTTTTCAGTACCTCTATTTGACGGAATTCGAAATATTTAAACAATTTGAAATTGCGACAAAAATGACAAAAAATTAAAGAAATTCCGGATTATTTTGCGGAATTTCCGCACTTTTTCAGTACTTCCGTACCGCCCTTAAAAAATCATCACTATTTCTGGAAGTTCCGGACTTGTAGACAACCTGATATTAGCTTGGAGAGCGGAATCCACGCTCTGAGGATTGGAATATGCTGCCGTGATAGCAAAGAGAGCAGTAAGTGTATTTCTGTATGCTGCCGTGCTAAAGAAAAACGCCGTATGAACCTTCAGGCGTTGCCAAATTTCCTCCAATAGCAACCGAATTCCCGAATACAAAGAGGCAGTTACTTTTTCTTACTGTGTAGGACAAGTCCAAACCGCACTTAAGTCCGTTCTGGCGCTTTCGATTGGCCGATGATTCAATTTGGAATCATCAACGAATATAGCATTTCCATGTACCTAGAGTCCCTTTATACAGAGAGTCAAGACAATTTGAATCCATTTCTGATTGGTTCCCGTATTTTAGGCCTCCACAGTGTCACAAACGGGAATAAAGATTACATTTTCACCGATTGCAAAGATTATAATCTGGAATGGACCAGGGAATTACGGGTTCGGCAAGGAACAAACGGAGTGAGAGGAGGAACGGAGAAAGGCATTTGAGAATGGGCCGATCAAAGATTACGAAAAACGTTCAATTTCTGTAATCTTTATTCCCGTTTGTGACATCCATGAGCCGAATTGTCTTGACTCTCAGTATAAAGGGACTCTACATGTACCGACCAAATTCAGCCCTGACTCCAAAATCCTGACGGAGCCAAGTGACAGCAACCCCGGCCGTGGACGACACGGTTCCTGAGGACGCTATGACGGGTCCCGTCGGGACGGCGGTTACACGCGTAGACCTTGTTCTGGAAGTCATCTGCGGTGCGCAACCGCGGGTGAGGCTACCGATCGCTGGACCCGGGACCCGGGACTCGGGAGCTATACCCGGCTCGGGAACGACACATGCGTCACTTTTAATTAATGAGCGGGTGGCCGCGGCCGAGCGCGCGAGTTTCGATAGATCGATCCGCATCGGGACCGGTTCGATCCGAATCGCGGCGACGCGACATCGGTGCTACATTGGAGCGTTACGTATCGATCGAGTCGAAGCATTAATTCATACGGTTGCCAGAGTTCTCACTCATATCGAGATTCGAAATTCCCTGCGAGATCTCTTCGATTCCCACGTCTTATCAGGCGAGACAAGTTACAATTCAGCCATCAGGGTATCTACTAAAACAGGCTGGCCAAAAATCAGTATTTTTACGGTACTTTTCACTGCATTCCCGAGAGATTCGGTACCCCCTCAACGGAAAAATTCAGTATTTTTTCGGTAGGTACCTCCATTCGACGAAATTCGAAAAATTTCAAAAATTTAAATTTCTCTCTCAAGTTGCGACAAAAATGGAAAATTCCGGACCTTCTAAAGGAATTTCCGCACTTCTTTAGTACTTCCGGACCGCCCTTAAAAAATCAGTACTATCTCTTTTTTTTTTTTTTTTTTTTTTTTTTTTTCCCCCCAGAAATTCCGGACTTGTAGACACCATGCAGCATCTTCTCCCTTGAAAAAACAAATACGAGGGGACAAGAAGACATTACCCTTGAGCTACCAGCTTCAGATTCGGGTACAATCGCGCATCGCGGTGCGGTCAGATTCGGTCCGGGGTCCAGCGCGGCGGCGGCGGCGGCGCGGGTCACTGAAGCATGAAGTCGCGGACAACGAAGGAGCTCCTTGACGAACGGCCAAGGCAAGGCGCAAGGCGCGCGGGGCCCACGGGCCCACTGGGCCCCGCACCGGCAGGTAGGAGAAATATGAGCGGAGCCCCGGCTTTGGCTCCTGCACCCTCCCGAGTCGAGTCGCGTTCGACGGTCGGCGGCTGAAATCGACTTCCGATTTCCATGAATAAAACATGCGAGCGGCCGATCCGATCGGGGCCCACTGATCCCAGCTCCCGGAATTCCAGGCCCCGGATCGGGTCCCGCGCCCCGGGCTCCGGGAGGGACCCCGGATCCGAAATCGAGAGATCTGTCGGGTTCGACTCCGCTGGGTGTGCTCCGATGTCTTGCTCAAGTCTTGCGGAAGCTGTAATTCGCAGTGGCAGTAGCTGGAAAGGGGGAGGGGATTTGGCGATGCGCAGTGAAAGTCTGAGGGGACGCTCGCAGAAGATGGGGGGTCCGTTAGGTCTCCCCTCGGTAATTTTTTTAAGAAAATCCCTCCCGAGTCACATTTTAAGCAGTTTTAGCTTAAGTAAGCTTAACTCGGGTAACTTAGAGGATCTCTACCATGACAGATTCCTGTTGCGGCTGAGCGTTGCATCATAGTGCTTTAGTGCGCTGTGAGAGTGACTAATACATACATAGCTTAAGTTTGCGTAATTTATCCAATGGCGTAAAAATAGGTTCCGCAGGGCCCGCAATGCGGGTGGGCCCAGTCGTAGTCTCCTGCTGGAATTTTTAAAATATGTTTTGAATTTAATCCCTTAATTGAGCCTAAGGGGTGTTGAGAGGGGCCCAGAAATACGGTCTGCGGACAGGCCCGCGCATGGTGGGTTACGCCACTGAATTTAACTTTAGAATACTTCAACACTATTTCAACGGCCAAACTTCAAAATCACGTACCTTGGTTCCCGACGTTGGAGACTTACTACCATACTTTACTTTTTAGATAGAAGATTACAGAAAAATTCAATAAATGATACGCTCTCTTTCAATAAAATATAATAGGAGCGGAGCTTTCAAGAAAGCGCGACTGAGATACGTGATTTGTGAGTTTCACTGCCGAATTGCCTCGGAGATGCAAGGTATCAGGGAAAATTCGCAATCAATAATGCAGCGTAAGCTAAGTATGAGTGACAGCTAAGTCTAAAAATCATAGCGGTAAATTTTTAAGTATGCTACTTTTACTCCCCCTTTTCCCCCTCTTTCTTCCCTTTCTTGCCTCTGCTTTCGGTCCAAGAAGGGAGCCTGGGTCCATGTTTTTCTCTAGACGATTTCTTCTTTTCTCCCTTACTCTCGACCCGAGGCAGAAAAACTGTTTTAATGTATTTCTATTTCGATCAAATGATTTTCCCCCATTCAAGATTCAAGCTGCATTACTCTTACACTTAGCACACAAAACATGCAAATAAATGTTTTAAGTAAATACTGGTCTTCGACTTAAAGTTTCATCCCGGAGTCTTTGTAAGGGCGCTTCCAATCAGGAAAACTTACCTAAAACAGAAAGAAAAACAAAATCATCAGTCGCGATAATACTAACAAGTCAAATACAATCATTGAACTTTGAAAATTTTAAAAATATCTAGCCTAAATGACAAAATATAAAAATGGGCCGCGTACGCCCTCCGCGCCCTCTAGGGTGGCAAAATTTCATGAAAAATATAATCATATATGAAATTTTACGAGAAATATTTCAAGAATTTATGAAAGATATTAAAAACTACCGGTTACTTTTCATGTTTCGCAAAATGTAAAAATTTTGACTTTTATCTTCTTTTTGTGTGTTCGAGTGCGGGTTGCATATTCTAGCCCTGGAAAATATGAAATATTTCACAGCCTCGTGCAGTTTCAAGAAATGGACTACATTTTGCAATCAGGAACTATAAATTCTAGCCCGGTTTAAAAACAACGTATGTGCCATTAGTTTCCCTATGCACATGAGTGTTCTTCAGAAGAGTCAGAATTAATAGTTCCAAATTGCAAAATGCAGTCCAAATATTTCACTGAGATTTCCAATCTTTCATTTCTTTCTTACGCTTCATGACACCCTGCGCACCCCCTTGGATCTGCCCAGAGACAAGAGACCCTCCACTAGTATCTTGGCCATGGTGGAAGCTTTTATTTTCGGGACTTCAGCATTCTACTGTTGACTTACCTACATGGTTGATGTTTAACAACGTGTTGGCAGTTTCGTTTTGCAAACAAGTCGAAAATGGCCGAAGTTTGCGAAACTTGTTTGGCTCATGACGTCACCCGAAGCTCATCATTGACCATGTAGGTAGGTCAACAGCCGAAATTGAGGTGATGACTGTTGCTCCCTAATAATTGTCTGTAAGGAACTGTTGAATCCCCGAAAGTAAAATCTTCCACCTGTCGCTAGGAGACCAGTGGAGGGTCTCTTGTCTCTGGATCTGCCTATCGGTTGAGTAAATTTCCTAACTTTTCCAGATTACCGCTAACCTTCCAACAACTCGTCACGGTGACCAGTCGGACGAAGCGTTGACGTGTGACGTGACGGTATCCCGATTTCCCGCGACGTTATTGGCTCTCTTAGCTGGAGTGTGCCTGTGTTTACACCTCATTCCGCGGGTCAGAGCCGGTTGGTGATGGGTGCCCGGGTCGGGGCCGCATTCATGGCTCCTTTGAGCCTTTTCCAACCCAACTTTGAGCTATTCACCGTGAAGCAACGCCCCGATTCCGCCCGAGCATCCTCTCCGCGCTGCAATAAATAATAAATGATCGCCAAGGCACACGCGCCGCTAAGTGGTCCGCGCCAACGACGTCGTGGCCAAAATACTTAGGAAACTTATTCAAAAGCTAAGGCAGCTATTGGTGCTTCGTCATTAGAATGCGATAAATAAGGGAGAGAAGGGACTTTGGAACAAAAAATTGCTAGATGACCTAATAATTGGACGTATATTCTATCAGAGGGAACTATGTGCATCATGACGTGAGCCCTATTATGCACATATTCTTACGGGTCTCAGAGCTCATGTCTTATTGGAGATAGTTCCGTTTGATAGAAATACGTCCAATTGGATCGCATTTAGCAAAAAGGAATCAGCGCGATTACAGCGTTGTAAAAATGTTGCTTCTTCATGGATATCTAACAAAGCTCTCAGAATAGCGAATAGTATTTTATTTCCACCAAAAAACCGTTAATTTTAAAGGAAAATAGTAGTGTAAATTTTAATACTTTACGAATATTGAGTATTCTTAAAAGGAAAGAAGTTGCATAATTTTGAAAACACCGTTTTTGCGCTGGTTCCTTTTTGCTAAATCCAATCGAATTGATATCGCACACTGGGGAAACAAGGTATCTTGGATCCAGAGTCCTTGATCTTAAAAAATTTGATAAGAGAAAAAAGAAATACTGTTGATCCAATCAGATTTTTGCTTGAATCAAAAGGAAATCCGCTTAGAATACGGGATTTGGCTCTCGATTCAAGCAAGGTCCTGATTTAATCAGGAATATTTTATCTTGTCAAATTTTTTCAGAGTCTGGTGTATACCCAAGAGACTTCCTCCTCCAAGTGCAGCATAGAGAAATGAAGAGTGGGTATTGAAAACCTGGAAGAGTCCTTGCCAAATAAGTTAACGCATTACTAGACTGCGACAGAGGATCGATTGACGTCACTTTTACATAGAAAATAAATACAAGACGCAAGATGGCGGATCTTCTGTCGCAGTCTAAAAATGCGTAAAATTATTCGGCGTGGACTCTAAAGCGCCATCAGGTATTACTGATATTGTGTAACCTTTTCGCCCATTCAGAAGAAGAAATCGTAGATCTGACCCTCTGCGTACGACTATTGAATTACACTCACGCCAAAAAGGGTGTAAGATTTTAGGAAAGGGCTATGCTTTGGGGGAAAACTCTGCGTACGCTCCAATTCTGACCACCGTTCGAAAGCTCCGGGGGTTTGGCCTCGAACCCGTGGCTTTTGGCCCACTTCCCAAGGCGGAAAGTTCCGATCCATCCGTTTCGAACGCCTCCTTCAGCCCCTTCTTCCCGTTGCCGTTTCGGTCCCATTTACGTCCGAGGGTTGCCAAATTTACGACGTTTATCCGTAATAGCTTTGATCTCAAAACTTCAGAGGGGTGCAATAAACACGAGGAGCTCGGAGTCCCGTTTCAAGCTTTGATACTTATTGGACTTGTACTTGAAACTACAGTTATGTACATGGTACCTCTCACCATGAATACATAACTACTTTCTAACCGGAAAACCCCAAATTCAGCTTGAAATCCTGCATTTGGACTGGATTTCCGTCAAAGGCATGGCGTGCTTTGCGATATATCGATAGATTTGCCATTTAAACCTGTGGAAAAGGACCAATAAACGGAGCGCTTGCAACGAACACCTCAATTAATTGCCGATTCATTACCATACCTTCAAGTGGAAACATGTCGATAATCGACCATTCACGCCTAACCAATGAATTTTCCTCATTCATTCTCAACTTCTGCCGCCGGACTGAAAAACGCGCCCCTTCCAGTCGCAGTCTCCTCGCCCCCCCCCCACCCAATCCACACGAAAGAGAGAATAAATAAGGTATTCGCAAGGACGTACTTACGCCAAAAAAAGGAGCCATGTTACACGTTTAAACCCCACGAACATAGCTCCTTTTTGCACAAACACGTCCGTTTCCTAATCTTCGATGATTTCAGCTTTGCGATACATAGATTAATCAGCAATTTAAACCTATGGAAAAGGATCGGTAAATCGATTGATCGAATTGATAATCGACTCTTCACCAGAGTTTCAAATGGGGAAACATCAATAATCGATCATTCACGTCTCGCCACTGATTCCCGCACTTGCCTTCACACTCAGCCGTACCGAAAAACGCGACCACCGCCCTTCAGAAGCGCGCCCCTTCCAGTCGCCCCACCTCCTTCACTAAATTCCATCGAAAGAGAGAATTAATATAGTATTTACTTGGACGAAAGGAATTATGTCGCATGTAAAACCTACACACATAGTCCCTTTTCGCACGAACACGTCCATTTCAATTATCGCCGATGATTTTTGCGGATCCCGCCCGGGCAACCCCCACCCCCGGAGCCACCCTCTCGACTCCGCCCCGCCGCTCGGGGCTTTTGTCGCCCCGGTGAATGGGCCGGGCGCGGGTGCTCACGTCAGTCATTAGGAAAGTGTGAAATTACATCACACGTTTCGTCTGCGCCTCGGCTCGCGGAGGAGCGAGAGGAGGAGGAGGATGAGACGACGGCGACGAGGACGAGAGGTTTTGTCCGTCGCCCGGGTAAGTGCAGCTCGGGGATGAGCCTCCCCCACCCCCGCCACCCGCCGGGTGGGGTGGGGGTTGAGAGCGAGGGTGGCCGCCGCGCTCCTCGCGACTTCGTGCTGGCGCGGCGAAAGGCCTACTTACACTGGTCGCGGCCTCGAGATGACTCCGGGCCCGACTCACACTCGCACCCGAGCTAAGGAAAAGCGCCCGTGAGCTTTTCAACGCTGCCAAATTTCCTCGTTTAAAAATACGAATTTTCGAGGAATCTTGCACTAATGTTAGTATCCGATTTTGCAGAGAATTTAATTCGTAATTCATGGTGTCTACTAAAACTGGGTGGCCGAAAATCCAGTGCTCCCATTCCATGACCGTCATAAGTTCCGGGATTCGGAACTTTCTTGTTCCCGTTCCTCCCACACCATGACCGTCAAAAGTTCGGGGCGCCCTTACGGATTTTGCAGATGTTCCGAGAAAGTTCCGGGAAATGCAAAATATCCGGAACAATTTGGGAGTTGCGGGAAAAATAATGGAAAATCTCAGAAGTTCCGGAATTCTGAGCTAGTTCCGGGAAATGGGAGCACTGCAAAAATCAGTACTTTTACGGTACTTTTTTAGTACATTCCTAAGAAATTTAGTAGCTCCTCGACAGAAAATTTAGTACTTTTCAGTACCTCCATTTGACGAAACTCGAGAAGTTTCAAAACTTTCTCGCTCAAAGTGCGACAAAAATGACAAGAAAATGAAAAAAATGTCGGACCTCCTTGCAGAAATTCCGCACTTCATCAGCACTTCCGCACAGCCCTTGAAAAATCAGTCTAAAATATCTGAAAATATGAGCGAGATCATGCGTGTATTTTTGTTTAAAATAAGTACTATACCGGGTGAGATTTGGCGACGTTTGAATGTGAGTAAGGCGTTCTTCCTAGAGGAGGAGCGTCTTCGGAGAGCGTCTTCGCGGGGGAAACGCAACTGCGTGACAAGTGGTGGTAATGAGCGAGTCGCACTTGCGTGCGGTAATTGGAAGACCGAGCGCGACATGTTCGAAATCGTGTTTAAATGGTTGAAACAGTAACAGAGAAATGTTTTTATTTTTTATTTTTTTTTTTTTTTAGAAAAAATTCAAACGAGGTTTTCTGCGAATTTCAGAGACAATAAATGGATTGCATTTTGCAAAAAGGAACCAGGAGCATTGCAATGTTGCTAAGATCGTGCAACTTCATCCATTGCAATATAACTATTGAAATCCTAAAAAAATATGAATTTACATAGTAATTTTTTTCCTAAATTTACAGTTTTTATCGAGTAAAAAGAACCTGTTTATGGATAATCAGGGTTTTCTTTCAAGACAAAAGAAGCTGCACAATCATAGCAACATTGCAATGCTCCTGGTTCCTTTCTGCAAAATGCAATCCAAATTACAGAACTCCCGCACTGCTATTTTCCCAACAGAAGGTAAAAGTCACTTTCGGAAGTCGACGCTAAGATTCTACAATGATGATCAAGGAGTTGAGCGATTGGTTCAATGGTTCATCAATACTAACATTGTTCACGGGGAAAACGGTCTCTTGGATCCAGAGTTCATCAGACTCATTGAAATTTGACAAGAGAAATACTCTTGATTCAATCGAATTTCTGCTTGAATCGAGAACAGAGTCTCTGAATTTAGGGGGATTTCTACTTCATTCGAGCAAAAATCCGATTGAACCAAGAGTTATTTTTTCTATTCACATTTTTAGGGGTCAGGCATCTGGATCCAAGAGACTTTTCTTTCAGTGTTTGAAAAAAAGACTCTCTCAGGAAAGCTAATTTCAACCCGGCATTCATCAGACATCATCTGTATAGTTTGCCTGATTCAGGCGAACTTTATGTGCTTTTTTGCTCAACAAATTGCTCATCAATCATCGTTCAGCGAAAAGTAGAGATAGCGTTGAAGCCCAAACTTAACTTTTGCCTCGTTCAATACGGGGTCTCTGAAATAGAGTCTCTGATCGAAGCCGACCAAAGTGTTTTCTTTAAAATCGTCAGCCTACACTCAAAGTTACCCACGATTGGACAAAAAAGTAAAAGGTGAAAAAAAACGTGCTTGGGCGGACAATTCTCGGGTTTCATCCCTTCCGCCTGGAAAAACAACCCTCGATCCTAACAAGGTCCCCGAGACAGCTCGGGCAACCCGTCAAATCGTCGTTCGTCGCCCTCCTGATATAAGAACATGACAACACTCTGCAATGAACCCTGCATTCCATACAACCCAATACTATTCCGGGCTCGTCTCAATGCGTGCTCACACCTTTCATCAACCGGGCGACGAATATTTCCCTTCATCGGCCACGGCAAAGCGTACACGGCTCAATCAACAGCGAAAAAAAAAAATAAAAATCGCTCCTTGGCACACCACGGAAAAATTGCCCGAATAAATAAAAAATGAATTAACCCGCTCGTAGCTTGTTAAACCCGCTGAAAATTATCTATTAGCCCGTTGCGCGGGGGGCGCGGGGCACCGATTAATGGGCCTGATACGGCCGCCGCCCGACATGTCGAGCCCGTTTAACGGCCGCGTTCGCAACCCCCCCCCCCCCCNATCACGCGAGGCGTCGCGACGCTTCAGTGTGAGCGGGGCCTGAACCCGTGCGTGCGTTAGCCTACACGTGTACTAACAGCTACTCTTAACTTATTATTCTCTCCCCCGCCCCCTCCCCCCCGGCCCGACCTGGCGAGCTTTTGAAAAGGAAAGCGCGCGGGACACCCTCGGCACCCTTGCGAAAACTCGACGATTTTCCTTTTATTTTTCTTCTTCGCCCCCGCCCCGCCCCGGCAACCTCCCCCTCCCCCCACCCCTCGCGCCACGGTGACGTTTTCCTAGATCATGACACCTTCCGCCGCCCGGGGGTCTTGGCGACGCCACGCACTTCCAGGGCGCATCGATTATTAATTTTTTTCCCTCTCCTCGTCTTTTGTTTCTCGTCGCGTCCCTGATGCGGGCTTTGTGACGAGCCAACGTGCGTGGCTCCACGCTGCCGGATCGTACCATAATTCACACATATCTCGCACATTAAATCGCTGTTGATTTAGGTGCAGAGTCGAGGCGAGAATTATCGATTATCGATATTTCCCCATTTGAAACTATGGTAAAGAATCGATTATTACGATGCTCGTTGCGAACACCCTCTCTGTCGATACTTTTCCATAGGTTTAAATGGCAGATCATCTGACGTAAGGGCGTACCGCAATTTCCACGTATCGATATTTCCACATTTGAAGTTTTGGTAAAGAATCGATTATTACGATGCTCGTTGCAAACACCCTGTTTATCGATCCTTTTCCATAGGTTTAAACGGGAGAGTCTCTGACGTTAGGGTGTACCGAGATTTCCACATGAGCCCTGTTTCACATATAAATCCACGCTTTCCGGAGTTCATGCGAAAATCAAGATACGCTATTACGTTAGGGGGGTGACGAAATGGCAGATAAATCGATACATCGCAAAGCACGCTAAGTCACAATTTTAATGCACCGTCTGGCAGCTATGGATGCTTCCCCCGCAACGAGGAGCAGTCGCGAGGATTAACACTTACAATGCGAGAAAAACGAAAGTGCATTTGGACGTATTTCTGCCAAACGGAACTAAGCGCATCATGATGTGAGCCCTGTTATACACGTATCCTTACGGATCTCAGGGCTCATGTCTTGGTGCACATAGTTCCGTTTGGCAGAAACGCGTCCATTTCGAGAAGCTACGGATCGGTGACTCGGCTGCTCTGCGCGGAATTAAGAGGCGTGAATAGTGCAAAATACCCCTCTCCATTATTCTGATCATCCCCGAGAGCGCCGAGGAGCCCGTATCGTATCGGTGTTCGGAGGGTTAGAATTAGAGCCTCGATTTTCCTTTTCAATTAGGTGTCATGACGCGAAACGCATCGCGCGAACGATGAACCTTTCACGCGGGGGGATCCTCCGAGGTGTGCGCTATTCACACTATCGTCGACCGTCTATTTACTGCGTGAAAATTAGAGGTGACAGTCGGAACAAAACAACCCCCGTACTCTAAAACGATGGTTGCAGAAAACACTGCCTAAAGCAGGGGAAATATTTTTTCGAGATCCCGCAATGACATTCTAAACAATGCGATCGGTTCAAGTTCGGCGTTCAAGGCTTCTTTTCGCCCAATTATGGTTCAAGAGTAACTTTTTAATAAAAAAATTAAGTAAAATTCAGTTGTGAAGCTTTAGAAATGGATTCTGAAAAAGAATGACAGTGATTTGCCATCGCAAAAAGTACAAAATACGGCAGGATTGGGACGAACTATTGGGTGGATACGAACCAACGAACCTACTTTAAAATTTTCAAAACTCGCAATACATTTTCATTACTATTTAGTAATGCTTGTGACGTCAAACAATTCAAATCCCCTGTAAGGTTCCGATACCAGATTTTCACGATAGAATTTGAATCAAAGTTTAGAAAAATTGTCATTTTTTAAGATAATACGTTAAGGATCTATTTGAAATTCCCACCAACGCAATTTTAAACATATGGCACCTCCTAAGGAAAGAATCTGTTCAGGGAACCACTATAAACAGGGCCAAGCGGGCCGATTTTTGGAATTTTTTAGCACTATGCTCTGACATCGAAATACGATGTATTGCATGGTCAAGATACGACTATGCCTTGTCTTATTGTATTGACATAGGTTCAGTAATCAGGCCGCAGGAATGAATTTCACACTTTCCTCATCGAGATTGTTTAATCTCTCTTGCTTACAGACAACTCTAAATCCCATTTCAGCAAAAGTTTGCAACACACCCAGATACTGAAAATATGTTGGGGTCCGGCGAGAATTCGATAAAGCCAGTCAGAGTCAACTAAAATTCGAATCCAAGTCCGAGACGAGCTTATTGCGGGAGGAAATCGACGCCCTCGTGGGACTTTCCTCGCCCCTGCTCCCCGCCCCCCACGAGTCCCACGAAACGCGGATCAAACGTGAGCATCCATCTCGCGGACACGGCACTTATATTTTCGTCTTTTATTGGGGTAATCCAGCAATCGAGGAGGTGTGTGGGGACACTAAACCGCGCCAACAAGCCATGATCGCAGCCGTCCTACGCAAGACAACCGTAAGTCCACCTTAACATGACCCCCACTCAGCACGAATCTTAACGGGGTACGCGGCTCATGGCTCGAGGCACGCACTGCCGTTCCGCTGAGGGCGACGGATCACAGCCGTGAGGAATGCCTTCAGTTTTACGGGAGTCTGTTTTCATTAGTTTTATGGCTCCGCGCGCGCGCGGTAAAAATTTTTCCCCCGTGTAGCCGCTTAAATACCTTCCTGCGTCTAATTTCAATTCCAGCCCGGTAACTGCCTATTTTAAGTGTAAATCCGCCCGTGCTACCTTGTTTAAGCGTCGTGACGAAACCGCACACAGTCTCGTTATTCCGTCGCTCCTCTGACGTAAGGGCCTATCTTAAATCCGACGTGGACCCCGGGAACCATGGAGTTGTACGGCGGATAGGGCTCACGTGGAAATCGAGGTGCGCCGTTACGACGAAGGAGCGACGACGGCCGGCCTAATAACCGGAAATAGCATTCTTCGGAGGCGGCGCTGCCGGAGTGTTGGGAGATACCTAGGTATATAGACACAGAGATTAAAGTGAAATTTTTCACTTTTCTGAATAGTGGAGTTCATTTTCCATGAAATGACGATTTTTCAGGGGCTGCGTATGCAACCCGCAGCAATCATACAAGAATTCGTTGAGAAAATTCGAAATGTAACTCATGTGATATTTTTTTCTTCAAAATGTTGGTAACTTAAGGAGAGTAGGGGGGTGATTGATAACGAATATTAAGTTAATTCGAATTGAATTAATTAATATAATCTAGCGTATACCTACTGTGTACAAAATAAGCTAAACTTTTCACCAAGCTGAAAATTATTTTCATTGCGAGAAATTAAGCAATTTCGAAGTTTCACCTTATCACGGAAGATGAGTATATCCGTATCTCGCCTGCGTAGAAAAACGCTATAGGAGCACAATGGTACGTTCATCAAATTCCCCTAAATAAAATGTTTACTTCACATTGGTTTTTGAAGGTTGGATAGTTCTGGGGATGTAATTCAAAGTTCCCCTCACGAAAGAACGTATGACTACATTTCAAAGTTACTTAATTTCGCAAATTACATTTTTAGCAAGAGAATCTTGGGCAATTCTGACAGACAATTTCATTGATTTCTCTTCTGATTTCATGCAAAAATCAGACAATTAATTGTGGACTAAACTCGCAGAGATTGATTATCTTAAAAATTGGAATTGTTTTAGTCACTACTGCAACTTCGGTATGGAGTTACGATCATTCGTCCGGGAAACAATGAATTTTCTGAGAAATTCGAAAGAAAAAATTCAACAGTTTCAGAGGAAATGACTACTCTATGGGAAGAAATTTGGCGTCGCTCGAGAGTTCAAGCGGCGTTTTTCCTTAGTGTTGTGTGCTAAACCGTGTTTGTTTTGCGGTAATATCCATGGGAAGTGTCTAGGAACACATTCACAACCTGAGTTCGGATCGGTCTCGCGGAGCAGAAATAATCCTTTCGGAACGGGATTAATTAAGTGATTTAAATTTTGCAGCCTGCATTTCTACTCGCCAAGAGTCATTCTCATTCGGATATCCGGCCTAGTCGCAGACAAGCGTACACACTAAGAAGAAGTAACCGACATTTTGTGTTAATATGGGAGGTAGAACGCAAAGTAACCTGGAGGTGCGGTTAGCGTTTTTGGGTTGCTTTTTCTGTGGATTACAGTGACCAAATCTTTGGTTTGAAAATTTGTAGCCCCGCTAAGAATAAGCCAAGAGCCACCAAGATCGAACCAGCATCATACTACTGACTGCTCTCTTTGAGAAGGTAGTTGAGAATAGGAATCCGTTTGGAATGAGGACGATTCATAAGCTGTAAATGTTTGTCCATGTATTTGTAATTTGCTGTGGAGACAAAGCATTGTAATCCCTTGCAAAGGTCTATTTCCAAAGCCGTGGATCCATATTTCTACTTTTGTTTCAAATCATTTGACTTTTTTGATTTGATCTGACTCCAGCATGTTTGAATTACCTGACTTTCCTCGAACTTGAAACATTTCCCTTTCAGCTACACTGACTTCTGTCAACCACTGCTAGCATAATTTCCTGCCTTCTCTTATGAATTCCCTGACTTATCTAAGTGGCTGTGGAATTCATAAGCCTAGGTTTTCCAGACCGCCGGAATCCCTTTACAGCTGTACTGCATTTTAATCGATATCCGTTTAAACTTGTTCTATCTAAAATTTTGTGTTGTAAGGATCCGTTTAAACTTCTCTTCGTCACAATCCGATAGCTGGGGAACAATACCGCTGATCTGCAAATTGACAATTTTTCAGAACAAAGAAAAAACTCTGACATTTTTTTAATTTTGAAGTTTGATTTGCAATTTTTTCATGCACCGCAGCGTCATTACAGCGCTCCCCTACAAAATTGGAAAAAACTGAAATCATCAGCTTCCATACTTTTTACTGTGCAATGTGGCAAAGTCGCTGACTCATTTTTGCTAAAATAGTCGGTTTGGCTGTATTGTTCCATGGCCCTCGAATCGGAAACCGTACACTGGAAAAAAACACACATTGGATCTGGAGTCCAGACTCTTAAAAACATCGCCAAGAAAAAATACTCTTGATTCAATCGGATTTTTGCTCAAATCAAGAACCAAGCCTCTTGCTTGAGCGGATTTCCTTTTGATTTAAGCTAGCATCTGGTTGAATCAAGGATATTTTTCCTTGTCAATGTTTTCAAGAGTCTGGATTCTAGATCCGATGTGTTTTTTTTTTCCAGTGTAAAGGATCTGTTTGAGGAACTACTAGGAATACAGCCCTACCTCTTCCCCAGTTCCCAAGACTCCCGAATCCACGGGCAACCTACTTCCGAGGGTGCCCGACGAAACCCTGGCCGGGGTCACTCCGGGGCCAGGAGCGCGATGGTTGCGCACCGACCACGAGCGGCGCGCTCGCGGGTGCCGGCGTGTGCGGATCGTGCCGTACCCGGGCGTCGCGACGCCGAGCAGCATGGCACCGCCCCGGCCGCGACGCCTATCGCCGATGCAAACCGGGCTCCAGGGCCTTGCACCGTTACCACCGGACCGCGGCCCGATACCCGACCGCCCGCGCCAAATCGCCACCCAACGCCTTTCATTTTACACCTTGAAAATATATATTTTCGGGGCGATGTGGCAATGGTGCGGACGGGTTGCGTTGCCCCGCTCGCGTCCCGATAGGTTCCCGATGGATGGGACCCTTTATGTTTTGATTGACCCGTTAGTGCGCGGCCCGGGCAATCAGAGTGTGGATTGTTTCAGGCTGACGTCACGGCCACGGTTCCCTTTGTGGTCGCGAGGGGGGAGAGGGGTGCGGGGTGGTCGCCCGGCTGAATGCTGATTGGTTCCGCCGAGCTTTCTTCGGCATCTCACGCGAGCCAAGGGTCACGAGTTTTCTACGATTGACCGCTGGACTGGGGTGTCTATGAAATTCAGAAAATCAAAATATGATCATTTTTACTCGAAACGGACATGTCGGTAATTTTGAGGTTACGTCCTGGAGCTTTTAGGCCCAAAAAGGAAGTCAACCTAAGTACTCAAATTGTCCAGAACGAATCATTATTACAATTTTTACGATCCTCCGTTTTAAAAGCACGTATTTGACTTCACTGGAAAAAGAGACACATTGGATCTAGAGTCCAGACTCTTGAAAACATTGACAAGAAAAAGGACTCTTGATTCAGTAAGATTTGAGCATAAATCAAAAGGAAATCCGCTCAAATTAAGAGGCTTGGTTCTTGATTTAAGCAAAAATCCTATTGAATCAAGAGTATTTTTTCCTGTCGATGTTTTTAAGAGTCTGGACTCTAGATCCAATGTGTTTTTTGTTCCAGTGTTAGGTTTCGCATGGATTTACTCACTTTCGCGGAGGGACGTTGATTTGTGAACAATCTTGGACATCTTGGTCTGATATGGGAATCTGAGGATTGGCAGTGGCATTTTTCTTATGTTTCTCGTGTTGGACGGTTAGCTGCCTTTTTGAGCCCTAAGAGCTCTAAATTGCGACCTGCCCTTACTCTCCCCGTATAGTTATTGTAAACTTCACTTTCAACTTATACAAGATGCTCCAAAAGTCTCGCAACACCCCTGCAGCCCCTAAAATAGATGTCTCTTTTTGGGATGATCCCCTTTCAGAGGGATCCCAAAAGTCGTTTCTTTTGACCCAGGAGTACTCACAACATTTCAAGTCTCTACCTCAATGTCTTCCAAAGCTGAAGCGGGTGATGCTCTTCAGGAGCAACAGAGCCGAACCAATCTCGAAGGCTAGGTTAAAATTAGCTTTCCAACGTAAAGTACAGCTCATTTTTTTCTGCCGCACTGATGATAAAACATTTCGAAGAAAATCATGTTTGGATATCGATTAATTTTATGGGAGGGTTTCTGGGGTTTCTCTCAAGAGGTGGTTTGACGGTAACCCATTAAAAAGTGGGACGTTTGTTTACTTAGGTCTCAAGACTTCCACGGCCGGGAACACGCCACAAGATCCTGACGAAACCTCTGAATAGCACGGGAGGTAACCAATGTGGCTCTTCTATGGTCTCTGATTTTAAAGAATGTAAGCTTTCTAGTATTTGACAAAAATTTAAAATGAAACCAGTACATCGCAGGGTTGCCATAATTCCTTCAAATTCATCAAATTTCCTGACTTTTCGTGCTCAGTGAAAACGCCGTATGAACACTGAGAGTTGCCGAATTGCCTTCAACCAAACGTTCATTTTTCACGGAAGTTATGAATACTTCCCATTGAAACTTATAGATGATTTAGATCCGATCGCGAGTAAAATTATCCGAAAAATATCCACAGATTTCCATAAACAGAATGTCAACTAAAATAGGCTGACCAAAAATCAGTACATATACAGGACTTTTTCAGTACATTCCCAAGAATTGCAATACCTCCTTAACCTAAAAATTCAGCAATTTTCCAGTATCTCCATTGAACGAAATTCGAGAAATTTCAAACATTTGAATTTCTCGCTGAAATTGTGACAAAAATGTTGAACAAATGAAAAAATATCGGACAGTCTTGTGGAATTTCCGCACTTTCCGGTACTTCCGGACCGCCCTTAAAAAATCAGTACTTTTTCCTAACATAGCGGAAGTTCCGAACTTTAAGACATCCTGCATGAAAATCCATATTTATCGAGGAAAATTTAGCAACGTCTGAAGGCTCATACGGCGTTCTTCTTGAGGACGGGAGCGCAGGTCAGTTAATTAAGGCCGGATTTACACGTTACACGGCCGGGGCCGGCATGTGACCGTGACAATGCTTGCGTGCAGTACCGGGACCGGGATCCCGACCAAGGTTGCCGGATCTACCAATAAAACTTGGATAATTAACATGGGTGTAAACGGGGGGAAATGCACTATCTGGCAACAACGATTCGAACCGATCCGAAGCGAACAGCCAACATTTCCGCGGCGGAGCTTTATCACTGTCGATACACTTTCGACTTCCCCCATCCCGATCCGCGGCCGGGGGACATTTCAATATTGCGGCCGGGCCGTTTCCTGGAAAACCCCGCAACACATTTCCGCGAGGGCCTTATCCGTCCAACCGGTTCTCGCGGCGGTGAGCTTTCTGGCGGCGCAAAGTGGAGCGCGTCGATTGGTGAGGCCGGACAAGCTGTGGGAACTTCGAACGCGGAGAGGAAAAATCACCGAAGTTTTTAGGAGTTGATGTTGAATGGATTACATTTTGCAATAAGGAACCACTATCTCTGGCTCTCCCATAAAGGCACATATCTGCATACGGAAACCAATAGTATGTATGTTGTTTCTAAAATGAGCCAGAAATAGTGGTTTCTTATTGCAATATATGTAGTCTAAATAGTTTTCCATTCAAAAAATACACGATGACAAGAAGTCTGCAACGTCGCAAATCAAGAAACTTGGTCTGGGAGTTTAAGGGGTGCAGGATTTTCTTAGAGTATTGTTCATCGGTTTCTCAAAAGTCAGGAAATGTCATATTTAATTTGCTGAGCTCTGGGATACAATTTGGACAGATACAAGCAGAAAAAAAATTCTCGAAGTAAGGAAATTTGAATCGGTCCGATCGTTTTACGGATAAAAAGAAGGGTAATCAAATGTCGGAAGGTGTCGCACTAATAAAACGATCGCCGATGGAGTCGTCAAATTTTGCCGGATGGACTTCACGACAAAATTTAACGACTCGGTCAAGAATGTTGGTGATCGGGTCGACCATTATTGGCAATCAAATCGCCAATTCTTGATTTCTTGTCGGATGTATGTAGTGCACGTCGATATTGATTCTTTCGACAACCGGTTTCAAAGTGCTAAAATGATGGGTCGAATCCTATGTACTTTTTGCTCCCAAATCCGATTACTGTGGAGACCTCAAAAAATGACGTTGATTTACTCATCTCTAAAAAGAAGCAAAAAGGGAGCGGTGATTTTTCAACACTACAAAATAATGAGATACGTGGTTTGCTATTGTTTCACCGTCGATTTGTCCGACTTGATGCGTTCCTATTAAAGTCGGTCCAATTTTCGGTCGGTTTCCGCTTTTCTCCCAACGAATCCCGAATCCCCCTAATAATGGTCACCCTGATGGTCCAAATTTTTAAATAAAATTTCATGTAGGATTTCCCTGATATTTTCCAGATATTTTGAATGAAATTTCCTGATAATTTGCGTAAGAAATTCCTCCTCATATGATTTTTCAAATCAACATATTGAATGAATTGATACAAGGTGTTTGCTAAAATTTAATTATAGATTTTCCCGGGTACTTAATATGAAACTTCCAGACTTTTTGAATAAATTGACACTTATGATACAACAAATCCAAATAATCGATGAATTGGCTCAAATGTTTGAAAAATACTTCAGAATTTTCTAATCTAGGACAGAATTCCCTGTTTTTTCCTGCTAACATCAAATTACCCGATATTTTAAGGGTTTTCATGACTACAGTCAGCCTAAAAACCACATGGTTCAGATTTAAATGTGCTAAACTGCATTTAAACAAAACCTGCTTGACGCACTCTAAAATTCCTGATCCATGCGACCAATTTCCCGAATATTTTCCTGATGACATTAAATTTCCTGATATTTTCCGGTTTTTCCTGACGGTAGACATCCTGTATACCCATTCACCGATGGACGTCTCTCGACAAGGGGCTCGTGCAGCTCCGACAGCCGACCCACGCGGCGACCAGAAGCGGCACCCGGGGCCAGGGTCGGTCCCCGACATCGGCAACGACGGACGGCCGGCCGGGGCGGCGTGCCGGCCCAGATTTTTATCCGCTCTGGAACTTTTCATATCCGGGGATCGTGTCGGTCGGCCGGCCGGGAGAAAAAGCTGCGCGCGGAATGCCCGTCGGAAAAACTCCGCAGATCGTCCGGCCAGATCCCCCCTCGCCCCCTCTCCCCCGCAGGGGGGGGGGGCGAGGGCCCCGGCGTTTATCCTCCTCGCCGGTCGGGAACTTGAGTAACGGTCTTCGGTTTCGTGAAACTCGCGAGATCCCGCCGCGATAGCGTCTCTCTAAATAATGAAGCGGACCGGTCAGTCACAAAAATCGACGCGCCACCGCCGCCCTTGATTCCGCCGACGATTGCAGTCCCCTCGGGGTGGGGGGGGATTAAGGGGGCGAAGGACGGGAGGGGGGGATTAAGGGGGCGAAGGACGGGAGGGGGGCGTATTTCGTTTGATTCGGACGGCGGTCATCCCGTCGCGGTTTTAAAAATTACCGATAAATAAAAGATAATGGGGCAGGGGTGGGGGAGGGGGGAGGGGGAGCTGCTGCCGCGGTTCGGACCGGTTTCGGACTGCAACCGGCGAGTCGTGAGTGACGTTTCCTGGATGATTGGGAGTCGCGACTTGGAAAAAAAACGAAGAGAGAGAGGAATTAGAGAGGAATAAAAAACACCCCGAAAACGTTCGCTGATCGAAAGGTCCGGTGCGCGGAGAAGCTAGGTGACATTTCGAGGAAAACAGTAAAAATACTTTGTTGCAAGAGAGAGTGCATCATTTTCGATGCATAAAAATTAGAAACTATGGGCTGATTATTTGAATTGATGAGCAAAACGACAGATAGGTGGATTCAGACACATAAAGTGGGGGGGAGGGGGCTCCTATCAGAAAATTTTAATGCAGCAAATATACAATTGAGGAGCTTTCCGGAAAAGGGGCAAATAGCAAAAAATCGCCTTTGAGTAAAAATGAATTTGAAGTTTCTATCATTATACTCAATGGCCACTGACTGTGACTTACGTTCTAAATCGGCAGTTCAAGCTGCGATGAAAGTTACCACCAGGGGCCAAAAAGTGATGATGGAAACTTAAAATGCAGTTTTCTCATACGCGATTTTTTGCTATGTGCCCTTTTTCCGGAAAGCTCCTCAATTTGAATCCATCTCGTAGTGAATAATTACCAAATATAACAACATTCCTCCAGTATTAAAAAAAAAGACGGTGAAGTACATATAACGTAAAGTTCAAAACGGAGAATTCTGATACTTGCTAATTTCAATAGACGCTCGAGGGCAGACTTCATTTAGGCGATGATGTTCTGAAGTTTCAAGAAGTCGAGAAAACGCCGCTTCCAAGCAGGAGGAAATAAGAAACATCCAATTCTGGAGAACACGAGAGCGTCAAAGGAGGGAAGGTGGGTAAGAGCCGTCACTCGAGAGGGCTTCTTTGAAGAAAATTCAATTTTTCATAGATCAAAATCAAAATCTTCCGGGACAAATATTGCGCGGATCGAAGAGGGTGATTGATTGGATTAATGACAATGAGCGACGAGGGCCACTTTTTTATGCGTCTCCTCGAAAAAGGGATTAAATAAGATGTTTTGTCATTCTCGGAAAGTTTAATAACAAAGCGAGCCCGGCCTTTCCCTCCTTGCATTTTGCTTTTCATATTTTTCAATTAAGAAGTGGAATGCAGGGGGTTAGGATTAGAGAGGGCAGGAGCAGCGTTCCACGCTATTTAATTAAGCAGCGACGACCTCCTACGATGAGTTAAGGGAGGAAAAATGAGTGGAGGGGTGACGAAACTCATATATATATATATATATATATAAATAAAACGCTACAACAATAAAAGGGGAGAGAATTGATTCAAACTGGCTGTCCGCCGACCTTCCTTGATGGTCTGCACATGTCTTTTCCCGCTTATGGACTCGAGAGGATGAAATATTGCCATTTTTACTCCGAGTGAGAAAGATCTATTTTCCCGCACGTTGAAAGGGAAAATTGATGGGGGGAAACAGCAGAAAAAAAGCACGGACAAGATATAACTAAACGTATCCAGACGCGTTTAATGATATGCTATTAAAGGAGGAGTCCGTTAACTATACGACCGATACGAGTGCATTACCAAGATGTTTCATTGAGTCTGGAATGTTGAAAACTTCGTTTTCGGAGATTTCCCAAAAAATTCAGTACCTCCTTATCAGAAAAAGTGTTTCAGTGCCTTTAAAAAAATTACACGCGCGAATCGCGGGAAAAAAGATGCAGCCACGCGATTCGAAACTCATTGGTAGCCTGATAATCGATAATTGACTACACAATCGCGATCTAACAGGCACATTTTGAACTGATAATCAATGCGCAAGGGATTGCATTCATTCCAGGCTATACATTAGGAGGAAAATTCCGTACATTCATGCAAAATTTCCATCCTTTTTTAATACTTCCGGACCGCCCTCAAAAGATTACTATAAATTCCGGATTTTCCGGACTAGTAGACTGCCTGACTCACGTTCCTACGTCTGGAAAACTGAAAATTAAGATAAGTTGTTAGGGAATTCGGCCATTGAAAAACTGTACAGAACGAAAAGCATCATCAGAAAAATCCGGGAAAAACCAGAGATCCTGGCCAGTAACCGCGGAAGGGGCAGTACAAATGCCGGATTTTCCGGACTAGTAGACTCCCTGAGTCGCGTTCCTACGTCTGGAAAACTGAAAATTCAGATAAGTCGTTTGAGAATTCGGCCATCGAAAACCCATACAGAACGAAAAGCATCATCAGAAAATCCGGAAAAAACCAGAAATCCCGGCCGGCAACCGCGGAAGGTGCAAGATCCAGAATGCGATTAGAATGGGAAGGAGGTTAGACGCGAGACAAGGGGGANGGGGGGGGGGGGGGGGGGCTCGGTACACTCGCAGTGCCGATTCAGAAACCGCGTGGCTTCGGGTTAGCGGTGTTGCCAATTCGCACGATTTCCCCTGGAAAAATCCCCCCGGAATCCCCGAGATCCGGCACCGGGGGGCGCGGGTTAAGGTTGGGATCGATCAAACCCGGCAACGGAAGATTGCCAACATCGCTGCATCAATAATCGTGAGAAAACCCGAGCTGCACCGCCCGGCAAAAACAACATATCTTCGATTTGAGACCAATATGCAGATGAGCGGTTTTTGCGGGGGGCTCCGCCCCCCGGGGGCGGAGCGGGGAGGGAACAATGCGGCGCCTATCGGCTCGCAGATCGCAGTCCAACCGTTCAAACAAACGAAAAAAAAGAAGGAAAATCAATATCAGCTGTGTAAAAAAATTGCACGTTGGCACGACAAATAGGGCTCGTTTCAGGAGAGTTCGCGCGGGCCTCGGAGGGGATGCGCAGGAGCGTGTGCACGACTTACGGCGGGATCCTGTGACGACTCTAGTCGAAAGGTATGTAGGTAGAGCGAACTTCTTAGACTATGGAAAGTGTGATGTACACAGGGTGATCCCAGGTTTGACCGCCAGACTACAGGCACGTGTTCTATGGGTCAAAATTAGAAATTTTTTCAACTATGAAATTTGTTTCAAAAGTGTATTTAAACAGGTTTACAGCATTCACCCCAAAGTTCCGGCACTGAATAGTTTTTCCTGTATTTCGGCAACGGTATAATGCTCCGAATCCCAAAGAAATAATAATGCGCCCATAACTTGATACGCTGAATGCATAATTGGCATTAGAAAAATCAAAATCTCACTTTAAAAGAGGGGTTTCGAGGGTCTTTGACTTAAAAGAAGCCAATGATTTAGTTTTTTGGCATATGAAGGTGGTACCTTTGCGGACCCCCCGAAACCCTACTTTTAACTGAGGTTTTGAAACTTCTAATTTCACTAATGAATACAGCGTATGAAATTATGGGTGCGTACCAATTTTGATTAGATTCGAGGCGCTATCGTTGCCAGAATGCAGGAAAAGCGATTTAGTTCCGAGGACTTTAGGCTATAGCCCCCATAAAGAGCACTTTGGGGAGAAATTTCAATTCATAAAGATGAAGAAATTCTTGTTTTGCTTCGTACAACACGCTCCGAAACTCTGGCGGTTTAACTTGGGCTCAATGGATCACCCTGTATCGAGAGAAAAGCGAGAGGAGGAGTTCACCTTTACACCCTCTTTCTTCGCTCTAATTAATTTGCGATTAATGTTGTCGTTTACACGAATAGGGGTTGCGATGTTTGATAAAAACGAATGATAGTTAAGGAGAGTGGTTAACTGTTTTCTTAAAGGAACAAACTACATAGGAAGAAATTTAAAAGAAACGTGGCGTGTTCTGACTGAACATTTACAGGGAGTAGATTGGACACGAAAGAGGTATACGGAACATTGATTGCTACCTCTCCTCCCACTTATGAGGTAGGTCAGAAAGCATCTTTAGACGATGACAGTGGTCTATACCAGAGAAAATGTGTCTTGTATCGTCAACAAGTGAGTTATCATACCGACCTCAAACTTGACGCGTATGCTCCTATGTCTACCTAATTTTCCATTGAAGCCTCTACGATTCATAGTAAATACCTCACGATAGAGGTGATATGAAATTAGTAATTGACGCTGAAATTTCTTCCGGAAGTAAGGCAGTGCAGTGAGAGCAGTGCTTTCTTACCGTATGTGCAGAAAACGCCACTGTTTTCGACTTACTACAGTCTTGCCATCTAACGGTAAATCTCGGCTCTTCTACTGATACAAATCTCGCGAGGATATCCGGAATAAGTTCCAAACAATCCATAGCTGACAAAGCAACCCCAAAGAAAAAAATGCGAAGTGGAATCAATACTTTTACGGAGCGGATTTTGCTCCATTTCCGGTGTCCGCCACATCACGGAGTGACTTTTACTTAAACTTCATTTTTGGTTGAAGTGCAGTTGTATGCACCCCGGAGTGAAATACACTCCGAATTTCATTTCAATACATAATTATGTCTGTATTTCTTCCGAAGGACTGTTGCAAGCACCCCGGAGTAAAATACTCTTATGTGTTCCATTCCGATACGTATGTGCCTACCAGTGTTTCTTCCCGAGGGCAGTTGCATGCGCCCCGGAGTGAAATACACCCCGGATTCCATTCCAACACGTATTTCTAACAGCGCTTCATTCAAAGTCCAACAAGAACTTGCACATCCTCTTCCTGGCTTTTACAAACAAGCTCAACGGCAGGACACCACCTCCCGGCGGAAAACACACACAATCATGATGTCATTTACCTCCGCACGGTTCGCGACCCCGACGCGGAAGTGTGGCGAAAACTCCTCCCCCGCGGTTGGCGGATAACCGAGGCGCAGGAACGGAGACGTTGATACACTTTCGTGCTCATCGCACATGACTCTATCTATCCGGCTGATTATTTAATAATTAACCGCCTCCCACCGTCGCATCGCTCGGTCCCCGCTACCTATGAGAAAAATTCCTCCGCTTAAGGAGCCTGAGAATAAGAAGAAAAAACCTGATGGAAGGAAAATGAGGAATTTAATACAATCGGAGCGTCGCGCGCGCGGTGCGAGACGAAGAATCCCCCCAGGGGAGAGGGGGAGGATGGAGGAGGGGGGATGGAGGAGGGGGGGGGGGACNGGGGGGGGGGGGTACGTCGGGTGCTGTGCGAAGTAAAGTAAGGAGATTTTTGCAGGATACACGGATTTTTCGAAAGAGCGGGCCGGCGCGCGGCCCCGTTCCCACGAAAAAACCGATTCGGAGAGGAAGTCGCGGCTGGAATTCTGGGTCTCGTGCGGAACCCGACGAAAAATTCTCCAAAAAGAGAACCGTATTACTTCTGAAACCTTAGCTTACAGTATTTTTGTTTTTTGTTTTTTCGAATACTTCCAAAAACGCTTACGTGTTCTCTTCGACAAAGAGTACCTGAAGACCAGGTCCGAGTCCTCTGTAAATTTTGGATCTTACTTGAATTTCCCGAAATAGTGTTTCAAATATTTCCAGAATGCCTACATTCAAAGAAAAACTATGCGAAACACATCGAAGGCCGAAGTGCGAAACCACGCAACTCCGGTTTGCGACGTTGCAGGCTTCCTGTCAAATTGGACAAGATCAAATGCTCACGATTCAACTGGATTTTTGCTTGAATCGAAAGCCAAACCTGCTAATTTTGGTGGATTTCCTCAAAGATGAAGAAAAAATCCGATTAAATCAAGGGAATTTTCTCTTGTCAAATTAGTTAAAAATGCGGACTCTAGATCCAAGAGACTCACT
>NW_017550922.1:732455-765378 GCF_001854935.1 Bemisia tabaci | reverse complement strand
AGTGTAGTTGAGTACGAACGCAGAGAATTAGGAATTTTGAAACTGATATTAAAAACAAGACAGGTTGAGGTTCATCCCCATGTGCCAGTCTCTTTCCTTCTCCTTCTCCCTGCTTCCCCCGATTTTATAGTCAACTTGGATCACGTGTCCTCTCGTTCTCTTCTCTCCCTCGCATTTTTAATTCATCAATTCACACGTCTCGGGGTGACAAGATTTTTCACTCCGCCGCGGAACAGGACTTGTCTCTCAGCTTTCAATTTCGGTCCACCGGTGCGGATGCATATTTTATCAGTTCCATTCATGCGGGAATTAGAAGCGGAGAGTGTTCCGCGTCGCCTGGTATCTCAATCCGTCCGTATTAAAACCACTCAAGTCCCAATCTCCACGAGCCATGAACCCTATCGTAAACCGTTATTCTGGGGATCCACGGGTGATTAACATATGCGGTTTTGAAATCGACCGAGTCATCCGCACTTTACCTCGACGTGTCATAAAGGCCTGGGCGGCTTGAATGTAAACTAAATTTGGAAAAGCAGTGAGCCCTTCAATTCCAGAATCTCGTCGTGGTATCATCGAGGGCAGTGGCGTGGCGTGCTTTGCGATACATCGATTGATCTGCCATTTAAACCTATGAGGAAGGATCGATAAAAAGGGTGTTCGCAACGAACACCTTAATAATCGATTCTTTACCATGGATTCAAATGGGGAAATATCGATAATCGATCATTCACGCTTCGCCACTGGTCGAGGCTAAAAAAAGGGAGCTTACTCTTGTTAAAATGGAGCACATCAGTTTTTCAGATGAGCTTTCGAGTACATTGGTAATGAGGCTGCACGGAGCTCAACTAAACGTACACTTTTCGTTGAAAATTTAATTTTAAAAGGGAGCTCTCATGAACCCTGGTGTAGGCAGTTTGAGGCAGACACTATCTTTAGCTCCATCACAAAATTGTATGTTTTCCGCAAATATTGTATTTTTTTTTATCAGTTTATTTTATCACTATTTTGGAGAAGTCAACAATATATCAAACGGGATCGGTTACCTCAACAAGTTCCAAAACATAATTTACTCAAATAAAATGAGGTCAAGTTAGTGCGTTTGGCTGTAGTTGGGCGTACATTAACACTAATTTAAAAATTCAGAAACGAAGAAAATCACTTTTAAACGTGAAAATAGAGTTTAAAATTTATCTTCGACAATAGTGATGTAAAACTCGAACTTCTTCTCCGTCTGAATTTGATATGGCTTGGGTCCATTCTCCTGGACTCGAACTTTATTTCACCTCTGATCCAAACAATAATAAACATATTTTAATGCCACCATCACATAGGTTTTGATACTTATCGATAGTCGATGCCTGCCAGAGCCGTAGATTTGAAACCGTCCAGTCATCGTGATTACGTAAGTATGATGTCACGCTCGGAAAGTACACAAATTGATCGATAAAATATTCAATTTATATCGACCATAAGTTGCGACTATGATGAAGAAAAAACTCAGTTCTTGGTGACCGAAAAAATCGTGATTGAAGGAGCGAGTTAGATCGTCGCTCGGTTGAAAAACGGGCTTGATCACGCTTACAGAAGAACCCTGTCGTACTTATGACTCCGTGTTATCCATGTTTCATGTGAAAATGGACTTAGGCTGTTTTTTGTAGGCTGGTACCTGTCACGGCGAGCGAGATAAGGGTGAAACACATGGGAGAACCAGCTCGGACTACGATGACGCGACACATAGAAACGTAACGTCATGACAAAACCTTTCTGTGGCTCGATTAGATATTGGCAGAAAACTAAAATAGAGGCCGGCGTTTCAGCGCGAAGCGAGCTATGAATTCATATATCCGGCCCAATCAACTTACAAGCTCAAAAACTTCAACGCTAACAGCATCACACACTCAACCGAGCTCGACGCACAGTGAGCGAGAAATGCGGGAAAGGCTTCAAGCAGTCGATCTAAATTATTTTCAATACGGAAAATCTTAGTTCCTTTGTTTCTACTTGGTCCAGAAATTCTAGTTCCTAACTGCAAAATTTAATGTAACTACGGGGAGCCGCTTGAGTTGCCGTTACACAATTCATCATTTCCACCTTAATCTATAACAATCACCCGTTTCAACCTTTTGGATCGCTCTTAGTCTCTGTCTATCGATTTGTCTATTAATTTTAATAATCTCACCCCGGACACCGTGATTTTCTCCCTCAATCTATGATAACCACCCGTACCAACCTTTAGAATCGCTCCATTTCTCTTCGTCTCCTCTGTTTAAAGCTTTGTCTAAAAGTTTCGATAATATCCCCCTGGACACCGTCGGTGTCTTCCTCAGTCTATATTAGCAACCCGTTTCAGCAAACAGGGTAGCTTCATTTTCGCTGTCTCCTCTGTTTATAGCTCTGTCCATCAATTTCAATAATTTCTTCCGGACGTCATCATTTTCTCCCTCAGCCTCTTTCAAACACTCAACCTGTTGGATTGCTTTATTTGTCTCATTTGTCTATCGATTTGTCTATCGATTTCATCAGGGTGTCTAGTATTTTTTAATTTTGAAAAATCCTGATATTTTCCAGATATTTCATAAAAAATTCCTGATTTTTTCATTATGAAAGTTCCTGATATTTTCCTGATGTTTCTCGACTCTTGGCACGGTAGGCAAAAGGCATTAAGACTATCTCCTCTGAGGAGATTGGCGTAAGAAAAATTCCTGATAAAACGTCAGATTTTTCCAATTTTCCTGATTTTTTCCTGATCGGCGAAAATTCCTGATATTTTCCGGTTTTTCCTGATGCTAGACACCCGGAAATCTTTACACTGGACAACAATACTTTCTCTCTCAGTCTATATCAACCACCCGTTGCAACCTTTTGAATCGCTCCATTTCCCCTATTTCTACTCTGTCTACAGCTTTGTCTATAGATTTCAATAATCTCCCCCGTGGCCGCGTGTGCGGCGGGCGTCCGAGAGAAAAAGCCCGTCCCGAATCGTAACGGCGCGGCGGCGGCGGCGGGCGGTCACTCCGGGCCCGGACAGGCGATCCGCGTCGATAATGGGCCGCAATTAAAATGCAAACGGAGTCGGTCGACGAAACATGACGTGTCTGTCTCCTGTCTAACGCTTCCATTAGTCGCTTTCGGGCTCCCGCGGGGGACGGGGGGGCTCCTAGTGCAGTGTCACCGGGGCGACCGTGAGGGGGGCACCCGGGGGCCGGGCGGGGGGGGAGGGGGGAGGCGTGTTCACACGATATAATATCTGTTTCTCGGGTCGATTGTTTGTCCCGCGACGGAGGAGGCCCGGCGAGCGAGCGAGCGACCTGGCGATGCTCGATGCTCGTCTGGAGCGACGACGGCGACGGCGAGGACGAGACGACTCGCGCTTCGGATTAATTAGATCTTCGGCCCCGATGACTCTACTCGCTCCGACTTGTGACGCTCTTCCGTTTATGGATGTGAGAATACACGGGGTGGTATCAGGGAGTCATCTCAACGATTGAGTGTAGTCTCGGAGGGTTTGGCGAAAGCTCCTTCAAGTATGGACTGATTTGGTGACTACACTAGAATTCCTGTAAAGACCTCGATAGACGATCAAATTCCGAACCAATTCCGAACCAATTCCGATCAAAGTAGCATCAAAGTAGCATCAAAGTGTCAAGAGTCATCAGTCTGAAATTCATTAATTTGCTTCATTTTAAAACAAAAACTTGGCAGAAATGTTTCCTGTGGCAGGAAATGATAAATGATGGTACCTACTCCGGTCTGATTAGACTTTGAACAAAAAAGTGCGGCCCGTCAAAATTTGATGGTAGATGGTGACCACCAGTCATCAGCATGTCTACTTTGATCGGAATTGGTTGGGAATTCGATCGTCTATGCAGGCCTTATAGCGAGAGTTTTGACAGATGTGAAACTCCGAAAATCCATCAGGCCATCACCGATGCCTCCGCGAATAAAGTTAGGGCCCAGAAATGCAGCCAACCTATGAATTTCAATTATCCAGAGCGATTTACTAGAACAATTATTACGAAGCATCGTTTGTAAAGCACGTATTTGACTTAGTTATTGCATAAATTTACTCATTTTTGCGGAAGAACGCTCATTTATGTACATCTTTAGCCATTTCGATTAGAATTGAAATCTGCAGACTGGCAGTGAAATTTTGTGCGTTAAAAGTTGGTTAGAAGGGTGGCTGCACTTTTAGGCCCTAAGCCCTCCATGAAGCGATCTGTCCATACTCTCGCTATACAGGTACTCTAGACTACACCATTCTTGCGATATTACATATTTGCATCAAGTTTAATAGGATGAATGGAACGAAGTTTTTTTTGGAAAACAAGGGGTGGACTCTGCTAAGAATAAACGCCGCAAGAACTTTCAAGCGTTGCCAAATTTCCTTTGATAAACTACGAATTTATTGGGAAAGTTGTGAAGATTTTACTTTTAATTTTTAGACAATTTTTCTAGTCATTCGCCATTTCGCCATAAAATGCCTTAAAATTTCTAGGACAAACGCATAACTTTCTTCCAAAATGCATTTTTTTATCAAGGGGAATTTAGAAACGTTCGAATGTTCATACGGTGTTTTTCCTCAATAGGGCAGGGCTCGGTAATTATTTAGATACTATGATTTCACCTTGATCACTATGAATCACTTATGATTATTTAGATCCCTTCCTCTGAACTGATTTCACCAATGACGAAGATTCTATGGTCAATGGATGACGTAAAAATGCATTTCCTACAATCCCGGAATTCCGTGATCTGAACATGACAGCTTGGAATGGAAACACTTGCTTTTCTTTAATTTTTAACAATTTTCATACTCTGTTGATATTTGAGAAAATTTACCATCAAAGAACGCGAATGACAATCTTGAAAACCTTGAATGAAAGTATAAAAGTAGGTAAGGAATGCGAGAAGCAAAATTATTGAGAAGTCCCGCTATGCGAGTCAATCGTGCAAATGACAACATTATGCAACATCACGGAACTTGGCATCTCATAAGGCCTTGCCGAACTAAAAGGTCAGGGTGAAAATGAAAATAAACTTTCAACTATGCCGTTAACTCGCTCCAATAAAAGCACAGAAAAAAAAAAACTCGTCCAAAAATTTAATAACAATGAAGAAAAAACCATGCAACTTAACGTGTACGAGTGATCCAATAAAAATCACGTATCATCGAATCAGACTTATTCCATCCGCAATAACTTACCTGCAACAGACAAAAACGCCCATTAAATTAACAAAAAACATGAAAATAGAAACGGAGAAAAAAACATGAATAAATCAGAATGGTTACTCATCGCCGGGGCTGGGGATCAAAAATATCGGAGCCTATAAAATATAAATACGGAATAATTTGACATTTGAATGCCGGCTCGGAAAAGGATACCTGCTACACGGGGACGGGCCCTGACATGGGGGCTGAGAACGAAATTAGGAATGTCGGCCCAACTTTGAGGCACGCGGCATATTCGACTCGAACGCATTTAGAAACGCTAATCGCTTCGAGTATCACCATCCACCAGCAACGGTGACGCAGCGTGTTTCCCGAACGGGGCTGCCGATTGTCTACTAGAATTCGCCTAATAAACACCCATTGATCTTCGTAGAAATTCGGATAATAGGTCACTGAGCAACATGAAAATCCACTTGTTAAATAGCTTAAATTCGTTTCGTTTGAGTCATCTTTGAGGGAAAATGCGCGTAGTATATGCGCTCAAAAAGGGCGGCTACGGAGTGTCAAAAACTGGAAAAATTGCACGAACGTTTGTAAATCAAGTATTTTCAAGCCCGCTAGTTTGGCCTATTGGTCTGCGCGTCTTACGCTGCGTCAAATAATTTTGGATAACGGGGCAGCGGTGGCGACGAAATTGCAAGGAATTGAGGAGTGGGTCTACCGAAAAACTTAACAGATACCATTCGATTTTAATTCCTAAAAATTGAAAAGCAATGGGTTTGTACCAACTAACTAAACCGATGCTCATCGAGGTTGCAGAATAACTAAAAAATGTGAATCCTGATAAATGTAGTTATAATTATTTGATTATTCCTAACCATGCTCAATGCTCATCCTCTGATTTTTGGGAGCTCACTCGCTGACGAGGAAGAAAAATTTATCCCACTTCTCCAGATTTGCTTGGAAAAAATTATGTTTCCTAACAACCCAAAAATGAATATTGATTTTTTTTCCATCGGTGAGCCGATTCTTGGGCGCACATTCAAACTTTTGATTCCAAAATTGTTCCCTGATGTTCTTCCTGTCTGGTCAATGAAAGCTTCTCTATTATTCTGATGATAAGAAAATTAAAATATGTCATTCGAGAGGTCGATAAAGGCGGCTCTGGTAGAATAACATAAAGTATAGAGGTGAAAGAAGAGATGGTTCCTAAAACAAGACTCCCTGATTTTCCCTACAATGTTTCTTTCACTGATGAAGTCTGCTTTTCCTGGTTTTCTCCAGTCCTAGACACCACGATTTTAAATACTTACAAGAGACACGTGATGCAACTCAAAAATTACGAGAAAATTTCGATAAAATCCGGCAAGGGTGCACGGAATCCTCTCTGCTGTCGGAGTGGGCTCCTCGGATGTGACTCGTTTCACGAGCGAGGACCGAAGCGCGGAACGGGGCGCGATCCTGGGTCGCGGCGCATCGATAAGCTATTATATCTTATTGAGCCGGGCCAGAGGTCACCGCGACGATCCTCCACCGAGGTGGTTCTCTTTCTCATCATCGCATCGGCATCGGGGTCTCCCAACTTGACAGAATTCCCAAATCCTCATCATATCACTCGGGCGTGGCGCGGCGTCTCGAGTCTTGCGTCTACCTGCCGGGCCGGGACGCCATGGCGCTTCGCCGGACCCAAACCTCGAGCCGCTCCGTCTACGAGTTACGAAAAAAGATGACGTTACCGAAAACGATGCCGGAGACGAGCAAGAGACATTCCACTAACCTCCTGGCTGGCGATAGGGGGAAACCACAGATACAAAGAGATCCTCCGTTAGTCACTTGGCGACACACATGAGAGGTCTCTGATTGTCTCTAGGGAACACAGGAAAAAAAAACACACATTGGAGTCCATGACATAAGAGTCCAGACTCTTAAAAACATTGACAAGAAAAAGTACTCTTGATTCAATCAGATTTAAGCTTAAATCAAGAACCAAGCCTCTTAATTTAAGCGGATTTCGTTGTGATTCAAGCAAAAATCCGATTGAATCAAGAGTATTCTTTCTTGTCAATGTTTTCAAGAGTCTGGACTCTAGATCCAATGTGTGTGTTTTTTTTTTTTTCCAGTGAAAACTCTTACGATTGAAATTCGACAGTTACTCGGCTGTGCTTTATCAGAGACCCGTAAATCTCAGTGAAACGATCTAAAGATTTATTAAGGTATAGATTGCCATGGTTCATACATTTCTGCGACGATGCAGCGATGTTACTCATGAGATCGAAAGCACCGTCAGTCAAAAAGGGCCTTGAAATAATGAAACTTCAAAAATTTTCGCACTTGGGCGTCATGGATACGCGATTTATACAATTGGAACCACGATTACTAATCATTAAATGAGCAAAAAATATAGGCAATTGCACGACTCATTTGATTGCGAAATTTCTCCAGAAGTCACTGACCGGTTACTTAGGACAGGGCGGCCATGTTGTGGTTTCCTTGATTTATTCAGATTCCGCATGTACAAATTGAACTACATTTTGCAATTAGGAACTACAATTTCTCGCTCACCCACGAAAGCACCTATCTCTATTGGGAAACTTTAAGTTGTTTATGAACTTAGCCAGATATTGTAGTTCCCATTTGCAAAATTTACTTCAAGTATTCTCTAGTTTTTTATTCATTTATTCTTTAGTGCCGAGGACCCTGCGTCACGTGATCAAACTTTTCATCCGATGAGATCAGAGGAAGGGTTGGACAGTGAGAATTGGATAGTCGAACCATTCTGAGCGGGTGACGTCATCACTCATCCACATCGAATCCATCCCCACGTGGAGATCATTTCACGTTACAAGTTAAGATGAAATTCCGGGGAAAATAGCGACTTCCAAAGCGAGGAAAACACGCTCCTCACGCGTCGTTCTCGCTGTCAGCCGAAGATCGCATCCTCAGCAGTCTCATCTTACGTGGAAAAAGAAACTTCTGCATCGGATTATAACCGAACTTATCTCATAACAGCATCGGGGCCAGATTGCGACGATCCATAAATCTTGTATAACTCAACGAAGGAGGAAAAATCTGATAAATCCTCGAAATGGCAACTCTGATGTCGGTGTGGCAAGTCCGACTCAAGAACATGTTTTTGAGAATTTGTAATACAAGGACACTTCCGTTTGCACTTATTTTTTAGACAAGTGATGATTTTTGGATCCATTGACTTTGGTTTCCATTCTTCGGGTTGTTTCTCGAGACGCACGAAATATTGAATTTTTAGGGTTGAGGATTTACTGATCGAATAAAAACAAAAAAATGATTACTTGAAATTGAAATGTAACTGAAGGTTCCTCTTCAAATGCTTTTAAAACATTTTTAATAATTAAAATTTTAAAAATTCAGTTTTATAAACACTGGCTGAAAAGTTCAAGATGAATGTTCGTTCCGGAGCTAAATATAAGTGAATCGGGACGTGCGAAAACCGCTTAAGTCCATTTTTCCAGTCTTCCGTTTTTTTGAGTTCATAATACTTTTCGGAGTTGGTTGCAACCACGAAAATGGCGTTGAAACTAAACTCGTCCTCGGGTTTCCTTAATCCCAATACGAGTCCTTTCATCACTTTAAAGGTTGTATTCAACCCTTTGAAAGTATTATGAACTCAAACGAACTTAAGACTGGAGAAATGGACATAAGCGGTTTTCGCACGTCCCGATTCAATTGTGTTAAGCACAATCAGAAAATTCTTTCTAACAGGAACAATGAATTATCATGTTTAATTATAAGCAAGAATAATTGACTATTTTCCCAGGAATACGACAAAATGCCTGATTTTACAATTTACTTGCGACAGTTACACGCCATTTTCCTTTCATCCGTCCATTTTTACGCTGATTTTCTGACGATCACGGACGTTACCAGGCTATTTTCAGGCGTGCGATCGGGCAATAGTGCGCCGGGCAGCCGAGGGCCAAGTCGACTGGGCCCCCGTGAGGTTGCCTAGTGCGACGAAAAAAGTTGGTCAGCCCGATGAGAACCCAGCGGGAAAATCGAGGAATTCCCGTGGATCGGCATCGTAGGGCTCCCGCGACCGGTATTCATTCCCGAGTGCAATTTCGATTTTCATGATGGGCGCTCGGCTTCGATAGCGCTCCGACCTGGCCCGCCGCACCGTGGGCGCCCGCCGGAAAAATTCCGACACCGGAAATTCAGCCACAAGTCTTGGGACCTACCGTGAATTTCCTCAACCTTCAGATCTTTGGGTCATTGGTGGTCTATATTTAACGAAATACATCATGATCTGGTCATTTACGGTCTCTTTTTGGACCTCATACCAGCATAAACATGGGTCTGAAGACCAATTCTGGCGAAACATGCGCGTTTGGAGGATTTGTTGTAGAATGTCGAAAAATCTGCAATTTTCGCCAAAATCGACCTCTAGACCCTTATTTGGGTCAGAATTAGACCCAAAAAGAGACCGAATCATGATGCATTTCGTAATAAAAAGACCTTAAATTAGTAGAAAATTGTAGAATTGAGAAAATTCAGCTAAGCCCCATCGATAGCCCTCCTTGGTTCATGTTCTCAATTGCTTGAAAGTGGTGTAAAAATCATGATGGAAAAACTGTATGACTGATCTTGGCCTGAACTAACCTAACGCAATTTAGGTATACACCGACAAACGTGATGTTCTACACTAACTTAATTGTTGTGCATCTTATCAATCATTTGTGGTAGTTTGCGTACAGCACCGACTATGATACGATGTGTTGGTAAAACGACATTTTTTTCAAAATTTTACAGCCGCACCGTATCCGAATGAATTTCAATTTGCTGTATTGTAAATTAGCGATCGACCCAAAAACTGAGCCCCATCCATTTACAGAAATCCACCTACTATCGTCAAATGCACAAAGCCCTATATTTTTAGGGTTCCCCTCAACGTTTTGTGTTCTTCTAATTCTTACTGCCGAACAACAAACTACACCTCTAGAATGGCCGACCAGTGTTAGAGACCCGCACTGAGAAAAAACTATGGCTTATAAACCTATTAGAGGTAAATATGGAACACCACTAATAGTAGTACCTCTACATATAATAATAGCACATATACCTTAGTTATGGTACGGGGTACCTTAATTAGGTACAGAGACCTTAGTATGGTTCACAGACCGAGAATCATTAGTTTATTTACGACTATTATAGGTGTTCCATATTTACCTCTAATAGGTTTATAAACCATAGTTTTTTCTCAGTGCGGAACGTTCTGAAGTTGATATAGGTTAGGTTTACTTGGGCTCACACAGCAGGCTGCCATCTAAACCCATGTCAGACGCTGCCCACATTTTGCCGAATATTGTTGAATAAAGTGATAGCAATGAAAAGATTGCATAAGAATCGCACCTCCAAAGGTTTTCTTAACTCAAAAAATAGGAACTTTGAAAGCAAACCTCAAAAAAAATGAAAGTTTACATAGGTTGAAATTTTCACATGTAATCCTTATGGGCAAGACGCAGCAGAAATGGAGATTGAGGTTAGCTATACTTGGGCTCCCACCCCCCTCCTGCCTTCAAAAACCGGCCCTTGCGCGTTACGCAGGTTTGCTATCTCGCGGCCATTCTAGAGGTGTAGTTCGTTGCTGCCGAAACGTACACCCCCTAAAATTATACTGCTTTCCCAGGCGCCAAGGATCACGCATGCATATATTCCTCCAGCCCCAACCACACTTCCCATGTATGATCTCGCGGAGGCCATTTTGGCCGCCGTGGCCCTCGGCCGGGGCCCACCGCGCGGCGGCCGACTAGGAACAGGTTTACCGCTTTACCGAGCGATTTCATCTAAATGTTCCTTTCGACTAAAACCCGAGCTCGACGGTGGTGCGCCTCGCGGCTCTCTTGAATTGGGTCCACAATGCCCTCGACGTGCCGAGGGGGGGGGGGGCCGAGGGAGNGGGGCGGGGGGAGGAGGAGGGGGGCAGCAGGGGCCGCGACCCAAAGTGCGCGGCCGGCGACTGCATCTCTCGCGTCCGCCTCTTATTTAAAAGACCATTCGTCAAAAAATTACCTCATCGTTGCGAAGTCGCTCCGAGCCCCGGCCGCGCTTTACTCCCGCGTCGCGTGAATCCGTCGTGACGTCACCGCATTGTTCTGTGACGTCACGTCAATCCGGACCCGTTTAATTGCCCGAGCCGATCCGATCGGCTATCTTGATTGGGATCCGCACAAAAATACGATCTTTTCATAATGGGGAATTACGAAATGCAGAAAAATTATGAGGGATTTAATGGACTGGTATGGATTCTCGTTGCGTAACAGAGGTTCCTTTGGCGTGGCCTGTTTGCAACGATGCAGTTAGCGCTCGGGAGAGTAACGGAATTGCCCGTTTAGAAAGGACGATGGATGACATCATCTGCTGCGTCGTATACTGTATTTCTTCCTCCATGATTCGGCTTATTGGTGTTAAATAGTCTTAGTTCGTGATCCTTAGGCCTATAGGTTAAGCAGCTTTGATTTGTAATATTTTGAGTAATTGATTTTACAAGATCTGAGTGTAAGGTATTCATTGCCATTTCCGAGGCGATATGATGTCCAGAATATTGTTAACAAAAAGATCATAAGAAGAAATCAGTCGATTCTTGTCGAATCCGTCTAATTGTAAATAGCGGATTAGGAAAGCATGTAATAGTTTAATCTTAAAAATGAAGGGCTCCCTGAAGAGGTTATGTCCTTTCCTTATAGTACCTTTAGAGCGAGAGTATGTACATTGCTATCCTCATGGAAACTGTTATGGACCAGAAAATAAAGTGAGTAGGGGGGGGGGGGGGGTTCAACGATTCTAACAATCATTCTTTATCTTCTCACAATGTGTATATGTTGCGCTCATTCTGGCCAGTTCGCCTTCAAAAATCTGAGTAGGCAATGTGAGTGACTTGGGAGCAGTTATGGTTGCTTGCTGCAGTATCGCCAATTTCATTCCCAGACAAATTTCCCACTTTTTCGGATATTTTCAATCCAGTGATGAATCCCGGATTTATCGGGTTTTCCTACGTCCTGTAGGTGCCATTCCGAGGTTCCATGCCCATGGATCCTGCAGTGTCCATACTCTCCCAACAAATAAAAAGGCTTTCTGAAAATATCAGTGTCCAGTTTTCTCTCGAATCGATCATAAAATTCGAGCCGCAACCTGAGCCATGGGCGACTTTTCGAAATCGAAGAAACCGATCCGGCGAGACTTTACGACTCCTCCGGAACCGGCGAGCGCATTGTTCCGCGGGTCCGCGAGGTGAAAATAAAGCGCAAGAAAAGCGGGCGGGAGGGGGTAAAAATGATGAAACTCGCATAATGAATATTTTTCAATTTTTATTGCGTCATCGAGGCTCACGACCGGGGGAGTCATGAACGGGATCAAGAACAATGGCAACAAATTCGCGCTGCCCGATAATAAAACAGGGACCGACGCGCCGCCCCCCCCCCCCCCCCCCCCCCCCCCCCCCCCCCCCCCCCNGGCCGGGAAGGCGAAATCGCCGGCTAGACGGCGTTTCGTTCAAGAAACGGCTTTCCTCACGGTCGGCGATTTTATGGACCATAAGCCGGCGGAGCCACCCCTATGCGGCCGAGCTGAGGAAAAACCACGTATGAACCTTAGGACGTTGCCAAATTTCTTTCATGATCCGATATCTTTTGGACTTTCCTTCTGCGAAGTAATTTAAAAAATCGATGGTTTATGAGGGTACAGAAGATTCTGTAAAATTCCGTTATTTTTTTTTCACATTTCACTGACAATGTCTAGGAAAAATATTCGTAACCATTATAATAATACATATTTTATTGGAGAAACGGGGTAATATTTATATGTGCTCTTACGTTGTTTTTCTTCCCCGCCGCGGTCGTACCCTCCACAAGAAACAGCCCTACGGATTTCCTCACGGTCGATGATTTTATGGACGTAGAACCACCCCTTCAGCCCTGAGCTGCCTCACGACAGCACAGTATGGAACAATCGCAGCACACTTTCAGGGATCAGTTGTCGACGAAATCGTGAAAGGCTTCCATCGTATCCAATATGGGATCGCCAAATTTTGACGATTAGATCGCCAAATCTTGACAATCTGGATTGGATTGGATCATCAATAATTTTTATGCCGAATTCACTGCTCAAGCTAAATCGTCGCTTCTCTGACGTGAAGACATATCTCGATTTCTGCATAAACCCCAAAAAGCATGAATTTATACTTAAAACGGGGCTAAATTGGAAATCGAGACTCACGAAACGCTCGTAAGAACGTACATACAAGTTACGTTCGAAGAGCGATGAAATATGACGGCTCCATTGACGACCTTTCCTCTTACAGCATAATAGAGAAAAACCTAAAGCGTCTATGGGAACGTCCTATTGATTCAGTTGTCCTTACTGTCACTGTCCTTACTGGATTCCTAGTTGAAACAACCACAACTCCAGGGAATTCACTGGGAATTTCTGTTGTCTCAAATAGCAATCCGACGAAGAACTCATGAACAGGAAAAATTTCCCCCCCGAAAGGTCATCCACCTGGGGGCAACTCAACTTCCCAATAATTGTCGAATCGTTTCACACTAACCACATGCCTGCAAACACTACGTTTACAAATTACTCAGAATGTCGAGTAAAAGTCAAGTATTTTATGATAAGCGACTCAAAACGATCCCGCGGTCCCCGTCATCAATCCGAAAGACAACTCCCGGAAAAAAGAGCGACCGAGAAACGCCTCCAAATTGATTCCCGCAGTCACAAAATCGAACACAAACCGAGTATCAATGACAAGGGGTAGAGACAATCACCTGCAAAAACCCGTTGCAGACTCCTTTCTCTTCCCTCCCTCCCCGCGACCCCCTCGCTATCGAGGTGCTCCGTTGATACGCCCCTAGTTGGCGAATCTGGCGGTGTCATCTCGCTGTCAAATTAGGTGGAATGTTCCCGGCACAGTTGCCAGATTATGCTGCAAATTAGCATTAATCCCATAAGACCCAATGTAAAATTCAGCACAACTTGGTAACCATGGTTCCGGGGGTACCTCGTCCCCCGCGCCCTGCCGGTTCCCTGCGAAATCCGGACCGATACCTGTCTGTTTTCGCCTCTTTTACATCAACCGGCGGTGGAGCCGCGTCAAGGGGGGGGGGGGGGGGGGTTGAGTGGATGGGACATTGAAATCTCACTCGGATTCTCTGACGTATTTCGGTTGTGATTGATTCGGCTCGGGACGTGGAATGTTTCTCCCGAATTCCCTCCAGCGCAACGCTCCTTATTTTCGGAAATGTTTTCCGTGTTCGCCGCATCGTGCGGTGGGCATTTTCGTAAGCTGGCAACACTTTTTTCTCTCAATTTGAATCCATTTTCGATCATCGATTATTTTACATGCAGCTAAGAGGAAAAGCAACATGTTTCCTGACCCCGTCCGTTAAGATTATATGACTTTTCCCCGTTTTCCTCTGACTTCGCCGGAGAAATTCCTGACTTCGGATGCTGAAAGCCCCAAACATTACAAGAAAAAAAGAAAGAAAACGTGTATTGTTATAAAAAGACACCGAACAACTCAATTTAATTCCTGTTCCACCACTCTGCATCGAAGTATTCCAAGATATCCTGTAACTTCACGGAAAGTAACTCCAAATCAAGATATTCACGTTTTTCGATGGATAAATTCAAACTTCCCGCTCACAAAAAAAATAATTTGCGTCCATTCAATCGCACATAAAGTGTTAATCTGACACTCTCTTCGATAATAAAACTGGTCTGAAAATATGACGACCTCTATTTCGACGCTTCGGCTCAGCTTTTACTTGTTGTTCACACTTTGAACAACGTATAGGGTGAGGAAGGAGCACTGCTCGACTTAAAAACCTACAAAAACCATTGTAGAACTAGAAAAGGAAAGGATAAGCAAATGTCACATCAACCCGAGTGCATCGACCATCCCACATTAATTATGTTGAACCATTATCCAATGTGACATTTGTCCATTCTTTTCTTTCTCAGTTCTAGTGCGCGATAAGATTCAAGTAGACGCATGTTTTTCTTGTGAGTGGGAGATTCAAAACTGCAATGCTGAATAAAAACGTCATTATGTTGGTTTGCAGTTAATAACAGTTAGTTTTGCTACGCAAATCGTATTCTACATGCAATTTTGAGGAGGCAACTAGTAACAGAATGCTTACATTCGTACCTTGTACGCTGGTCCATTTAGCAACGTGAGGAATGTCGTATCCGGAACGATCACTCTTGTTTTTCTTGGGAGCGGGAAATTCAAACTGTTCAAACCCGCGATGCTGAATAGAAACGTTATTATGTCGGTTTGTAGTTAATAATAGTTATTTTTGCTACGCGAATCGTATTCGACATGGAATTTTGAGGAGGCGGCATGTAACAGAACACTTACATTCGTACCTTGTCCATTTAGCAACGCGAGGAATGTCGTCCCAGGAACAATCACTCTCGATGGCTCGACCCGAGGGAGGGGCGCAGCGCGCCGGTGGCGCCTCCCGCGGGCGAAAGTTCACACGAGCCCGCACCGACCGCTGAGCGCGCGGCACGAAGAAGACGAACCCCGATAATTTACCGACATTATGACTGACAACGAGAAGAATGGGACTTAATGGTGATACGGTCGCGCCTGGCCAGCCCGGCGCGGCGCGGCGCGAACAATGCGAAAATAGCGAAGGGCAACGCAGAGGTGAGCACACGGCCAGCATCGGTGAGAATAAAAAAACATCCCGAGACCCACCGACATACAGTGGATCGAATCGATCAGAGACGTCGGACACGACATTTCTGACGAAAACTGCAAATTTTGATGTTGACTGAGAATTTGCAGGTGTCTGAAATTTGATGAATTTCGTGTTTAAGGGGAAGCTATTGAGTGAACTGAACACCAGGGTACCATTGGTTCATGAATTGAACAAAATACTGGAGAAGATTTGAAAAAATGATCTAATCTGCCAAAATACATGTGTTTAAATGGGAAATGTCGCCACATGACGTCACCAGGAGGTGCATTTTCTCACTTTTAAATCTATTTATATACTATTTCCCATACAAGAAAAAAATTGTAAGAAATACTGCAAAATCAGCTCTTCAGGCACTTTCAGATAAAGCAATAAAAAAAATTGCGTGCAAATTCTCCATTTCCTGACATTTCCCTGATTTCCCTGACTTATTTAGGTGAAATTCCCTGACAATTTCAGAAATATCAGATAGTTAAATAAAAGACATCATTAGAAACAGTTTTTAGTTTCATAAAATGTATCGTTCGAGACGTCAAACCCATTCTAAAAAGCAAATAAATGTGACTTGGTGATTTTTCCCTGACAATTTCGTCATTTTTCCGGTTTTCCCTGATTTTTTAAAATTCCCTGACATTTCCCGGTTTTCCCGGTATTCCCTACCTGCGGCAACCCTGTAAGGACTGCCTCTGGAGCAACATCTCACGAGGAAACCAATGGGACCATTTTAAAACCTCAAAGCTTCATATAGACGGAAATACAAAGCTTTCAAAGTTTCCAAATTTCGTCCGACCTCTCCCACCGACCCGCTCCACCGTGCGACGGTCCCCGGGTTCTCAAATTTTTCCCTCGCAATAAAAATCGAGCTCTTCGATTGATTTACACGTCGGCCGACGCTGATGGCGACGCTTATCCGCGGTATCTTACGACCCCAGCGCTCTCTATTGTTCGACCTTCCTCCCGCAAAAACCACCCAACTCCCACGAGCACCCTCGGTCACATTCGTCCTTTTTACATCCTTTCTCCGGGGCAGAAAAGTGCATCCGACCGAGGCGAATTCGGTTTTATCTGTGGGCTTCGGTTTGCTCTTGAAGACGGACAATGAGTCCGCGTGTTCGTCGAGTACCGTTTGTGACTCCGGGCGGAAGAACGACGTATCGGCTCGGGGTTGGCGTTGGGTCTTGCGCGGTTTTGAGCGCCGGGTGGGGCCCACGCGCGACGGGGGCTTCGAGTGGGCACGAAAGCTCGTCAATAACCGACGGGTCGGACGTTGGATTGGAAACGAGGAAAATAAATACGGAGCCTTTATTCCGCGTAACAGTATCGACCCTTGGGGCACCGCCGGGCAGAGGCGTGACCGGGATGGGGGTCTCCAGGGGGCACCGGCACCCTCCCCCCCCCCTTTTGCGAAAAGGAATGGACCACGAGCCACGGTACAAGAATTAGATAAAACGACAGCTTTCTTCATCAAAATTTTATGCAGAATACGATGAACATACCGGAAAGCTTCAACATTAGCTACAGTGTTAAAAATCGAGGAGTGAAACTTGGTGCCCGAGTCTGTACGGTGGCCAAAAACCCGAGTGATGTGAATGCCGAGTGAAATAAGAACCCTGGAAGCGTATGACACTCCGTAATATCGTAAGTCACTCGAGAAGAACACACAAGAGAGGAATCCGCTTCGCATGCATATCACTNGGGGGGGGGGGGGGGGAGGGAGGGGGCGCTGTGTAGACTTTGGCACAGAATTCCACTCCAAAATTTTTAACAGTAAAGATCAGTGAGTAACGTATTTACGTAACAGATTAACGTAAGTATCGTAAACGGTGAATTCGGAATATCGCACTACAAAAAAAACAAAAAAAAAAAAACACATTGGATCTAGAGTCCAGACTCTTGAAAACATTGACAAGAAAAAGGACTCTTGATTCAATCAGATTTAAGCTTAAATCAAAAGGAAATCCGCTCAAATTAAGAGGCTTGGTTCTTGATTTAAGCTTAAATCTGATTGAATTAAGAGTATTTTTTCTTGTCGATGTTTTTAAGGGTCTGGACTCTAGATCCAATGTATTTTTTTTCCGGTGCGCAGTCGCGAAAAAACCACTATTAAACGAGGATTGAATCGTAGCCTCTATGCACGATTTACAGAAGCTCAATTTTCGGTAGTGAAACAAAACTCGAGACAAGACTGGAGAAACAAAATTTTTCTGTCATGATAATTATTTCTTCGTTAGGCTCCTGTGAACTGAAAAAGTCCGAGCCATCCCTTGCACCACACGCTATGATGAGTTGCAAAACCGACTTGGGGGTACTTCAATGTGTATATAACTTCAACGAACTGATGGGGTAGCTGGCGTGAACACAGCACCCTCATTACGTTGTGTGAGCAATAAAAAAACCACTAAACACCCGGATTTCGCGAAGCTGACTTGTAACGCTTTTCTGTATATTTTTTTTAGGTGCGGGCACGAACATAAAAACATTGTTCTCTCTCGTGTTCTAATCACTTTAACTCCGTGTATGAATAGGAAACAGCTTTGACGAAAGATTACGGCTGATAACACGGATGCGCGAGTGGAAATAAATCCATTGTTTTGTCGATTTATTACTTGGAGGCAAGGTGGTTCATTTATTTCCACGGAGGCACAAGGGGCGGGAGGGGGAGGGGGAGGGGGAGGGGAGAGGGGAGCAGGACCACCCAAGCTGGGGACACTTCAGTAGAGTGCAGCCCTCTGGGCTTTTTCAAGTAGTAACTTGTACACTTGGGTAGACGAAAATACATATCGCTGGTGTTCAAAACTGCATGAGTTTTCTATGATTAAAATCCTTGAAACGTTAATTTTCAAAGCTCTAGAAAAAAAGCAAAAAAAAAAAAAAACATCTCGACTTTTCCGTGATTTTTAACATGAAGGTGCTTTTAAAACACAAACATGACATTCATTTTCCTAGAGAATTAAGTGTTTTAATAATCGAATACGCAAGTACATTTGATTTGGCAAAATCCTGAAGCATCGGCGTGATCAGAACTATATTTGAATAACGCCTACGCCTACAACGGTGGGAAATTCAATGCTTCGTGAGAAAGATTCTCGACCTCTCCCTGAGTTTCTACAATTGAGTAAAATTACCAATTTCTCCAGGTTTTTCTAGAATCTCTGCGTTTCAGCGTGAAAAATCGAAAAAATGATCACTTTCGAAATTGAAGCGCAATGTAGGGCGATTCAACAGTGCCGTGCCACCGCTTTCCAGACAATCATCTCCAGATTTTCTGACAATATTGAGAGAGAGACTTAGTACTTAATAGAGACTTAATATTGTGAGTAGGTCAAAGACTCGAACTGTTGGGAGCCTCAAAATTTTAAAGAGACCACCTTGCAACGGGACAAAAGGCTCAGGGGTTACAGGGGTGCGGCGGGACTTTCGGATCTCTCCGACTCACTCTGTATAAAGTTGAAATTCCGAGAGTAAAAAGCTTTGTACACTGGAAAAAAAACTATTTTATCTTAGAGTCCAGACTCTTAAAAACATTGACAAGAAAAAGTACTCTTGATTCAATCAGAATCTAGCTTAAATCAAGAACCAAGCCTCTTAATTTAAGCGGATTTTGTTTCGATTCAAGCAAAAATCCGATTGAATCAAGAATATTGTCTCTTGTCAATGATTTGAGTCTGGACTCTAGATCCAATGTGTTTTTTTTCCAGTGTACACTAGTGTGAGTCTCAACTGGTCTCGGTCTCTTCTCGCCAAACTCGATCCCACACTCTTTAGGGCCGCATGTTGAGAATCACCAACTCTAAACACCGTCCTGAGTGTCACTAGCAATGCTATAACCCGTCCAAGACAAAAGGACGTAGCTACACTTCGTGATGAGCTCTACCGCCCATATAACTCAATGCTCTCCCGGTCTCATCTCCAAGTTCAATTACGTCCTTATGTCAGCGGCGCGAACTCGGGTCCAGGGGGCGGAGCGCGGGCGCCGGACGTGAGAGCTCGCGGCGGCGGTGCGATCGCGCCAGAGGTGTCTGGCCGCCGAAAGGTGTTCGCGATTCGCATAAAAAGCTTGACGGGGACTGCGCATGCGCAGGGCGGTGCGCTGCACCCGGGCCGGGCGGGAAGGGCTCTATGGTGACAGGACCCTTCAAAACTCGGCTGGGAATCGTTTAGTTCCCCCGTCGGAACAAAACCCCGGAGGATGCCGTGGGGGGCTCGCATTTGTCCGGGGCCCATTCAGCGCGCCTTTCGCGTTCACCTTGAGATGTCTGCGCCGCCGCCGCCGCCGCCGCCGATGCCGAGTGCCGCGGCGGCGGCGCGCGGCGGTAAATTTAGACGCGGGCGTCGTAAACATGTCTTCCCGAAAATCCTCGTCGCGCGTTTGCCGGGCATCGAGAAAAAAAAGTCGTGGAGTCCATGCGTTTACAAGATCCTTCACTGGAAAAAAAAGTAGCTTGGGTCTAGAGTCCAGACTCTTAATAACAACGACAAGAAAAAGTACTTTTGATTCAATCGGATTTTTCCTTGAATCGAAGAGCCAAGCCTCTTGGTTTAAGCGGATTTCCTTTTGATTCGAGCAAAAATCCGATTAAATCAAGAGTATTTTTTCTTGTCAATGTTATTTTAAGAGTCTGGACTCTAGATCCAAGTGACTTTTTTTACCAGTATTTCCGAAGAGTATGGACGCTATGTCCCATTCATACCCTTGGGAATACATTGTTGAAAATCGAGGAGTAAAATTCGTGCCGGAGTCTACATAGCGCCCAAAAAAACTTGAAAGAAATGCATGCGAAATGGAAGTAGCGCCGGAAAGGCGTATGGCACTCCACAAAAAGAGAGGATTCCGCTCCGTGTTAGTGTAAGTCAAAGTCACTCCGTAAGTCCGTAAGGAGAATGACTTCGCTACTCGTTCATACAACTTGGGATTTTCGCACGCTATATGGAATCCAGCGCGGCTTTCATTCCAAAAAGTTAAACAGTGCTGAGACAATATATTTTAGAGGCCTTGCACTGCTATCTCCTGGAGTAAAATTTACGTTCAGAGGTGAACACTTGGATTTGCGTAATGGTGACTAAGGTCGAAGAATCGGTTTGGCAATCTTAACCCCATTCCCAAAAACTCGCCAAGCAAAAGCTCTATGTTCAGACTGGCATTCATCCACTGGAAAAAAAACATATTGGATCTAGAGTCCAGACTCTTAAAAACATCGACAAGAAAAAATGCTCTTGATTCAATCAGATTTAAGCTTAAATCAAGAACCAAGCCTCTTACGTACAATTTGAGCGGATTTCCTTTTGATTTAAACTTAAATCTGATTGAATCAAGAGTCTTTTTTCTTGTTAATGTTTCCAAGAGTCTGGACTCAACATCCAATGTGTTTTTTTTTTTTTTTCAGTGTCAGTCGTCAGGGGGCAGATTTTATTTGATTCCATGTTCAACAAGTTTTTATCGATCAACATTAGAGAAAGAGTACCTTTGACTTCCGGATTCAATTTTTTCCTTACCCAATTAAACAACTCCGATTGTTGGTGCAGGGTCTCTAGAATACATTTGCTCTGAGGACTCATTCAGACTTTTGGGATTCCATTGGTCTAATGGGTTATTTCATCATCTTTTCACTTGAAAGGAAAAACCTGTTTTAGCCTACGATTTGGCAGCGATGCGTTGAATCATGGTGTCTAGTTGCCGCTTGGTAATGGCGCATCGGAGCAATAATTTAGGTTGTTATAGTGGCTTTTGAATAAGTTGTCTGGGAGAAAAAATCAAACTGTACTAAGTTGCGAGATGAGGTTCCATCTACTTTTCCAATCGGGCGCTCGCTTGCGTAAGCATGCATTGTGATTGGTCATCAGGTTTTGACGGGAGGAGATGTTGAGGGGGCCTCGGTCCTACGATGAGACTATTCCAAAAGGGTTGCTTTAGGGATCTTGCGGATGATTTTGACTTAAGTAAAAAAAAAAAAAAGAAGAAGAAGAAGAAGAAGAGCAGGGTGTCTACTTAAACTAGCAGGCCAAAAATTCATGTTTTTTAACAGTACTTTTTCAGCGCATTCCCAAGAAATTTAGTGCCTCCTCAAAACAAATTCAGTCCTTTTTCAGTTTCTCTATTTGACGAAATTTCAAGTATTTTAAATTTTGAAATTCACATTTGAATCGCGACAAAAAGACGGGGCCAAAAAATTCCGGTGGCCTGAAAATCAACTGGACTACATTTTGCATTTTGGAACTACCATTTTGACCCATCCGTAAAAATGCATGGGAAAACCAATGATTCATAAATTTTTTCCAAAAGTGAGCCAGAAATCGTAATTCCTGATTGGAAGATGAGGTTCAAGTGACTGCACACTTGAATCAGTGAGTTCAAAAACACACCAACTCGGTAACTCAAAACTGCTCAATTTTCATAAGAGACTGTCAATTTTTATAAAAGTCATTGAAGTTAGCGCATCTGTTCCAACTTGGACCTTTAAAATGCCCTTAAGTGCTCGTATTTCGGCACTAAAAATCTCTTTCTTAGACTAATTTCTTCATTTACTGTTCGGTTTTGTGTGTGTCTTAATTCTTTTCATTTTTCCAAGTTGGTGTGTTTTCGTTCTCACTGATTCAATTGCGATTCTGCATGCAAATACTGCTCTGAGTATCATTGCACAAGGAATTGCAGTATTTCCAGGATTTCTTAAAATACGCGCGCGGTAGGAAGCGAAAAATTCCGGACCTCCTTGCAGAATTGCAATGCTTCATTAGTGCTTCCGGATTGCACTCAAAAAATCAGCGCTTTATCCGGACTCTCCGGATTTTTCGGACCAGTTGAGACCGAACTGCATCTCGGTGTCCAGGAACGAACGGCAACGCGCAACAGCGTGGATCCTCTCGTGTGCTCGTGCGTTTTACGAGCAGGAGGACGTAAACCTTAAACCACCCCCCGGCGGATGCTCGGCGTTACGGGGGCGGACGCCATAACCCGGGGGCACCACGGCCGCACATACACACACGTACACACGCATGCACCGCACTCACACCGGGACACCCGCGCCGACGCCATTTACAGATTTGACACGGGCGAGAAGACGCCGCCTCTCACCCTGCGATAAAACGACGTAAGTGTAAAGGCAACTCGATTTGCATTCGCGGTTATGGCGTGGGGCGCTGCGCGCGGACTCCACATGCGCTACATGCACCGTCAGCGCAATTTGTCACCTACAACGTCTCCGCATTGTTTCGTCTGACCGCGCGGGCATGGGATGCCGATCGTGCTCCGAGACATCGTAACAAAGTAGACGTTTTTATTTTTCCGCGGCCGTAATAAAATCGCGGCCGACCGATTACCGGGATGCTTGCGCCGGCCGATGGGCGTTCGAGTCGAGTTCCTCAAATAGCCGCGGATTGGCCGTGTAACGAGCGATTCCGACGGAAAATTTCGCGACGGACGCGATGCTAAATATGCAAACCATAAAACTAATCCAAGAGAAGATAGATGATTGCACTAAAATGGTGTAAGCTGTATTGAGAACGTTTACTTTCATCTTGCACACGGAAAAAATGGATTGCTGATTGAACGATTAAATTTTTAAAAAATATGTCCCACATGTTTCTAATGTGCATTTTGTAAAAGTGGAGAGCTGATTTAACCACGAGGGTAGTATAAAATATGAAATCTCATAAAATCATTAAAATTACGATTTCTTTATGGCAAAAAAAATAATGAAAAAATAAAAATAAAAAAAATTGAATAAGAAAATATGAGTCAGAAAAGCAGAAGAACTGAGAAGCACTCGTTTGGTATAAAACCAACTACCAAGTATGGGGCACAAGGCCCACGGCGATCCATTTTTATTTTGCCCAACCGAACCTTTAAAAGAAAAGAATCCGCAACGGAGGATCCATTCCTCGTTTGCTTGGCCACATTGCAAATCGGCTGAAATACGGCTGCCTACGACTCAAATAATGCGAATGTATCTAGCTCTAGCATCAGCCAGAAAAACCAGATAATCGGCTTTGCCTAGGGCACCGTAAATTTGGTTTCAATACATGATAAAACGTGTTTGTGTAGTTAAGTAAACAGTTCTGTGCGTGACAGGCGTTTTTTGAGGGAATATTCGCCACAGATACAGCAAGTTCATGGTCGGTGCCAAAACCAGTTAGTTCAATCTATCATACTCTCTTTTCCGTTTGCCCTAAATTTTTTCTAAGGTTCAATGAATCGATCCACAACTAACACCCTGCAACGCGTTCTTCCAAAGGATTCCAGAGTCGCAGAGACACTAATTAACAAAGAACCGAAGAAATACCGTTTCCAGGAGTAATTTGTCAAAAGATGCTGCTCTTCATGGCATAGTTGTCAAATCAGTGCGAAAACTAATCAGAGAGCGAGAACAGGGCCTCAGATATTTGGACTGGGACCGGGTACCGAACTAACTCATCAGTGGAATTTCCAACTTCAACTGTCAACTTCCAAGACATGATTGGTAACGCCATTTTCTAAATGTCTTATCATTTTCCCGGATTGCACACATTCACTAAAATTTTACGACTTTTTCCCGGTGTTCTTTAGCAATAATCCGACGGTACATCGACGGTGAAACTTTCAAACCACGGATCTCGTTTGCGGTTTTTAATAATCTCCTCTCCCATTTTGCTTTTTACGGGTGAACGGATCAACACCATTTCTCCAAGTTTTCACAGAATTTTCTTCGCACAGAGAAGAGACATCACGGCAGTTTCTAAAAATAGACGTTAAACGGTTTTCCATTTAAAAAATTAAATATGACAGGAGGTCTACAACGTCGGAAACCGAGATACATGGTTTGGGAGTTTCGCCGTCGACATGCTGAAACACGCTCGCATTTTATCGGAAAAGAGAGGAAAAGGCCATGGTTACCACAGTCAGCCAATAAAACGGTGCGATTTCCGGTCAAATTCCCTAAACCAACCAAATCAAATTCCTGATTTCCCACGTTCTAATGGGTGACTACCCGATTTTCCCCCAATAAAGATGTTGCATGCGTGAGGGATTTGCGATTTGACCATTGATTCTTATGTAAAAGTTCGCAAGAAACACGATGGTGCCACTGGTTTTCTCTGAAATCAACTCCCAAGCTCAAAAAAAGCTCTCAAAGTGAGGCCAAAATGGAGGGGATATCCCACGCTATCCTGAGAGTCCACCTCTGCATCAAGACGAACTCTCTATGCTAAGATAGAGAGCAAATACACTGACAGGGTTGCCACTTTATTTGGGGACTCCAAAACTGAAAACACGACATCACTGCTGATGTATTTGCTCCCTATCTTTGCATGGAGAGTTTGTTTTGGTGTGGAGGTGGACTCTCAGGGTAGGATGGGTTATCCCCTCCATTTTGGCCTCAACTTGAGAGCTTTTTTGAGCTTGGGAGATGATTTCAGAGAAAACCAGTGGCACCATCGTGTTTCTCGCGAACTTTTGCGTACGAATCAATGGTCAAATCGCAAATCCCTCACACATGCAGCATCTCCATCACCCTGAAAAATGCAACTATGCAACATTTTCAAATAGTTGCAGAGAGCCGGCAACGATGACATTACTTTCTGGTAGTGTCTCTCGCCGGCCGGCATGGCTCACCGTTTAGGAAAAATACCCGAACTTTAGCCCCATTGCCCCGTTTCGTTTCGGCGCAGCGCAGCGTCAGCGTAGCGGTTGAAAAATTGCCCAATCCGTTCACGTGCCTCCGAAAAGCGATTCACGGAACCCGGAATGCGCGCCGGGCCGCGATGCTGACTGAGCCTTTAAGAATCGAGGTTGATGCTGAGTCACCGGCTTCGATTCATTGTGATGGTTTAAGGCGCACGCATGCAAAAATCAACTCGCGCTCCGAGGCGCCGACCTCCTTCGGCCCGGGGTTCGGTTCCTGGGAGGTACAGCCGCGCGCCAACAACCGACAACGGACCGGAAGCTTTCAGCCAAACAAAAGGTCAATTTACCGCAACACGGAATACCCCGAAAAGTCCGCCGAGAAAAGGCTGAGCAGACCGTTCTTCGTCGCTTTGTTCCGCTGGCAAGGAACCGTCAACTGGTCGCACTTCCATAATATCCGACTTTTCCAGCGACGAATAGAGACATTGAAATTGATAGACAAAGCGATAGACACGGAAGACAGAAGGAAAATTAAGCGATCCTATCGAGCGGGACGGGTGGCTGTTATGGACTAAGGAGGAAATGATGGACTGATAGGGTCTCTCGTGGGCTTAGTTAATCTATTATTTACCACTGTGTCCATTGCAATCACCTGTCTCCACCAATACTTTCTCTTCGTCTTTTTGCCTATAAATTTCAATAATCAGCCCGCAGGCTATTTTTATAGGAAGCACTGAAAAAGAAAAACACATGGGATCTAGAATGAAGACTCTTAAAAACATTGACAAGAAAAAATATTCTTGATAAGAACCAAGCTTCTTAATTTGAGCGGATTTCCTTTTGATTTAAGCTTAAATCTGATTGAATCAAGAGTATTTTTTCTCTTCAATGTTTTCAAGAGTCTGGACGCAAGATCCAATGTTTTTTTTTTTTTTTTTTCCCCCCAGTGAGGGTATGAACACTGGAGGTTCTACTTCTGATTGGCTTGGTTATCTTAGGCTTCAAGAGGCTGCCTAAAGTTCCAGGATCATAAAAAATGGTGACTGTCGGCAAATGACTTACGATGATCGAAAACGTCTTAACCGCTTATGATGTCGAAAGTTTTACTCGAATTAAACTCCAAGATGCTTACTCCATTCAAGCAAATTTCGAGTACTTCATTTAAATAATCTATTGGATACCTAATCGTCAAAAGTTGGGAACAGCTTTATCTCACTCAAAGTCGCCGCCATTAATCTGGGTCTAATAGTCTTCATGAACCTCCTACCCATGCGAAAAAAAGTCTCTAGGTTTGGGTCCTAGAACAGCATCAGTTAGAATTTGAGTGTGTACCAGTCCTTTCCTCACAGGGTCGACCACCAATACGAGCAGAACTGGTACGTCCCCAAAAACTAGAAGTGATACCATCTGACCTTCTTTTCAGACACGATCACAGAACCCTTTTCCCGGTAAAACATCTTCCAGGGAACACACGGGAATCTCGCCCGACTTCCATGACCTCTGCCGTTTCCAGCGACAAACAGAGACCTTAAACTGGACCTCTCCGATGGTGGAAACCTCCACTTCCGGGGGGAATCAACAGTCCAAATCTGGACCTCCCTCCACCGCCCGCTCCACGCTCCAGACGAAGAAGGAGCTCCAAGCGCCACCGGTGAGAACCGGTCATCCGAAACCGTGTACCCGCCGCGCGGTTCATTTGGACGTATTTCTGTCAAACGGAACTAAGTGCATTTAGACATGAGCCCTGAGACCCATAAGGATACACGTATAACAGGGCTCACGTCATAATGCACATAGTTCCGTTCGATAGAAATACGTCCATTTGTACCCGGCGCAATGCGCAATCGTGTACCGACGGAGCCCACTCGCCAAACAAATGGTCCAACTCGGGATTTAATTAGATCCTCCCGCGGCTGCTAATGGCCCGGTATCTCCGGAAATCTCCCCCGGAGAGGATCCCACAGCCCCCCGCCCCCGCCCCCCTCGGGGATAATAAGGGGGTCGTGACAGGATTCCACCATGTTTCCACCGTCGTCCATGATGCGACTCCTCAAACCGAGTCGCCCGAGTCCTCAAACGCGGCCCAACGCGAAAGTAGGTAAAACGCCGGTGATGATTGGTCCGAGGGGGCGGGTGGGGGACAGGGGGGGTTCGGGATGATGACGGGGGCCCGGGCCCGGGTCGTCGGGGGCAGCACATCGATGAGTGGATGAGCGGTGGCGGGGGCGGGGGGGATATCGATACAGGACAGAAGCTGGTTGCGGAGTTACGACATGTCGTGGACGACACTGACCGACCCGGGATTAAGTTACGTACCCCCCCCCCCCCCCNCCCCCTCGCGGCCTCCCCCGCCCCGCCGCCCTCGCGCCCGCTACAGGGCTCGGCTTACAGCGCCGGTTTGACCCCCGGTCCCCGATTGCCCGTCCTCACGCGGTGTTGCCGGATTTGTGATATAATAGTCAGATTATGCGATTTGAGACGATATTGTATGAGGGGATTGGAAGACGAGGCGCAGAAGTGTAGTTTTTGATAGTTAGAATTTGCAGTTTCGAAATTACGTGGATCCTTATGGCGGGAAGGAAGTTCAAACTGACTTTTTGATGCTTGAAAATTATAATTTGGAAGCGAATTTTTCACAGAATATGCATTAAGACTAGTTTCACTTGAAATCATTAATGTCTCATTTTTTAATTTTTTTTTTTTTTTTTTTTTCAAAAACTGCACTTATACGCCTTGCCCTTCAAGCCCATCATGGGTATTTGGATTCAGTTTTGCAAAAAGAAAAAGTTTTTTAGTGGAAAACAAGGGGTCTGCTTGTTTCGTAAACATAATTTAATGGAGTTAAGCTAAATAGTCACATCAACATTGTTATGTTCAAAAATCATATTTCCTGTGTTAGTTTTTGGGAGGAAATAAACCACTATTTTCGCTTAAAATTTTGCAAAAACATCTTTCGTGTGGGCAAGGAAAATTGCCACAATTTGCGCGCGGAGATGTTTTTCGATTTCTTTCCAAAAAATTGGTAAAGAAGATGAGATGTTGAAACAACGGAATATAGATATGACTGTTTTGCTAACCTCTGTCTGAATTTCTAAGAGAAAAATTTAGTGCAAAAAAATACTGATCAGTACAAGGGAACATTGAAGTGCCAAGCGGAAATAGCTTTTTGGCCGTGCCGCTTTGATTTGACTTTTTTGAATGTTCTTATCGCACAAACACTTTCGCAGAACACTATTTTGAATGTGGTATTAAAACCTTAATCGTCAGTTTTGGCGCACTAATGTTCTTTGAAGAATGCAGGAAAAAATGAATAAAACATGCAACTTTACGTGAACGCATGATCCGTTAGAAATTATGAATTGAAGTTATTCCACCATCGATAACTTACCTGCAACAAACAAGCAAAAACAAATTATATTAATAAAACATATACAAACAGAAAAGATGTAAAAGACTTGAATAATTAAAAAACAAAAATAATTAAATAATAAGACGAGAATAAATTCAATTCAACTCAATTATTCTACGAACATATTGAGACAAGTGTAATAATTTTTCCCCGTGATTTACATAATTTTTCATAATTTTATCGCATCTACGGAACCCAGGAGTCCAAAAAGTTTAAAACTTAACAGTTGAGTTATTTGAGAAATAGAGTTCTCTAAAAAAAATACGCTTTTAGTCGCAAAGCCAAAACTGCCAAAAATCCAAATTGGTTTGACATTTTTGGGTGATTTTCGTCCCGATATGGTCGTCGAATACACTATTTTCAAAGTCGATAGCTCAACCTTGATTTTTTGTGGCTGTCGGTGTGATGATCCATCTTTAAGAAGGACATGCTTTGGGGCCCATATTTTTACCAACAGTCATCGATACCATTCACAATTCAAAATAGTTCATTGGACAGGGTAAAAGAACTTAACTTCCTCAATACCTCTTTTCGTGTCAAAATTTCACGAAGAAAACTTTGATTACCTCAAAACCTTTCAAAATCCATACATAAGTAAAAGTTCAGCGTTTATATGTTACATTCGTAAGTGAAATCAAATTTCCTGCTCGAGAAAAACTAGGATGGACGGAGGTCAAAATGGCTGATAATGTCTGGTCCACAAAAATGTAGAGCTAACTCTTATATTCGCTACTTATATGCATTTTACGAATAATACAGCGGAATTTCAATCACGCAACCTGAAAAAGTTCGAATCGGCCTCGATCTGGCCGAAAAAAATAAAGATTTTTCGGTGAGGGAGAAGTTTTATTTACTTTATGTAAACACGAAGCGATGTTTCCTCAATTTTAAATTGAATTTTGAAATTTGTTGCGTGCTTTGGAGTTCTCGATGAAATTTTGATGAGGCAACAACTGTTGTGGTACCGTACATCGTACCTTGTCTAACGGGCCATTACAGAACAACACAAAATTACATTGTGGTGTGGGGTGATGAGAGCGACAAGTCAATATAAAGTCATAACATCAAGAACTCATAGACCCCTAGACACCCGCCCATGGCGCGAAAATACCCCGAATTCCCGGTAAAATCTGTCAACGCCGCGGAGGCGAAAAGAAAACGTCGGGAGCTCCGCCTCGCGCCCCGCCCCCGTGGGGCCTCGACAATGGGGGGACGGCGCGATAGGCCTAGAAAAAACTGCACTTGAAACTCAAACCGCGCGCCCCTGCCCCCCTCCCCCTCCGGGCTTTGTTTCAGAGCACTTTCACTGCCATCATGGAGGACGGAGGCCTCGACTCCGCGCCGGAGATAGATCGATGGGGTCGGCGGGGCACGGGGGGAGGGAGGGAGGGGGAGCGGGGATCCGCGCCCGACGGGGGTGCGTTCCTCCGGAGGGGTGGCTCCCGGCAACCGGACGGGCGGGGAGAGGGGGCGCCGGGATGCGAGTGCGAAAAATCTGAATGTTATCACGTCGTCGCGGACGCCGGGACGCCTTCGGGTAGCGTCGGACGTCGCAACATCAGGGGCCAAGACCGTGCGCTGAGAGGTACCTGTACCTTTGGTAGTAGAGTAACGATACCAGGAGCATACGGATATGTCGATAATTCTGAGCAGTGTTCGAAACGCACCTTTGAGTTTTAGCAGCCATGTGGCGCATCAAGCCCGATTTTTAGGCGCCGTTGAAGATTTTTTAGGAGCCATATTGACTTTTTGCCTATATATTGCGGCGCATTTGATGAAAAGTTGGACGCAAGATGTTTTCGTATTAGAACTAGTAAGAAGCCGTAGTAGCCGTAGCCGTAGTAGACTAGTAAGAACTTGGGGAAGACAAAAGCACAAAGGACGAAATCGTGAAAAATAGAAAAAGCTTTCACTTGTAGTGCTGAAAATTTCGAATAATCACCGAATATGAAAATAGACCACTAGACAGGGTACGAATTTCAGCATTCTGATACATGTTTCTAGTTTCTTAAACAAAATTTCACGTAAAACACGGCGCGCACAACGAAAATTACCGAAATTAACTCTTTACGAAGATATTTAATGATTCTTGATGCGTAAATTCAAACCACCCGCTCACGAAAACTCAACGCTCTACATGATTCACATCGCGCGCTAAACGTTATCATGAGAGTCTCTGCTATATTAAAATCTGGCGACCTCAATTTTGACGCTTTGGCTCAGCTATAGCATATTGCTTATAGTTTGAACAACAAATGGTGGGAAATGAACATTGCTCGATTGAGAAGATTGCTGAAACCGTTGTAGTGCACGGTTTGACTCACGTAGAGATTTGAGCTTCTTGTGAGCGGGCAGTTCAAATTCCTCGTAACCAATGTGAAGTAAAAACGTTAATATCTTCGTTAGGAGTTCGTTTCAGTAATATTCGTTGCGTTAATCGTGTTCTACGTGAGTTCTGGTTAAGAAACATGTATTAGATTGCTTAAATTCGCACCTTGTCTAGTGGTCCATTCAGATTTTTAGAGGGCAATTTTTAGGGGCCACGTTGGCGCGGAGCCTTTATTTTTTCGGCGCCATGGCCGATTTTTTAGGCGCATTTGGCGCGTTGGCGCCTGTGAGTTCCGAACACTGATTCTGAGGTTAAGTCATCGAGCTTTTAGTGCCCAAAAGAACAGCCACTCTATGAATTCAAATTATCCCGGGCAATTCATTTTTACAAAATTTACGACTTGCAGTTTTTAAAGCACGTATTTGACTAAATTTTCGCATAAATCTCCTCGTTTTGCGAAAAAAAAAACGCTCATTAAGGAATATTCTCGGACATCTTGGTTTGACGTTGGAATCTGAAGATTGGCAGGGATATTTATTGTGTTAAAAGGTTGGCTGCTCTTTTTGGCCGTAAGAGTTTCATATTTCGGCATGTCCGCACTTTCCTTATCCTCATCATCAACCCCTTCGAAGCGGGAAGAATACTCACAAACTTTATACTTTAATTCGACTGCATTTTGCAATAAAGAGCCACAATTTCTGATTCATCCACAAACCCACCTAATTATCTGCGTAGGGAAACTAAAAGCAAATAGGGCGTTTTTGTAATGAGCCAAAATTTTTAGTTTCAGATCGTAAAATGCAATGCAATTGATTTGCATCATAGGCGAAAAACAGCGAGGAAAGGCTCGTATAAGAACAATACCCGATACTTTCATTGATTTCGATTTTTCCCTCACAATGAAACATCGGGGAAAATTTCCGAGAGCCCTCCAACTTTCACCGACTTGAAAGTACAGTATGATTCCGCACTTAATTGAGATCCGTCTAATGAGCCACCGTGTGACTTACCTAATGTGGAAACGATCGCTTGAATCCTGACCACCGCATTCGTTCGTGACCGATCGAATCCAAATTGAGGGAACTCAGGTCGGGGAGCTCTTTGTTCATCAATCATCATTAAGGGGCGGTCCAAATGCAAATTCCCCGAAATTAGCGCTGATGCAGTGCGATGGGAGGCAGTAAACTGCCACCCATTTCCTGGAAACATGGACAACTGCCCCCCGTATAAATTTGAAAACTGCCACCCGACTTGACAACTGCCCCCCGTGTAAATTTGACAACTGCCACCGGTAGTGACAACCGCCAATCGTTGAAATTTGACCAAGGAGCGCGATTGAGCGGGGTCGCACAGTTTACCAAACTTTCCTTCACACTTGGACAGGCTGAGGACTGTCTACTGAAAATCAACACATGATAAGAAATTGAGCAGTGTCTGTGATGATTTTTAATAGGCGTGTTTAAAAGTTATTTTTTAATACAATTTTTTAAAAATTTTTTAATATGGTGAAAAGAGGTCAATGGGCTCTTAGTTGAAAGTAATGAAAAATTGTAAAAAGTATTTTTACAGTAATTTACAGTATTTTTATAGTAAAAAATAGTTAAAAGTAGTAAAATTTTAGTAAAATTACAGTCAAAGAGTACATCACTACTAGGAGCTTTTTTCATCATTTGGCATTACT
>NW_017550922.1:681909-729183 GCF_001854935.1 Bemisia tabaci | reverse complement strand
GGGGGGCAAGGGGCTATTGTCTCTGGGCGTGGAGCCTGGGCCGACGGAGGATGAGCATCACAGGTGCCCGGTGAAGATGCAACTCATTCTTAGCTCATGACTCACGACCGAGGAGCGACCACCGCAGCCCCGCTCTCGGACGGCCGGCTGGCGCGGGCGGACCGCGACTCGCGATCGCCGCCGCGGAAAAATCGGTTCCGACGAGACGGACGCGGACGGACGCCACGGCGACATCGGCAAACACTCCGCGGTCGCTTTGTCCTCTTCCGGCCGTGCCCTGTTGCCGCCCGCCCCGTCAGGATCGTAAGGGACCGGAATGAGGAGATGTGGAGTCGTACCTAGATTCGCTCCCTGCGGGCCGATTGTTGAATTTGATGGACAAAGCTATAGACAGAGAAGATATAGGGAGTATGGAACGATCTTATTGCTTGAAATGGGTGGCTCCTATAGACAAAGGGAGAAAATGAGACTAACTGTCGGGTCTCTCGTGGGTTGCCGTTAGTTGGTCGATTACCTACCTCCTTTGTCCATTAAAACCGCCCGCTTCCACCAATAGGATCTCTTCATATATCTTTTGTTTCCTTTGTCTATAGCTTTGTCTATCGATTTCAATAATCGGCCCGCTGGAGCGGCTCGCACAGGAAAAAAAAACACATTGGATCTAGAGTCCAGACTCTTAAAAACATCGACAAGAAAAAATACTGTTAATTCAATCAGATTTTTGCATAAATCAAGAACCAAGCCTCTTAATTTGAGCGGATTCCGTTTTGATTCAAGCAAAAATCCGATTGAATCAAGAGTATGTTTTCTTGTCAATGTTTTCAAGAGTCTGGACTCTAGATCCAATGTGTTTTTTTTTTTTCTCCCAGTGTGCTAGGATTGTGCAACTTACATTCTCTGCAATAAGATTGTTGAAATCGCGAAAAAAAAATTAAATTTACACAGGTAACTTCTTGAATTTATATAGATTGTTGGGAGTAAAGATAAAACTTCTTTGGATGATCAGTTTATGACTGCAAGGTAAAAAGAAAAGTTGCACAATCTTGGCGACATGGAAATGCTCTTCGTTCTTTTTTGCAAAATGCAATCCAATTTTTCTCAAAATCCCGAGCATAATGACCTTTGTCTGCTCGGTTCCTTTGATTTTCGACGCCTGACACCTAAAACGTGTACCTCCTTGCTCCTTCTACATCCTCGACTTTCGCAAACTTATCAGAAAGCGGCAAAGTTTTTTCTGAATTAAATGGATTGAAATAATAATTTTCTCCCTGAATAAGATTAGTTACTCTAGGATTCCGAGTCTTAAAAAAACTAGAGATGATTCGAAAATCGGCAACTCCGTTCTCGCTGGCCAGGTGGCGCAACTGCAGCGGCTGGCGGCGGCGGCGCGGTCTTGAGGTGGTGAAACTGCGATTCAGAGAATTTCCCGTGAAGTGAAAAAAAGAAAAACAAACAATTACACGTGTGACGTGTAAACCGAGAGACTGGTTCCGACAGCCTGCCTGCCAGGAGATGCGGGTCTCGCTCCATGTTGTTGCAGCGGAGGTTCAAAAACCAGCATCCCAATCGATGTTAAGGCCTCGCGTGATTGCGCGGATCAAAGTAATATCGATTTTTTATTAAAAAGCTCGTTGCGGATGAGGAGTGGAACAGGAAGTACCAATATTCCTCATTAGCCGACTCAAATAGGAGTTTAGGAGATAGGAGAATGATGTTTCCAAGGGGCAGAATTGACATGAACGAATAGAGGAGGAAAAATTGACATGGGGATGCTCCAGCAGTCTGAAAGTTACGTAATGCTCTAGTGGGTGAGTGGGTCGTCATAATTTTGAGACAAAATTTAACCTCATTCTGAGTCGATCTCTTAACTGTAATTCGATGAAGCACAGGAAAATAATGACCTGAAACAGCCTTGGACGGTCAGGAAATCTTTGATAATCGTGTTGATGGTATTTTAAGGATTTCCAGAGAAAAGCTGAGGGGACGGCGCCCGGAATGCAGGAAAAATGCAAAAAAGGAAAACAACCTCGAACATGAACTCAGAACGACCAAGAGTACAGTGTTTGGAGCAGGAGCTTGCTGACACTGAAAGCGTAAACAAAACCGCGCAGGCTCGAGAAAGTTTAGTTCCAGGAATGATAACAGAGATCACCATCTTGAAATTTTCGATGCCAAGTTTAGAGAGAATTCTCCTGATTTTCCTCATTTATCCTCCTCATACATGGGAGAGATTCCAAAATACTGCATGAAGAGGTTTCAAATTTTCAATTATCGCTGATTGCCGATGCTCAGATCGAGGTTAAAGTACTCATCCTTCAATATTCCCTCTTAAATCAAATATTTGAATTTTTTTTGAGTTTTTAAAGCGAGGGTTTGTACTATCTATCGAAAACATTCAATCATTTGTTCAATTATAGAATACGGATTAGTAGAACCTGTGGCAATATTTATGAGGGTGTGTAGAAGAGAAAGAACAAAATGAAGCGAATTGAAGCTTTCAAAAAGTTTAAACTGAGCTCTAAATAGTTAACAATTTTAAGAGAAGAAAAAACCATAATTGTTGTACTATTTATTTTAGTTCAATTCCTCCAGCCATTCACAAAAAGAAATGAAATTCGAAGTTAAAGCTCAGGTGGGGTCCCGTCGTTGTCACAACAAAAACTTAGAACATTCCCTGAGCATTTTTCTGCACGTACTACATATATACTCCGAATTAAACATTTCCAGTGCAGTGGCATCCATTTCCGCCAAGGCATTTCATAGTTGTAAACCCCCCTTTCCTAAGATCTGGCAGCCCCGCTCCGAACGGTGCCCGAAGTGTAAACAGTATCAATTCCATCGGGCGTTTTCCGATAAATCGTTGAGCAACACTTGACGAAAAAAGAAACCGCTCAACTCCAATTAAAAAACTCGGGGAGATCCGCGGATTTGGCCATCCATCGTCCACGTCCAACACTGGGGACTAACGCAACGTCGTCGTCGCGTCATGGGATGCGGCCTATTCGGAGCCGCAGACGAACGTGATCGTAAGCGTAAACACGCTCGCCACCCCCCCCCCCCCCCCCCCCCCCNGAAGGGGGGGGGGTCGGCAGATGTAAAAACACCCGACGCGTAATCCCTGCTCACGCACGAGAAACCCCGGCTTAACGAAACGCGGGGGTCCTACGCAGCCGTGCTAAGGAAGAACGCCGTATGAGCCTTCAGACGTTGCCAGATCTCCGTCGACAAATCACGAATTTTCTGGAAAATTAATGTATAGATTTCTTCCAATTTTTCGGAGGATTTCGTTCGTAATTTGATCTGAAGTGTCTAAAACTGTCAAGGGAAGACATTCATAATGTTCAACGAGAATAGATTTTTTAAAGAGGCAATTTGGTGACGTTCAAATGCTTATACGGCGTTCCTTCTTACACGGCAGACTTACAGCCTACAGCCCACACCGCTCCGGCGAAAAAACACCCAATCCTCTGAAAGGGACCTCCTGGAGGAGTTCTGTGCTCCAGCGTGATACGGATACGTCGTGAAACCAGTTAAAAGTTTCAACATTTCTGCTGATACAAAGCGAATTCATTGGGGGTATGCATACGGTTTCGTCTTCGCATTTTTCACAGAATTTCATTCACACTTTAAATTAGTACAAAGTTCCGAAAATTTTAAAAAAAATAATCAGGGCTACTCTCAAAAATTAATCGTCTCGCAGAAGAAATTTGGTAACGCCCGAAATGTTATACGCTGTTTTTCCGTTGTACGGCAGAGCACGCCTCGTGGGGGATGAAAAAAAGGGATCCAACGAAACAGGGGCTCAGGGAACCTTTCCGAACTAAAGGGAGCGTTCAATTCCGTTGACTAATTTCTGCTTAAAAAAATAAAATGGCGGCGGAAATATATGACACTGGTGATATTTGACCGGAAGGTGACGATATGGTCTGAAGGCCGCGCGAAGCACGGTCAGTTCTGTTTCACAGTATAAGTCATTCTACATTAGAAAGTCGGAAAGCATCTATCCGAAAAAAGAACGCATCAGATTTTTAACATATTTTCCGCTTAAGTTACCACGAACGAAGGACAAAGCTTTCAAAGAGGTCTGCATCAGTGAGACACAAAACAATATAAAACCAAATAAAAATAACTGCACTCAAGTACAAGAATCTGCTATCAGGGATCGTAAAACGATCGAGATATTCCGGGGCCGCGTAAAATTCCCTCCTTTTTTGTTCTAATTCGAACTTAGGAGCCGCGCACAACATAATGAAGTCCCTCCATTGTGAAGCGGGGCTCAAAGTCTCCGCATATTGTTCGTCGCTTAGCGTTGAAAAGCTGGAAAAGTCAAAACTTGGAGGGCTCTCGAGCGGAGGGAAAACGTCTTGTGCAGGAAGTTTGTCTGAACGACCGAAAATTTTTCCTGCCCTGAATTCGTTCCATTAATAATTAGGGGCGGAACAAGGGAGAGCTGGCTCCCTTTTGTTCATGCAACAATCACTTCAGCCCGCGAGAAATTGAAAAGTCCGTCTAATCCTTCCCTGCTTTCGCCCTCTTTTTCGTGATGGTTTCCAGGAGAAACCAGTATTCGCCAATACCAGCATGATATTTATATTATTGCCCAATTTAATTTTTTCGGAGGAGAAATTTTCCCGTGCGAGAGGAAAAAGTGAAATGATTAACGCAAGGAGACCTTTTTTGGGTGGTGAAATATTCATAGCGTCAAAGGAAGCAACCTTCCAGTGGATCCACGTTCGGAGATGTTTCAAAAACTGGTAAATTTTATTCCTGATTTCTGCCTCGAGTAAGAATTAATTGGACCGCGTTCAGCAGAAAGGAACCAAGCCACATCAGCTATTGCTAAATATAATTGGGTAATATAATTTTTTACATGAAAACGGCTGTACGGATTTTTGTGCGAATTTCAGTGAGTTTTCTGCAAAGTACGAGGCAAATTCCTTAAAATTTTCAAAAGAATTCACTGAAACGTGCTCTTGTAAAAAATTAAATTGCCTGGTCAAATTTTGCAATAGCAAATGTGGCTTGGTTCCTTTCTGCTAAACGCGGTTCAATTGTGACATCTGAAGGTGATACCACTATTCGACCACGTGGGAGCGCGTGTTGCCTACACTAAAAACTGAAGGAAATCCGACTGGCCCCTCTTGGCCACTGCCTTCCTTGGAGTATTCCATGTCCCCAAGCCCCTCCGGTGTAGTGCCTGGCCCCATCTGGTCCTTTTGTCCGACGGTTCGGCCCTGGATTAGTAGTGAGAATGTCTAACTTCTCACCGAATTTTTGCATTTCAGTAAAACTCACCGAAAATTCAACATTTTTTGTCAACGACTATCAAAAACTCGTCACAGTAGTATCATAACTTTTTCAGATTCTTCAGATTCAGCTAGCCGTCCTGTTCAAACCGCGGGAGAGAAACGATTGGACAAAATGTCATATCGACCTGAAATGTTTTAATCAACGGTTGGCCAATGGGTTAACACATGAATTTACGTTGAATGGACCACTAGATAAAATACGAATTTCAGCATTCTGATACATATATTTTAACCAAAATTTCACGTTAAACACGATGCACACAACGAAAGTTACCGAAATTAACTCCTTACGAAGATATTCAGTGATTCTTGATGCGTGAATTCAAACCACCTGCTCATGAAAACTCAATGCTCTACGTGATTCACATCGCGCGTTAAACGTTATCATAACAGTCTCTGCGACATAAAACTCTGGCAACCTCAATCTTGACGCTTTGGCTCAGTTATAGCAAATTACTAATAGTTTCATCGACACATTGTGGGAATTGAACATTGCTCAATTGAGAAGCTTGCTGAAACCTTTGCAGTGGGCGATTTGACTCACGTAGAGCTTTGAGTTTCTTGTGAGCGGGTAGTTCAAATTCCTCGTAACCAATGTGAAATAAAAACGTTAATATCTTCGTTAGGAATTGGTTTCAGTAATTTTCGTTGCGTGAATCGTGTTTTACGTTAAATTCTGGTTAAGAAACATGTATCAGATCGCTTAAATTTGTACCTAGTCTAGTGGTCCATTATGCAGTTTCTGATGTGACTTTCATCCGATCTTTTCTTTCCCCAGTCCTAAACGAGACGTGCGACTTAATTACAAAGGAGTGATTAAGAAAGCTCCCGCCGCCGCGGTAATAAAATGCGAACAACTAGATGCCCCCGGCGAGCGGTGGGCAAATTAATTTACGCGCTTTTCTAATTTAGCCGAGGACATAGGAGCCTTCTGCACTGATCCCGCATTGTCGGGGCCGACACCCCTGCAAGAGCACCAGCCGGCCCGACGCCGTGCGCCAGGGGGCCACCCGAAGCAGCGCTAAATTACCGTGCGGCCCGGCATCGCGGCTCGTACGTCAGACTCAACGGCCATGTTTACGATTGGCTTTTCCATTTTAATCGTATTACGCCCGTAAATAACGTAAAGTGGCCGGCGGCCGGGTTGCCAAATTTCTGCGGATTTGACAGCGGTGCGAAAGAAAGTCGTATGAGCGATCAAATGTTGCCAAATTTCCAGTGGCGATTCTCGGAAGGTGGTAGTTCTGTTCGATTAGAATCCACGATAAGTTGATTCAAAGTGAGACGGACTGCTTTGGTAATCAATGATTGTTGTGCATTAAAATCGCCGATGTAAATTTCAAGTGATAAAATACACGGCGCCTTACAATTAGAGTGGGGTCAACAAAAAGGGACAGTTCCTAATTTTTGGGATTTACTAATTAACTTTGCAACCTCGTAGCTCCGAGTTCATAAATACTTAACCTTATGTTAAACAGGACTTGCAATAACTCCCAATTTTTTAACTGTGATGTTGGAACGAATTTCATTTGTGACCGGATCTATGAAATTGGCCTTATCTTCCAAGGAAAAATTATTCGTTACTTTCTTCTCCACAAAATTTAATGATGTTTCTCTGCAACCTGAAAATGTTTGTCTCGGAACTTCAGTACTCATATTTCCTTCCATATCTGAGCTTCCGGTGTTTAAATTGCGCCAAAATTTCCAGATTTCTTTCCTCCTTGCATTTAAAAAAAAGTTAAGAAAAATTGTCCCCCAGAAAATAGGGACCCTTTTCACAGATCCAGTCACTCTTTTCTTCAAAAAATTTAAGGAAGTTTATTCATTGAAACTTTCATATACACTACTATAAATAATGAATAAAGGTGTTGAAAAATATCGAAAACAAAAAATCCATTTTCTATCCAAAAAACCTTAATCCCATCCAATGAAACACGGCAACGTTGGAAATTTTTTAGAATCCCCGCATGCAAATCAGCCCAATCCGACAACACCGTCAAACGGAAGACAGCGGCTTCGCGCGTGAAGGCGAGCGTTTAAAAAAAGCTCACCTCCCCGACACGGGCGGACATAAAAAATAAAAAAAAACCCACCCGAGGAAACCACAAACATCCCCCGAGTTCCCGCCCGCGACTTACGCGGTTCTCCTCGGGGGTGGACGCGAGGCTCCGGCTCCCGCGTTCGCCCCTAATTCGGGCCGTGACGTCACCGACGCGACGTGCCGCGATTCATGAGCGGGCGACACGCAACGAGGACTCCTCCGCCTTGCGAAAGAAAAACGACGTAAGAGCCTTCAGGCGTTGCCAAATCCCCTCCGATACGTTTTGAATTTGCAGGGAAACTTTCGGATATTTTCCGTCCATTTTGTTATAGAATTTCATTCGCTATTGGTTCTACGATATCTGAAAATTTCAGGGCAAAATATTCACAATTTCGGTAGAAAATTCGATTTTTATTGAAGGAAATTTGGCAACGGTTGAAGGCTCATACGACGTTCTTCTTAAGCATGGGAGGAAGGGCCGGAGCCGGGGATCGAGGAAGTACGCGTCTCGCGGGCGAAGATTTACTGGCTGTGGGCGTTGATCGCCCCGAGCATCCGCTCCTCCGGGCCCCNGGGGGGGGGGGGGGGGGGGGCTTCGGGAGTCACAAAGTCAGGGACCGGCTCGAAAAATATACGTGCGAAAAGTCTTGTTTCACGCTCGGCAGGAATGGCAGGTGGATGGTAATATATCTACTGCCTAGGAGCCCTGTCGTATGGTAAACTAGGGGTGCGGTAACGATTTCGTTACGATTTTAGGGTTTACATGATTTCTTTATTGGGACGGCTTACTTGAAGAGGGCATGATCATCGTGAGTCAAGTTTTGAGAAAACGTAAAAAAACTTGATTTCTTTGTCTTTATATCTACCGTTAAAATGCGTACCTCGGTTGCGTGTTTCAAAATTTTTGCTGCGATTTTCTAATATTTTTTAAGAGCAACCTGTCCACCATATGACAGACGGAGAGAAATAATAATAACATGCAAATTTACGTGTAATCCAGTAAAATTTTCATAAAAGGGTGTTTCAGCCATCAAGAACTTACCTGAAACAAAAAGAAAACGAGAAAATTAGTGAGACTCATTTTTTAACAAACAAAATAATAATATGAATCAGTCAATTACACAATACGAACAGCACAGTTTATCTATTTTCTTGTGCGTTTTTGCAAATCGTTGAAAACAAATTCAGGGTAAATTGTCGGATCACTTGGATCAGGGCGATACCTAGATGGCGAGGGTATTTCACTTGAGAAGTCCGCTGATTCCTTATGAAAACTCAATCAAATCCCAAAGAGATTAGCGTACAAAACCGTTCATTTGCTTCTTCGCGTTCGTGCGTTTTCTAAGTATAGTTTAAGTGAGACATTTTACGATGATACCACTATTCGATCACAGAAGAGCCCGTATTGCCTACACGAAAATATGTAGGCAAACTGTCAAAGCGTTAGCATCACTTCTCCGCATTTAGTGAAAGGATGGGGAAGCATTTTAGGTGATACCACTATTCGACCACGTGGGAGCCCATGTTGCCTACACTTAAAATTGAAGGCGAACTGACCTAGCGTAAAAGTCACCTATTCTGGTCCGGTAAAAAGCTACACTTTGTGTCTTTTCGGAGTCAGTTCGCCATTGCACAAATGCACACTATATCGATGGCAAATTTAAAAAAAAAAAACAAGTGCCTCCAATTGGGACATCGCAACATTCGCTAATATTTCATTTGTTTAAAATGCACTGACTGACTGTTTTTCTTGAGATGTTTCCTAATTTTCCTTCATTATTCTCTTTCATTCTATTTTTCTTCGTAGCCTCTAAAGTAATATATTTTGTATTTGTGAACACCCTAAAATTGCTTCTTATCAGAGGTGCAAATGGCCTCCGATGTTAATAAAGGCACCTCTTAAGAAAAACTTATTATACTATACTACTACATTCTTTTTCACAGAAAATTTTAGAGAATAATTTTGGTTTAACTCCTTCCAGAAGAATACGACATAATCTGAAATTTCGAAACATTGCAGCGCAGGCATCTTCAGACTTCAACCGTCGATAAATCGAAATTCGATCCATCGCTACGTACTCGTGGGAAAAAGTTCCGGCGAGTGTGAGCGTTGGCGTTCTCCGGGAGATGTCGGTCTCGGTTTTGGAACTATCTGTTCGTCTTCGCGAGTTGCTTTGCACCCGAGAATATCTGGAATTCCTCCGGCTTCGAGTTGTCGCTCTTCGGGAAACGACTGGGTAATCACACACGACTAGTAGCAACTTTAAGTGATGCACTCCTTAAAGGGCAACGATGCGTCTCTGGATGTTATGCACAAACTGATGCAACGCATTCTTTTTATTTCTCTCTCTGAACCTGTCTCCGTGAGGATTTCGGTCTTGTACGCACATCTCCCGGCGTCAAGTCGAACTTCTGACCTGTCATTCAGAGAGGAAAAATATATTTTACGCGTTGAAAGCGGATTAAGGGAGAAAGGATCTTCAAATGTGCCGGAATCGTATTTCAGATCCTATACTTCTACATAAAGTTGTTTCCTTGTTCCTTAATTTGTATTATCAATTATAGAGCTAAAATTGAAGAAAAGAGCAGGCATATTAGAACCTTATTAAAATAATAATTCATTGTTGCAAACTACCCAGAATCCTCGAATAGAAAACTTTTCCTACACGAAGGATGTTGTTTCGCCTATCTCGATAATTGAAGGCAAAATGGAAATGTTCGAGGAGAGATCGGGAGTTACATTCCCTCGGCTTCAAATCTTCTCTACCTCTAAATTTTTAGTAAAAAAATGCTCTGTTCATAATTACAACTTGTGGAACAACTTTAGATCCAGCTCAAAGGAGCTCGGCTTTTAGGATACTCTTTAAGAAAGACATTTTGTGTCTGAAAGGGCATGCCGGGCTATGAAGAGCAAAGGCGTCTATTGATCATTTTAGCAAGTACAGCTACAGCTCTGAAGGGAAACTCAATTTCAATACTTATTAATGGTCTTTACATCGAAGTGCAACAGACATCGAACTTCCATACTTATCAACGGATCCATAGAGCAAAACGTGATATGAATCTAGCTTCAATGTTGTCAACTTTCATATGCGGCGAAGTATTGTAGGAATCGCACTTCGACAGCGATACTTCTTCAAGAATCCCAGACGGCACAGCACAGCACGACATGGGTTGAACTTCGATACTTTATTAGCGATCCCATGCAGCAAAGCGCAACAGGAATCGTTGTTCGATTCTTTATCAAGAATCGCGTACGGCAAAGCATGACCAGTGGCGTGGTATGCTTTGCCATATATCGATTGTTATGCCATTTGAACCTATGGAAAAGGATCGATAAACAGGGTGTTCGCAGCGAACACTTGATAATCGATTCTTTACCATAGGTGTAAATGGCATTGCAATCGATACATCGCAATTCACGCCACGCCACTGAGCATGACATGAATCGCACTTCGATACTTTAGGAAGAATCCCATACGGAAAAGCACGACAGGAATCGTTTTACGATACTTTATCAAGGATCTCATACGACAAGCGCAACATGAATCGCTCTTCGATACTTATCACGCTGGCGGGGCTCTGTGAGAAGCGAGCGGGGCTCGATATTTTTCAGATGCGTTTTATGGGCCTGGGCCGGTTGGGAGCGAGGCTCGCAGGCGGGTGCTAAAGGAGATGACCGGTCATAATTCATAAAGCGGTCCCGGGACCCCGCTCTCGAGACCCGGGCCCGGGCAATTCCAATAGGTCGACCGAGAGGAATGATAATATCACCTGGAACGCCGAGTATTTTATTTTAATTTTTCAAACGGCTTTCACCGCCCGAGCGCCCCCCCCCCCCCCGGGTCCGGCCTGCGTCCGCCGTTGCCGGGATCAAGGAAGAAAAGCTAAGGAAACCGGGAAGGATTCGCTCCCCCGCGGTGGCGTGGCGTGTCGTGTCGGGCTTTGCGATAAGGGAATCGGTCGATACGCTGTTTAGACCTGCGGAGGGAAATCGATTACCGGAGGGGTGATTATTGAAATTGATGGACAAAGCGCTGGACACACCGGATACAGAGAAAACGGGGCGATCCTAATTAATGGATTGAAAAAGCAATACGGGGGAACGCTTTAGGAAATAAAGCGTTTTTGGGGTGGAAAAACTCCGAATTTTGGGGTAAATCTATGGAGGAGAATCGATTACTAAAAAGGATGGTTAAGTATTGAAATTGATAGACAAAGCTATGTAGACACAGAGGATGAGGAGAAAATGAGGCGATCCTATTGGACTGAAAAAGCAGTATGGAGGAACCTTCGAGCAAAAAACAGCGTTTCAGGGGTGAAAAATCCTTTTGGAGTAAAGATTTTTTGCTCTTTTATTTTGTCTTTAGGTTTTCAGGCAGTGATCATGAATTTTCGTCAAAAATAGGAAGAGTTTATTGAATTTGGGAGGAAGCTTAGAATCTTCTACACCCCGCCAAGGAGCACACATATTTTTTTCACGGAGAAAAATTTCCTGAGAGTTATTTCCTCTTCAGATTTCTCTCTGAAATAGCAGGAATTCCTGTTTTTCAAAGAAAATCCCAATGAGATCCCCATTTTTGGTGTAAAGAGTTTTATTATTCTTCACGGGGGAGCACTCATGAATTTTCCGTTAAAAATGGGGAGATTTCATTGAATTCGGGGGACAAGCTTGGAACTTTCTACACCCCTAGCGAGAAGAATACATATTTTTTTCACGGAGAAACAATTGCCCAGTAATTTTTTCATCGGATTTAGGGACTTCTTTTCCACGTTTAATAATTAAGACGTTTTTAAACCATTTCCTTCAATGATCACATTAACAAAAACCATTTAACAAGTATCAAGAGCCCAAGCTGAAACGATTCAAACGCAGGAGAGGGGTCGCGGGAAAACGCGGGTAAGGGGGGGGGAGGGCACTCCGGAAGAAATGTCAAGATCTCCAGCAGAGAAAGTAGGGGGCCGGGCCGAGTTAAAATAATGAAATACTCATGAGTCACAAATCGTTCCAGATGATGATGTTGTTCGGGACGTCAGAACCGATGAATGATGTGATAACAGTCCGAGACCCGGAGGAACCCGGCCCCGCTCCCGATACCGGGATCGCTCGGGTTTTCTCCCTGTCACGGCCGGCCCGGCGTTTAGACGTCTTTGTGAGCCGCACTGTCAGACTCCACCGGGGGCGGGCTAAATTGAGCCGTTTGTTTCGGAAACCACCCAACACCTCGGATAGAGAAATTGGAATATCCTGCCGCACCGAGGAAAGCAGAGTGGTGAATGGACCTCGATATCAAAATTCCCTAAGTCGATGAAGAATTATGGGGCTTGGAGGACAAGGCGCACAAGTGGTGCAGTCTTTGAAAAAATTGAGATGTTCATGATTTCAAGTAAATCTAGTCTTACACTGGAAAAAAACACATTGGATCTAGAGTCCAGACTCTTAAAAACATCGACAAGAGAAAATACTCTTGATTCAATCGGATTTTTGCTGGAATCAAAACAAATTCCGCTTAAATTAAGAGGCTCGCTTCTTGATTTAAGCTAGATTCGGATTGAATCAATAGTACTTATTCTTGTCGATGTTTTTAAAAGTCTTGACTCTAGATCCAATGTGTGTTTTTCCAGTGTAATGCATATTCTGTGAAAAATTCGCTCCCATTTTTAAGCATCGCAAAATCAGTTCGAACTTCCTTTCCTGAACAAAAATCCATGTCATTTCGAAACTTTAAGACAAGTATTTCTCGAAAAATGAAAATCTGCACCTATGAGCCTTGTCCTCGCGCGATTTCCGGTTTTACAGGTCCTGAAGTCCTGAACCACTTACATTTGTACCTCAATATCGAAATACCCTATTACGATGAAGAAGAGGGTTCAGTTCCTCAATTTTTTTAAAGAAAAAAAATCCCGGATATTTTGCATTTCCTGTTGAATCCGCGTTATACTTGGTTTTAACAGATCCTACACCATGTCAATTTGTAATGTTCACCTCAACCTATAAACTGCTTAAATAGATTCTAAAGAGCACCATAGAATTTAATGCATTTTTATTGTCCACAGCCATATTGTAATTACTTCGAATTGAGTGAACCAGAGCTATGAAATTGATAGTTTATTCAACGGAGTTGAGTTCTGAACAGTCTTTTGCGCATTTTTGACAGAATCAAATCCCCCGAAACTATGTCCGAATTCTCGCAAGTTAAAGAAGAAGAAAATTAAATCTTTCACAGTAACCATTCATGCTCACGCGGTATTTACACGCATTTTCCTCGAAGCATGAAATGACACGAAGCCTTGGTCCAGAGGAAAATGACGTCACTTTGCGCGTGACACCGTGGGAATGCTGTCCGTTTTCAAAACAGTTTCAGCCGATAAAATGATTGTACAAATTAATATTTCGCACGAATTATTGGCGTTCGTAGAAGAGAAGCACGGCTGAATCCTTCCATGACGCCATTTCGCCTTGCTGACTCAGCGACTTCACATTACATATGCACAGCCTCGCCCCTTGGCTTCATTCAAGCCGAGAGGACTGAGTTGATGAATGAAGTCATTTCTGACACAACTGTTTCGGAAAACGATTAATTCGATGGATATTATAGTAAATTTTAGAATATAGAAGAAAAAGCGCGATGCGGTAGGCACTGTACACTGTCGGGTCAGACAGTAACGCCGGAGACACAGAACGTATGGGTCAATAAATTGGCGTTACCTAACCGTCTAACGCATGGTCTCTGGAATTTTTGATTTCCTTCATTCACGGACAATCCCATGATTTTTCCTCACTTGCTTGATTTCCTCCATGCCCTGGAAATCCTCTAATTTTTCCTGATTTTCTACATTCCCAGAAGTCAACTCAAGATTTTCATGCGTTTTCCTCCAGATTTTTTGAAAACAAGATTTCCCCCAGAGTCGGTCAGAAAAAGTCTAGTTTTTCATGTCAGAAATCACTAATTTTAGGAATAATTTGGTTTCAGAGCGGGAAAAAGAAGAAATTCCCGATTTTTAGTATCAATTTTTTCATAAATTCCCTGACCTTTCCGAATATGTTTCATTCCCTGATAAATCCCTGCAATTCCCGGGTTTCTCAAGTCCAAGAAACCATGGTTTAGCTACCGCTTTTTAATATTGTTTGCAAAATGAAATCTCACGAACGAAAAACTGAGTTTTTCCCATCGGATATTTTCAATCAGTATGATCTGACTAAAATCAGTCTCGTTTGACCTTGTCGTTTCAACTCAAGAGACAGGTCGCGCGCTGACGCCAATGCCCAATGCGTCGCGTTAGCTATGTCGATTACCACGGCCGCAACGAGAGCAACGGAGTCTAATTACTTACTTAAAATACCAAAACCCGAGATTACAACGAACGGTGTGCACCGGGCACCGTTAAAGGACACGCGCCACCTAATCGTCCACATAAATATCCAGCCGAGACGGCCAACGATAACACCTTAAAACCATTTCCACCGGGTGGTAGATGCACTTGAGTCAGGTGCATCTCTTTTCACTCATCGACGAGATACGAAAGCACGAAACTGGGTCAATACTTTCGGGTAAAGATGAGTGCGTCGTTGGTGACTCAAATCGAAAATGGATCCGACTGCATTTGAATCTAGCTTCACCGTTAAAAATTTGGAATGAAATTCGGTGACGGAGTCTATGAAACTAACTGAATGAGATGTTTAAAATTCCGAAGGCAAGTTTATTTCACATGGAAAACCATGTAGATGAAAAAAACCCTTTAAAAAGCCAGAAAAATATGACGTAAGTTAAAGGTCTTTAAAAAGACAGGGAATTTTGAAATTCGAGAAAAATTGTCACCTCGCAAATAGAATGAGAAAACAAGAACGCAAAAGGGTCAACATGAAGTTGAAACAAAATTTAAAAAATGAAATTCGCTGACATTTCTTAGATTTTTCTGACATATTTTGATAAAATCTGGACGGTAAATTGAAGGTATGCCAGATGCTTAAAAAACATTACTTGAAATAGGTTTCACGCAAAATCTGTCAATCGAAACGTCAAACCCATTCAAGAAAGCAAATAAAGATGACTTAAAAATTTTCCCCTGACACTTACGTCATTTCCTCTCACATTTTCCGGTTTTTCGGGTATTTCCTCACCGTGGCAACCCTGTCATCACTTTAGAAATTTGGCGGTTTTTAAAAAAGGAAGGTTCGGAACTTTCTGCATCCCTCAATTAAGATAACTCCGGGAGTTTCGAGAAATATCATTCCGAAAATTAGTTTGTAACCAATTTAACTCAAATTAACGAGTATTTTGGATTGACGAATAGGCACAAGAAAAAATGGATTTCCCAAAGACAAATTCCATTCGAAAAAGTCGACGTGTTCGCCGTTTTCCACATGAAATTTCAACGAGAAAACACGTATCCCAAGCTCTAGGCCTTCTTAAGTACCCCATCCCAAAACGCAGTCAGCAACTCTGCCGTGCTAAGGAAGAACGCCGTATGAACATTCGAGAGTTGCCAAATTTCCCTCGATAAAACACGTATTTTTGACGACATTCATGCATATTTTTCCTCGAAATTTTCAGTTATTTTAGATTGAATTGTGAACAAAATTCTCTGAAAAATTGGAGGCAAAATATTCAAAATTTTATTAGTAAATTCAGTTTTTATCGAGAGAAACTTGGCAACGTCTCGAGGCTCATACGGCGTTCTTCCTTAGCACGGCAGAACTGCGCTGTACCGCTATCCAGCAATAGATGCCCCAATAAAGTAGGAAACCCTCACCGCGATCCGACCGAATTCCGTAACCGTGACGTCACTCCCCGCCCCGGTGGCCGAGGAGCAGGGACAACCCCCAACCCCCAACCCCCGTTGCGCGAGCGTTTTTACCTTTTTACACCCGAGCGCGGCTCTTCGGGGCCAGCGGGAGCACCCGGGACCGGGGCGGCTGTCGCTATGAAATCATCGATACGGCCGGGGCCGAGGGGGGAGGGGGGGCGGGGGTGCGGGGGCAGAGACAGGCCCCGGAGTCCCGGAGGGGGGAACGCGGGAACGGAACGTCCCGGCCCGGAGTCCGGACCGCGCGCGGACTCGGCCAGGAATGAGAATGAGGAATGCGAGGTGTAGTGAGGAAACGCTCTGGTCCGACAGCAGTGTTGTCAGTTGGAGCTAAAATATCGCTACTTTTCTTCGTTTAACACTCGTGTAAAATATCCACGTTTTATCGCGTGGTCTGGCAGCCTTCTTCTACTGGTACACAGCCACCGCACAGTTGGCTACTTCATCAACGGGAAGTGCAGTCGGTGCATTTAATACAGTACCAATGTGGGGTAAGCATTGCTATGTCTGAGCCGCTTTCTTTAAGGGTGTCGTTTGGGAGGGCGGAGGGGTACTGTCCAGCCCCTCCTCTTGTAGTAAAACGGTCGACTTCATCTAGGGGCTGTTTCCGTCAACTTCGATAGAATTTAGGGAGCTTTTCGAGATTTATAAAAGTATCGACCCCTTCTATTAGAAAGATACACGATTTCTAAACAAATTTAGCCCCTATTTCGAAAGATTTGTCTACAGCATGAGCGTTCTTAGAGTCCAGTAAAATGGCAAACATGCAGACAATTTAAAATGACAGGAAATGAGATTCAATTTGTTTGTACCACCGTGAGCTTGACTAAAATTACGTAATAAAAAAATTTTTCCTCATTTTTTTTCAGCGGGGACTGTAGTTTTAAGTACAGCAGGTGACAGAACTGGGAAAGAAAATCATGGAAAAAATTCGCGTGAACCTGAATGCATCAATCAGCAATCACACTATTGGTAAGCTCATAAGTTCCTATTGAATGGTACCATTTACTGATGGGACAGTGTCCATTCTTCTCTTGCCCCAGTTCTAATCTGTGATGGGTCAGTAACAACCCCTTAAGTGCGGGTGGGAAATATGGGGTGTGCTGGTTGGTTCTTTGGCGGTATGAATGAATGGGAATTATAAAGCGCCAGAGGCGTAACTTTTACATAATTTCTTATCCAGCTCACCACGAGCACACCCCATCTCTCCCTCCCGCACATGAGGGGTTGTTACTGACCCATCACAGATTAGAACTGCGGCAAGAGAAGAACACGACGGTACCACTGGTTTTTTCTGAAATCAACTCCCAAGCTCAAAAAAGCTCTCAAGTTGAGGCCAAAATGGAGGGAATATCCCACGCTACCCTGAGAGTCCACCTCTACGTACATCAAGACGAACTCTCCATGCAAAGATAGGGAGCAAATACATTGACAGGGCTGCCACTTCATTTGGGGACTCTAAAACTGAAAACACTGCAACCCTGCTAATGTATTTGCTCCCTATCTTTGCATGGAGAGTTCGTCTTGATGTAGAGGTGGACTCTCAGGATAGCGTGGGATACCCCCTCCATTTTGGCCTCAACTCGAGAGCTTTTTTTGAGCTTGGGAGCTGATTTCAGAGAAAACCAGTGGCACCATCGAGTTTCTAGCGAACTTTAACGTAAGAATCAACGGTCAAATCGCAAATTCCTCACACATGCAACAAAGCAACATCTCCTTTCTCCCTCAGAGGGGATCGATTCACTGCACCGGGAAAAAAATTCGCTTGGATCTAGAGTCCAGACTCTTGAAAACATTGACAAGAAAAAATACTCTTGATTCAATCAGATTTAAGCTTAAATCAAGAACCAAGCCTCTTAATTTGAAGGGATTTTTGCTTGAATCAAAAGGAAATCCGCTTAAATTAAGAGGCTTGGTTCTTGATCTAAGCAAAAATCCGATTGAATCAAGAGTATTTTCTCTCGTCAATGATTTTAAGAGTCTGGACTCTAGATCCAAGCGACTTTTTTTTTCCAGTGTGGGGCTGAGACGCCATACGGCCAGAGCGCGGCGCTTGGGTCCGGTCTCCGGGGCTCGAGTCCTCGGAGTGTACGGCTGTGCGGGGCCGGTGCTACTCCTACTGCGGCGCGGCGTGGCGCACGGGACGGGGACTCGGAGCGGAGACTCGAGGTGAGTTGGTCTTGCTCTTGGTCGGCGAGTGCGTTGAACTCCCCACCAGTCACCGCTCGGAATACACCGCAGCGCACCGAGCATCGGACACGGCCGCTCCCCCGCTCAGACATAACGCCACCGCCGCTCTCATCTCCGCCGCCGCCACCCTCGCTCACCCCTTCAATCGTGGCACCCCGAAATTTCGGGGATAGGTACGGGGAAACGTATCTTGATCGGAGACGATGTACTCTAAGGACCCACGACTGCAGCCTTCCCGATGGCGCAAGATGAATTTCCGGAAATAACAGCTGGGTAAATTAAAAGAGGAAACGTTTTGACTCGGATCTTGAGGGAAAAAGAGAGACTCTCCATTGGATTGCATTTTGCGAAAAGGAACCAGGAGCATTGCAATGTTGCTATGATTGTGCAACTTCATCCATTGCAATGTAATTATTGAAATCCTGAAAAATGTGAAATTTACATGGTAATTTTTGTCTTAAATTTACAATTTTTAGCGAGTAAAATAAAAATTGTTCATAGGTAATCAGGTTTTTCTTCCAAGGTAGAAGAAGTTGCACAATCTTAGCAACATTGCAATGCTCCTGGTTCCTTTTGGCAAAATGCAATCCCATTAGTACTGCACATAACGTCGTTTTCCGCACGAAAGAACGTAACTACATTTCAATGTTGCCAAATTTCCTTTCGTAAATTGCATTTTTACCAGAAAAGTATTGGGCATTTCTATCTGAAAATTTCACCGATTTTTCTTCCAATTTCGTGCAAAAATCAGACAAATTTGGATATAAATTGCACACTTACATTTTCGTAAAATAAATTAATTGTTGGAGTCAATTTGGCAACCTTGGATTGGAGTTACGTTCCTTCGTGCGGGAGACGACGATAAGTGTCATTAGTATCATTAATATCTTAGCACTGGTGGAAGCTTTTACTTATGGGACTCCAACATTCAACTGTTGACCTACCTACTAGGTGGATGCGTAACAACGTGTAACGCATTTCGCTTTGCAAGCGAATGATAGTTTGACAAACTTGTTTGGCTCATGACGTCACCCGAAGCTCAACATTCTGAGCCACCAAGTAGGTCGATAATAACTAAATGTTTCAGCTGGAAGAAAAAATTGCAAGGTTCCCCGGCCAAATTAACAGAGCTGAGTTATTCCCGACTTTCGAAGGTTGGCTAATCCTGGTTTTCAATAACTTTCCAAGGGCTGGTCACCATGCGAAGCGATCCTATTTAAAATAAAAAAAACTATCTCTTTTAAAAAGTCCTGTTGATCGACTGAAGACCGGACACCATGCGAAGCGATCCTATTTGAAATAAAAAAAAACTATCTCTTTTAAAAAGTCCTGTTGATCGACTGAAGACCGGACCCTTCGTATACAAACCGCTTGGTACTCGTTTGCAACTGACCATTCATCTTAGCTTACGAAGGGAGTCCACTTTCACTTAATTTTTTCCCTCGCCATTCACCAAACCATCCAACAGCACGATAACCGAGGATTTAATTTTCGGCGACTGTGCGCCTCGAGGGGCAGGGGCCAGGGCCTCACCTGCTCCGGCGATTCCATCCTATAACATAAAGACGGTTCCCGATTTCCAAATGAGCCCTACTCTCCGTACACCTCCTCGCTTCCGGGGGCTCATGTCGAAGCGGAGATAGGCCCTTACGTTGAAGGGGCAACGATTTGACGGGACACTGCACCGGCTGCCGAGTGCCCGGAGTCCCATTGAGCACACGTACCCCCCTCCGTCCCCTCCTCTGACCATGAAGGGGTCCTCGGCTGATCCTGGGGTCCCGGTTTCGGGACTGGCCTGTCCTGTCCTGTCCTCGGCAGCCGCAAATATCGGGTTCCACCCGCGGTCGGCTCGCGGTAGTTCCCTGCTCCCTGGCGCAGTAGCCCCTGCTCTGCCGTGCTACGGAAAAACGCCGTATGAACCTTGCCAAATTTTCTTTAATAAAAAACACAAATTCCCTGGTAAACATTTACATATTTGTCTTCGTCTATTTCATGGTTTTTTGTCCGCGTTCAGAGTTTGAACGTCACGACATTAAGAGCGCTCTCGCGGAGCAGCGGAGCATCCACTCGACAAATAATATTATACAATTTCTGCTGTATAGGTATTTACGAAAAAATATTGTAAATGCAAAATACTAAAATTAAAAGGAATTGGCTAACGCCCCTCATTCGTCAGCAAATCACGTTTTCAGAGCGGTGAACTCTCGCTTAATGAAATGTTCTCTCCAAACGAAAAAGTATCCCTTTCTCCAGCAAAGTTCCCTAACTTGCAGATTTCTTGAAAATCTCGCGACACCTCCAGGATTTCCTCGACGAATATCTCGCCAAGCACACAACTTTCAATAAAAACCTCATAAGAACCCGGAAAACCCCCGAAAAGCACACAAAAATCAAGATTTCCAGAGACTCTCGCTGAATGCAATGTTCTCTCCAAACGAAACAATATCCTTTTCTCCAGCAAAGTTTCCTAATTTTCAGATTTCTTGAAAATCTCGCGACACCTCCAGGATTTCCTCCACGGATATCTCGCCAAGCACACAACTTTCGGTAAAAACCTCATCAGAACCCGGAAAAAAACCCGAAAAGCACACACAAATCAAGGCTAAATGCAATGTTCTCTCCGAACGAAAAAATATCCTATTCTCCAGCAAAATTCCCTAACTTTCAGATTTCTTGAAAATCTCGCGACACCTTCAGGATTTCCTCGACGGATATCTCGCCAAACACACAACTTTCAATAAAAGCCTCATAAGAACCCGGAAAAAACCCCCGAAAAGCACACACAAATCAAGGCTAAATGCAATGTTCTCTCCAAACGAAAAAATATCCTATTCTCCAGCAAAATTCCCTAACTTTCAGATTTCTTGAAAATCTCGCGACACCTTCAGGATTTCCTCGACGGATATCTCGCCAAGCACACAACTCTCAATCAAACCCTCATAAGAACCCGGAAAAACCCCGAAAAGCACAAAAAATCAAGATTTCCAGAAACTCTCGCTGAATGCAATGTTCTCTCCAAACAAAACAGTATCCTTTTTTTCAGCAAAATTCCCTTTCAAATCTTTCAGATTTCTTGAAAATCTCGCGACACCTCCACGATTTCCCCCACGGATATCCCGCCAAGCACACAACTTTCGATAAAAACCTCATAAGAACCCGGAAAAAACCCCGAAAAGCACACAAAAATCAAGATTTCCAGAAATAGCGTCGCCCGACAAAGCCGCGCCCGACGTTAACGAACGCCGAAATAAGACATCAAAACCGCTCAGGCCGACGAATTAAGCACTCTCGAAAGTTTGTTAAACCGTCATTACCGGTCGGGACGCCCGGCTTTTGTTTGCCGAGCTCGGCGGCGGCGTCCCCCGGGAACGACTGGTTCATCGGCCGGGACGAGCGCCCGGATGTGTGTGTTGGCCAAACAGAACGGTATTCGGAAGAATGTGTTAAGTCTAACGAGAATGATCGCAGCACTTCACACGTTGAGTAGGCTCGCGTTTTTTTTCTTCTTTTTTCGTTTTTGTGTCACCACTCGAGAAGAACAGCGTAAGTGCGTTCGGGAGAGAAGTGAAAATGACGCGCGGGAGGGATTCGGGATAGGTGGTTTTGTAGAAGGGTGAGGGATTTCGGGTTTTGGCTCGCGGGTCACCGCGGGGGAGCGTCTCGCCGGAGCCATAAAACCCCACCTGGACGAGGCTCTTTCACGCTCGGATTTGAGACTTGGAATTGTCTCCGAACGCCCCGGGCAGGTTCTCGATAGTAGGCAAGAACGCCGTATTAGCATCTCGATGCTGCCGGATTCCCTCGAATCACAAAAAAGTCGAGGATTTTTGTCCTTGAAAAAAACGCGTACACTGGTAGAAAAACACATTGGATCTTGAGTCCAGGATCTTAAAAACATCGACAAGAGAATAAATCTTGATTTAATCAGATTTAAGAGCTTAAATCAAGAACCAAGCCTCTTAATTTGAGCGGATTTCCTTTTGATCTAAGCAAAAATCGGATTGAATCGAGAGTATTTTTTCTTGCCAATGTTTTCAAACTCTAGATCCGATGTGTTTTTTTTTCCAGTGAAAGCGTAGATTTTCAACCATTTTTTCAGCTGCTCGTCATTTTTCTCCAATTTTGAGATCGCATTTCTGTTGTCAAGAGACTTAAGCACTCACTCACCAATGTTAACAAAGAAATTCAACGTAATAAAGGCATGGTTTTTTTAGAGAGAAAATACTTACCGCATTCGAGTGCAGTTTCGATATCAGTATTCAAAAACCACGCCTTTATTACGTTGAATATCTTTGTTGAAATTGGTGAGCGAGTGCTTTAGTCTCCTGACAACAGAATTGCGATCTCAAAATTGGAGTAAAATGACGAGAAGCTGAAAAAATGGAACGCGATGCGATATATCGCATGCCGTTCTGATACAAAATATGGCGTCCATCGAATCACCTTAATCACACGAGAAAGGTGGCAACGTCCACACTTGAATTCGGCGTTTTTCCTGAGCGCACCCGGAGAAATTTCTGACAATGAAAGCAAAGGATCCGCCTCCCGGCAGCTTGACGAATCAACCCTCCAAGACCCCTTCGCGCCTTTCAAGAGTGCAGGGCACTGGGGTGCCCTGGCGCCACTAGGAGGAAAGGGGGTGTCCAGAGGGCCCTTTCAAGAAAAATCTTATAAAATTGACTTCACTGCCCACAATGTCAGATCCTTCTCCGGAGAATTCTATGTAAATTAGGAAGAAACACTTGCTATACTTCAAGCATAAAATTTCAAGATTAAGTGTTCACTGGAAAAAAAAACACATTAGATCTAGAGTCCAGACTCTTGAAAACATTGACAAGAAAAAGGACTCATGATTCAATCAGATTTAAGCTTAAATCAAAAGGAAATCCCCTCAAATTAAGAGGCTTGGTTCTTGATTTACTTTAGCTTACTTAAATCTGATTGAATCGAGAGTATTTTTTCTTGTAGATGTTTTTAAGAGTCTGGACTCTAGATCCAATGTATTTTTTTTCCAGTGTTCCTAAATTCGAGAGGAGACTAATTTGTCTCTTTCCTCTTGCTGAAAATGTGACAATTTTAACCCTTCATTGGACTTCATTAAGCAAGTAGGGACTAAAATTGTCCCTAAAACAATGTACAATTTCAGGCTCATCCGTAAAAACACTTACGTACATTGGGAAACTAATGGTACATACGTTGGTTCTTGACTTAGCCAGAAATTGTAGTTCCGAATTGCAAAATGTGGTCCGATTTAAGAGAAATGATTAACGGAAGACGTCATTTGCACGGATTTTAACCGGAACCAACTTAGCTGCATTTCACGTCGCCTTATTTCCTCTTCGTGTTTTACTTTTTTAACAGAGAACTTAACTGTTAAGAAATGCCTTTAAATTTTCTGTGAATTTACCCTCCTTAGATAAAGAGGAATAGACTCACAAAATTTTAAGTTTCAAAGTTGTTTAGTTTTCAGTGTGAAAAATAAAACATCAGGGAAAACTGGGAAACTCTGAAGAGCCTGCTAAAGTTGATTCCAGATAAATATATGCGTCAATTTCATCCTTGCGGACCAGTGCGACACTGGAACGAAAGGTCTGCAATTACTTCCATCGGGTAATTCCACAGCCGAGTTTTAAAGCTCAAGGTGCTCTCAGAGAGAGACGAAGATTTGAGCCTACTAAATATGGTGTATATTTCTCATAAAACTCAGTGAAAAATGACGAACACAAACCAGCAACTTCAGGATTTGTGTTCCCGTTCATTCCGCATTTCCTTTTGCTACTTGGTTTCTGAAGTTCCTGACTTATCCACGGTGTCTTTAATTTTGATGAGAGCTTAACAGCGTTTCCGACAATTTTCCTATTCAAACTTTACCGAAACCAGCAACTAAAATAACTGATAAAATGCTGCGCACAGATACTGCGCCATGGTTTCCAAGCATACATCGGTGTATCTTTTCAAAAACCACGGGAGGCTCCAAGAATTGAGAGAAATAGACGACGGTTGATTCAAATTTAAGAAACAAAAAAATGATTATTACTTAAGAAGAAATTCCTTGGCACTACCTAGGTATAAAGAAAAATGGTCCCTTAATTTAGGCTTCGGAGGTTGAGGTTAGAAACACACCTGTTTCTTTAGTTATTTCAACTTCCTCTTATTTTGCCCCAACATTTTAATTTTTAAAGGTATCCATTTGGGTGCTGCTTACTTAATTCCTTTTCCAAGAAACGAATGAATTTTTCGGAGCAAAAATATGAGGTACTGTAATACCTAAAGGTAAATATCGGCCGAAGAAATTAAAGCTTTGCAAAATATGGATATTTAGGGCGCCTTTTGCTCACTTGAAAGTGCGAATTCATATGGGAATGCAAATTGGTACACTGGAAAAAAAACACACTGGATCTAGAGTCCAGACTCTAGAAAACATTGACAAGAAAAAGGACTCTTGATTCAATCAGATTTAAGCTTAAATCAAAAGGGAATCCGCTGATTTAAGCTTAAATCTGATTGAATCAAGAGATTTTTTTCTTGCCGATGTTTTTAAGAGTCTGGAATCTAGACCCAATGTGTTTCTTTTTCCAGTGTGCACAAAAATTGGACATACTTTGCTTCAAGAACTATACAGGCACACTGGGGATCAAATGAGTAAGTCATTTTTCAACGACATTTTTCGACAAAAAGTAGTATTGCAGCATGTTCATAGTAAAGACGTGTCAATGCAAAACTTAGCCAATTTGCTGTGAGCTCTGATAAATGAGAAAAATTCACTTAAATTACCTACGTAAAAGTCGTGCCAATAAGCAAGAGCAAAGCTAGGTAGAGGGTTGCCCGGAACAAATTAGTATTTTCAAAATCGAATAAAAAAGGATAAAAATCCACTGGAAAACCCCCGGCTCTTCCCTCTGATTGCGAGTACCTACTATCAATTTTTGCAAAAAGATCAAATTTAAAATTTCATACATAAAAATAGGAGATCCGCTTAGAAGGATTTATGGATTTTTACTGGGCCAATGCGGGTGGATACTCCTACTTTCTACGAGAGCGAACGACAAATAATACAGACAATAGACATGGACTACAAACTTCGGACGCGAAGAAATAGTTTTCTAGGCATATTTCTGAATAAAGGAGAAGATATCATAGGGCAATGAATAATGAAACGAATGTAAATCAGAAGAAAATAGGTAATTCGGGGGTCAGGTCCTTAACCTTGAGGCTGATGAGCTAGCATTTGAAAGCTCAAAGTAGGTACGATTCAACTAGGTAAAAAAAATTAAACCGACAACATTGAATACGGGGCTAATCCCACACAATTTTGCACTTACATGCGAGAACGCTGTTTGAAGACTTCAGGATTGAAACCGGAAGTGAGATTTAAAAGCCAAGCCTCCTGATTATGGGCCAGCGAACTTTCACTTAACCAGGGGCTCAGCCTTACCAAAAAAGTTGTACAATTTCAACGGCATTTTCTTTAAAAAAAAAATAATATGTGTGCATGAGAAGGGGGGCGGCTTTCAGATGTTTTGTGATGTTTACTTTAGAGCCAAAAGGCACCGTAATAACTCCACGCAAACATGAAAGTATCTGCTGACGGTCAGGTTATGGAAATTGTTATTGAAGATTTTTCGTCTTCCCCAGATATTCAATATCCTACAATTAAGTCATTTAAAATTAAAAAAAAAAAAAAAAAAAAAAAAATTAAAAAGAAATAATTCGGTCATTTAAACTTGAAATAGCTGTTTTGAGTTTCAATGATAAAGAATTTTAATGTTGCTGAAGATTTAAAACTTTGAACAACATTCTCATTTGCTTACAGGCATAGATGATGCTGTAACTCCCAAACCACGTATCTCTTTTGCCGTGTTTTAAAACTTCTGCTCCCATCAATATCATTTCATGTAGCTTTCACACGATTTTCTTCTCGCAGAGAAAAAAACGGAAGTTTCCAAGAACTGACAAAAAATGAAGTTAGGTCCCAATGTGCATAGTTTGGACAGCAAAACTGACATTTACCATTTTCGGGAGCCTAATTTGCAGGTTTCCAAAGAAATGCGAATTTTTGGTAGGTCAAACCTGACCCACTGAATATGTAAATTGAAACGGCGAGGTCGAGTTGTGTATCTCGAAGAATTAATGATTTAGTAATTAATTTTTTCGACAAAAATTTGAATATGTATTTTAGTTACAATATAAATGGATCTCAATCATATGTTTAAGAGTGTTAAAATTGAGATGGATCAGGTTGAGCTCTTCATCCTTCGAAGACGCTTGCCAGAACACTGATCTCCGACTGAGAGGTTGGCTCGAATTTTTAAAGTGTCATTGTCGCTTCAAAAAATACGCGTATCTACTAACTCTGCTCTTTTAAATACTTGAATTCAAGTGCGAAACTTAAATTGAAGTGTCAGCACAAATCTTAAGATCTCTGGAAATAACAATAAACTCTCAGCGACGGGGTTCTTCAATGCTCAGCCGTTGTTACGAGAATCTGCACGAGATCAAACGACTCCAACTTGAAAAAAAACATTTGATCATGGAGCTCCTTGAGGCACTGGATCAATGACTTACGAATAGAGGGAAAATACAAGAGCTCAGCCGGTAAAAATAATTGGATTTTCAGTAGCTGATGTTTCACTACTCTGGGGGCGGGGGGCTACTTTTTAATAGGTATTAAGATCAAGCAGTGAGCATATTGAACACTCAAGTCTAGAGTTTTTTAAACTAGGAAAAACAGGAATTCGACTTCGATTGCCTGCCAAGAATTTAAGTACGTTCTACCTAGATGCCTACTCATAATTTTTTGCCTCCGACTTGAAACTCAAAAAGTAGGTATCTTAAACATGGGTAGCATCTACTGTACTTGTCTACATTAATTAAAAATTCGATACTACTTCTCATAAGTACTATATGTGACGATAGGAATCTTAAAAAGTGAGGATGGATTTCCTTTAAAGGTGCCTAAAAGTTAAAAACTTGCTCTCCTACCCAACTGGCAGATTTTACAAGTATTTAGCAGCTCTGCACAATCTATCGAAATGTTTAAAATAAAATATGCTGCTGCTTAGGAATTCATTGAAGAAACATGGAATATGACTTGAGAATGACCACTAACATCATGCAAGCAATCCACAATAAAACCATTATGAACTAAGTAGTATTACCTAAATTTAATACCAATGCAACTGCCCGAGCTGAACTTCATCCCCCTCGCCCCACGGTCTTGCACTGAAACTCATGTTCATTTTGTGACTCCATTAATAATTTTTGGAGTTTTTGGCTTCTATTTCCCAGTAGAATAGTGTCAGCACTATTCCACCATAGTTCACTGCCAAGGAGGTACATAGCTCAGGGTTACCATTACTACTGATTGTCTGCACTAAACTTCAATCTTACAGGTCAACATGTGAACCAGATTCTTCAACATTTGGTAGAATCCACTTCAGGTCTACAAAGGGCAGTTACAGATTAGTTTTTCATTTTATCAAGCCACCCAAAGAATCATTTTGAGTCAGAACAACAACTTCCTTTCTATAAATTTCTAGTTCAGGCTGATTCAATGCTAGAATTTGCTCGTTATCAGACTAACTTATGCATTACATGTGGATACAAGTATGGATTGCTTGTGTGATGGTGGTGCATTATGTTTGAACTAACTTTAGCGAAATTTGTGTCATGCTTTCGAAAACGAAACGAGGCATCACTACACTAAAAAGATGCAAGAAAAAATAATGGTTGACTGTGAGTAGTATTAACTCAAGATGAATGCAGGGCAATAGGAGTTGTTGATAAGCAAATGCAAAGAGATTTCATCAACAACATGCTAAAAAATTGCCTAGGTACATTGGGAAAAAAATCAAACAACTCAATTAACATTCCGTAACTGAAAGGATCTAAGCTTACTGGGTGCTAAGTGACATACAGAAAGTAGGCCACACTTGGTAATATTGGATCGAAAAACAATAATAACATATTAAAAGTGCGTGACACATTCAGCTGAGTCAGCAGCGCCAGAGGAATGTGTCAGTAATCATTAGGAACACGACGTCCTAATGAAAGCCAAGTTAGAAAAAAAGAGGATAAATCTTCTGGTCATTTATGCATCGTATTGTAGTGGTCCCCATCTTGCCTAGTGACAACAGTCATCTACAAGTGCTGAGGTCGATAATTTTGAAAGCGCTTTCTCTTTGCACATCCAACTAAAAAATTAATTGAGCCTTCAGCGTGCCCATTATTGTCGAAGCAAAACCTTATCTGTGAGTATTATAGACTATCATGACATGCGGTGATGCTTGGTCCTTCTAAATCTACACTGAGGGCTACAATCTATGTGCACCAAGTGAATTAATGAGGTTGGAAGGTAGGCAAAATCAAGGTAACCATGCTGTCTGGTTTCGATGATCAACACAGCATCTGTGACACTATTAACTAAATCTGCAGTTCACGTACATGACCCAACAAGTGCACATTCTTGACTCTCGCGTCAATTAATCAATGTATTTTGATCTCAATGAGAATGTATGATGAGGTAGCAGAAAATGCAGACTGAATCCATGCTCGGGACCTCAGTCAAAACTCAAAATCTTTCAGATACCTACATGACTTCGGTCGAGTCAATGTTAAAAACTCTAGGTTCTTTGCGCCTTGTTCCTGATTTTTTTTCTTTTCGGCAAACACTGATTATGCAATGAGAGAATGTGGGCGATAGAATATTAACAAGATTACAGCCTGCTCTGACACAGATGGTCAACGTGACAAATTGAAATTAAATATTGATTCAGCTTAATGGATGGACTAGACCACCAATAGTCACATATCGACGGTGAAACTACCAAACCATGTATCTCGGTTTGCGACGTCGCAGACTTCCCGTCTGCTTTATTTTTTAAATGAAAAACTACTTAACATCCAGTCTTGAAAATTTCTGTGATTTTTTCTCTCTGAGCGGAGAAAATTCCGTGAAAATTTCAAGGAATGATATTGATCTGATCTACTTCAAAAAAATAAAACGTGAGCGTAGATTTTTAAACACCGCAAACGAGATACGTGGTTTGGTAGTTTCACCGTCGATATGTAGCAGGCACTTCAGCTGCGTTGTTGAAGTAAACTGTTCGGGACCATTTGCAAACGGAATTACCAGATTCCATCAGTAGGCGTTAATGGACTCCGTTTGAATTACCCAATGACTAGTCTGTTTACATATGAAAAACCAAAGGTTCTACCTATCGCTCGACAACCTCAGGAGGTTGTTGATGCCCACTGGATTGCATTAGCAAACAGCAGAACCAAACAGAATCACATAAGTTTACTTCAACGATGCAGCTAATATTTCCAGTTGACGTAAACAAAAACAATTCCATTCAGTTGGACGCAACTAGCCCTTGTGCTGAATAGTGAGTATTGGAATTATTTAATCCTCTAGGGGGAATCATAGGCAAATTTTAACTCATTAGAGCCTTGTAGAAAGGTGTTAAGGTAGAGTGAATGCTTGCGTTGGAAAACAATGTGCCAGCGATGCTGCTGCGTCGAACAACTTAACGCCACAAAAATGAGGCTTATCCTGTGACTGAGATTTAGGCTATTGATACAGCATGTGGAAGACTTTAAATAGAAAATTTAAGCTTCAACTCACATTGGATTTGTTGTATTCCAGTGGACGGTGAAGGATTTTGTACAATCACTGACAGTAGATAATAGCACGGTTTCAAAACATATTAACAACACCAAGGTAAGGAACGATGTTATTTTGGCACAAGGGACATCCAGGACTGGCCTGGCTACCCGGGCTACAGGTATGATTAATTTCACTAGCCCCGAAAGCGACGGGTAAGTAATCACATTTCGCGGAATCATGGCTAAAGGGATGTCCCCGAAAGCCAACCACTGAACAGCGCCGAGGCTTACAAAAAGCACACGCGATTATTGTTGACTACATTTAAGTAGACAAAATTAAAACTGAAACAGAGTATAATCGCATTTTCACTTAAAACACACCGCGACACATCGTGATAAAGCTGAAAAGCTGGAAAACAACCGAAAGCTCCGACGTCGAGCAACACAAAGTTGACGTTGTGTATCACCTACTTTTACTCTTCCTTATTCGAGGAGAGATATTACATTTTCGTGAAAGAACTAAACGTGCGCGAGGCACTAGGTGAAAACATTTACAGTAAAAGTCGGATCTCCATGCGATGAGCGATCGAAAAACAATAACAATAACCGAAACGATTCATAAACACTTTCTATAATCCTGCATCATAACCGCGCGACGGAGCTCCGTAGCTCACCCGCCAATGGCATTCAATAAACTGATCGGTGATTGGTTTTGCAGGCGGGTGGGTGAGAATTCTCCGTTTCGGTAAATTCTTCGGCCATCTCCGGAAAGACGAGAGGGGAGCCGACTCAGAAGCGAGTCTGCGCTTTCGTGGCTCGGCTTGCGCGAGCCTTTCTCACATGCATAATCGGAGAAAGACACGGAACTCGACTCCTGAAAGTTATACTGCCTGCATAGCACAACTTGAGAGGAGGCCCATGAAATATTACTCTCGGACGTCGCACAGCAGCCGGCCGAGAGAGGCCTCTACCTGCCGTAGTTTTATAGACCGCCACAGCAGCGCTGCTCTCCTCGGTATGGCTCGCATAGTCTGACATGAGTATGCATCTCCGAGTGCGACGTTGCAAATTTCCATTCATGTTTTCTCTTTTACAAAGAAGCCAACCGACAGTTTTCTTCGGAATTTGTATGAATTTTCTTGCTTCATTCAATCGCATTTCACAGAAAACTTTCAGTCAACTTTTTTGTAAAAAAATAAATAGAAAAAAATTGGTGATAATGAAAAATTGTCATTGCACTAAGCATTTTTCGAATTTCGTCATCTGTATCGTAGACCATTTCATCCAAAAATCAATCTCAAATGATAGGATATATAAACAATCGAATGTTATTTCCAGGTAAATGATTTAATAGAGTGTACATGACAGCACGACATGTGTTGGGTATATACATTAAAAGAAACGCTCTTTCTTTCAAGACTATTTATGAAGATATCACCATAAATCTGGCATCTGGCTAATGCCTTAGGAAATAGTAAAGCGGGAGTGAACACGAAATCTTTTTCATGATTTTTTGGATGGGATCCTGAAGTCTCCTCTGTAACTTCCAACTTCTGTAAATTATACCTATCAATTAAATTTCAGAACCTAAAATTTTCCGAGATTTCTCGCACTAACTAAAAAGATTTTCGCACAGGAATGTTAAGTACGAATATATTTTATTTATTTATTTATTTTTTAAAAGAAAATAGTGAAAATTAGCCTGATGCCAGACCTCAGATGTATTCACATGTGCAGAAATGTAACATCTGGATGGGGCCCACCTTTTAAGAGGGAAATCAGAACATAATATATTTTTCACTGATATACTTGTATTTACAAGACTTTAATGTGCTATAGTTTCGCAATTACACCTGCGAGATAATAAACGTGTATTTAAGCTTGTGATGTTCCATATTTCCTGTCGCTTTTCATTTTTCAAAAGAAGTAGGGTCATCGTTTTCGTTTCAAACTCCATGCGATTTTTCAGGACTGTCCTTTGAAAATTTTGCACTTATGTCGAAATTACTTTTCCCAAAGGTGAGAAAACAAAAAAAAATCCGGAAAAAGGACGACTCATTAGATTAGGTTCAGAAAACCTCACACGTCATAACCAGATACCTAATTTTTTGCGATTTCGAGGACCGGCAACGTTGTAAGACAAGAAAGTAATGTGTTTCACGGAAAATTGGCTACGTCGCGATAAAAATCAGAGATGATTTGTTTCAGTGGCACAATAGGCAACGCTGAAATTAAAGTTAAGGAGCAGTGAGAGTAACGATCGGAGCTTCAGTCAGCGTCGCATGCGATGGATACTAAGCGAATTTCATTACGGCGCCTGGATGCAACTATTCGGGCTCTATGAATGTCCGCGTTGCATACGCAGAAAGTTGAAGGCGTTTTGACTTCACATACTACCCGCTTCACCGGCGGCGCTCAATGGAGCGAGGCAATAAGACGAGTCGACAAAAATGTGGAAACAGTAAAAGCTCGAATCGATGTTAGTGCGGAACGGAGAGGTCCTAGTAGTGGTTTCATTGATTTTTTTTCGTAAAATTTCCTAAAGAGACACCTCATACGATATATATTGTGAAGGAAGTAATATCAAAATTTGCAACTTTAGTGGAAAATTTCATGTCCAACTGCTCTGAAATTCTCGATTCTTTGTGCGGTGGGCTTTACTGCAAGGATCTAAAATTACAGAGTGCCTTTAATTCTTCATTTAGACTTCGGAGACATGTCTTAAGCATGAATAATAATTGCTCTACAAATCATACCCAGTACATCGCGCTATCAAAACAGAAGCTCAAAAGATACTCACATCCTCCGCCTGTATGCGACTATTCGTGCCTGGGAGATATCTTTGAAAAATAAAGAATTGAAAGCGCTTTAACATTTCGGATCCTCGCATCATCAATCATTGGCAAATTTTAGGACCTAAGGTGATTCGTTCCAAACTGTAACGTGGTCAACTAGCGTGCGACGTATCGCATCGATTAAGAAAAAAACCTCGTCAGATTTTGAATTTTTAGCCAGAAACAGAACGATAGCCCCTGCTTACGAGCCATTCTCATTAAAAAACAATGCAAACCATAAAAAAACAAGAGCTGGGTTTTTCTTAGGGGGGGGGGGGGAGGGGCTGCATTCGATACAGAAGTCTATGACTGTATTGAACGCGACAATGTTTCTCCAAAAGAATCCTACTTTCATTTCTTGAAGTTTTGCCCGTTTTTTTTTATTGAGAATGATTCTTAAAGCTCATATCTACGCAGAAAAGGCTGCTTATGGGACTTTCGGTCCATTTTTTTTATCAATCAACTTTTTCGTCCAATTTATTTTGTCAACGGTTTTTTGCCAAAGAATTTTGAGAATACTTTCGAAATTTTGTCCAATTCTTTCGACTAAATATTTACATAGTTTTCACCACCCCCAGCTCGCGAAAAAACTGACAGTGAGCAGTTTACGGAAACTCCTGCTTTTCTTGTTTTCCTCATTAAAATTTGACAAAAATAACTGTGAGATTCTTAATAATAAAGCCTTTGCTTTAATTCTTTTTGTGCCCTGTAGAGCTTTTGTTTAAAGCCAAAGAAACACTTGAGCTTGTCTCAAACGCGATGGCTCTTATTCTTTTCTCCTCATCGTCTACTGTTGTTGTTTAAAGTACGGAAACCAGCTTTGTTTTAAACAGTCCTTTTCCGCCAAAAATGCTTTAAGTCTGAAATCAAATATTCGTAAATGTTTCATGCGGCCATGAAGTGACACCATGGACCATTGTGACACGTAGGCAGAAGGCGCCTTCAGTCAAAATCATCATGTTTTAAATGAAGCGAAGTTTCTTCCGGGTGGACCAGACAAGTAAACTAGCTGCGTTACAAAGCGTGGAGTATCACGTCAGTGTGAAGGGGATCCAAGCCGAAAAAGTGCAATTAATTAGATCCCGAGGTGCTGCATTCATGGTCATTCTTTGATGAGTATCTTTCCTCAGGGAGACGCTATATCGATGGTGAAACTATTAAACCACGGATCTAAATCGCGATGTTTTAAAAAAAATTCACTCATACGCGAAGAAAAAAACTTCGTGCGTGGGATCCGAAGTTGAGGTCATATGGGTCTCTGAAGTTTTCGGATCACGTATCTAAAAACTTGAAGTCCAGCTGCCGAAGTTAGGGTCAGACATCTGAAGTACTTCGATATATACCGAAGGGTTCGGGTCACACATCTGAAGTATTCCGGTAGGTACATACTGAAGTGCCTCGATGTCTGACCCGAACTTCGGCAGCTCGACCTCAAGTTTTCGGATGCGTGATCAGAAAACTTCAGAGCTCCATGCGACCTCAACTTCGGGTCCCGTGCACGAAGTTTTTTTCTCCGTGTATCCTCTCTGTTCTAAAAAATCATTTCTAAGACGCTCGATGGCCGGGGTGAGGAACGAGAGCAAGCCGGTTCAAAGGTCGAATTCCAAAGAAGGAATCAAAATTCAGCGTAAGGTGAAAGTCAATAAGGATACTGTTAGGCGGAAAATTTTTCTTTTTGTTATTCACTTAAAACTGTTCGTTCATTGACCGCCAACGGGCGATTTCGACGATTTCGCTGGCCGCGAAGCGTACGAAAATGGGCGATTTCGACGATTTCGCTGGCCGCGAAGCACACGCCAACGGGCGATTTCGACGATTTCGCTGGCCGCGAAGCGCACACAAACGGGCGATTTCGACGATTTCGCTAGCCGCAAAGTGCACTCCTCTTGGGGCGCGCAGCGCTCCGGGGGTTGGGTCGCGTAGCGGCAAGAGGGGGGAACCCCAAAATTTGTTATATTTTCTTATTTTTATGAGAATACCACTCGAAATAGCCCTTTACTTTTATCCCTTGTTGTTTCTAGGATGCCTCCAAATCATTCCCTTTTCAAAAAGGCCAGGCATTTGAAACCTGTCTCGGTCGAAGAATATTGATCCGCCTCAGAAAATTCACATGGAAAAAGTTCCGAAAGGAATCGATCAAAAGCTCTCCTACAAAGGTAAGAAAACTTAAGAATAAGCCTATGATCAGGGCGATGAAAGCTGACTGTAAGTCGTTTATATCGTATGCCCGCGGTTCACCATCCTCCTCCGTCGCAGATGAATTTTCCCACCTCACGAAATCGCCCGAAGTATTCTCCAAAACCCTGTTAGCATGTCCAGTCTCCAGCAAATGAGCGATAACTCGATTGAGTTTATCATATAAAAATGAATTTTTCGGTGTCGACAGGGCCAAAGGATACATCATGTGGCATTCTTTAACCAAATGGTAGTCCAACGCTTCAGCGTTAACGCGAAGCTTTATGAGAATATTTTTTCTAGGATTTGACATAAAGGGCAGGCCCACAAGGAAGGCATTCGAGGTAAATTGCGAAAGGATAACATTCGATATGTTTACCCACCAATTATTAAAGACAAATTCATCTGTTATAGAGAAATTCCTCCTCACCTCCGACATATTTGTAAGTGCTATCGACAAAGGAAATGTACTTTTATATAATTCCTTAATATAGAAAACGTAATTGTTAACTAATTTTGCTTTCAATGACTCTGAACAGTCATGATGCTCAAAAAAGGAACTGTCCACCTCTGGATTGTTAAATGATTCTATTAGAAGATCAGACTCGTTCAGTGTCCGCAAAGAGTCAATTTCAGGATATAAAACCCGGTTGCTAAGTAACGTTGTCATGCTACTCAAAAAAGCTGTTGAAATGATGAGAGTCGAGAAACTGAATATCGCAAAAAGGATCTTCCCCGTGGCCAAATGGCCCGAATTTAGGGAGGGAGGACTTCCACAAACAAAATATGCGTAGACAATCAAGATCGACGATGTTCCTCTAAAATCATCCCTCTGCGCCTCGGAGTAGAGTCGATTGAAAAGTTCACACTGTGAGTACTGAAGAAAGTATTGAAATAAGCTAAAAATAAAGATGGTGATCAAAGTAAAAATCCAAACAATCGGAGTAAAACTTTTGAAAATGACCAACCCTTGCGACATAAAGCCACTGTGTGGTACGGCAATACAGATAGCGCCAGCTCCAACACTCACAAAAAAGTCGGTTTTTTCGAGATCAGATCCACTTACATTAACTCTTGTCCCAAATAAGTGTAAGTCGACGCCATATCTTAAATCTGCTTCTTCTTCAGAGTAATACTCATAAACTGCACTTCCGCCTATTACGTCAAAGTTTGAACTGCAGTTAATTGATTTAGCGAGGTTTTCAACGGCAATCTCATGAAATAACTTCAAGCGTTCCCAGGAAACCAATTCTACTTCCCTGAGCCCACCTGAGCGGGGATATTCTATGTAAACCTTCATAGGTTTTCTGTGCATATTTATCCAAGAAAAGTCGAAAAAATTCTCATCGTTTTCATCCGTGAAGGAGATAAGGTTTTCTGTAAACGGGTCATACTTTTCACAACCTCGAGGATGACAAATAATCGTTTTTTGCCCTCTAAAAAAGCGCCAAAAAAATCTAAAGCAGAAAATCATAGTGTCAAACAGATCCATTTTACGATTACTGATAATTTCATTTGCAAATTGACGATATTTTGCATTGCGCAGAGGTTCAGTGTTTGGCTTACTGCAATTACGGCATAAATTTTTCAAAAAGAAAATCAGATTATTTTGGGAATTCCAAATTTTATTCACGTAGAGACCACGCGTTGCATTAAAAACTGAATCACTAGGAAGAGAGCTGTCCATGAGTTCAGCGGATGATATGTCTATTATTTTGTCACAGGTTTTCCCCTCCCCTGACCAGAGAAAATAAGTGTCAACTCTAATACAACTGCGTGAAAAGAAACTTTTTACAGGCGACTCTCCACCAGTTCGACGATCCGCAGAATCTGTTGAAATTATGATGTTAGTCCCGATCGATTCTTGCTGAGAGGCTGAATCCAAGATAAAACTCAATACTTCATTGAAATCATTGACGATGAAGATCATGTTTTTGATGTGATGAGAGACTGACCTTGTCTATTTGCCACTGTCGGATATCACAATAGTTTGAATGTGCGTCTGGTGCAAGTGTTGAATTAAGTGCAAGAGCAAAGGATCCGAACTCAGTTCTACCGCATAGAGTAACTTCTGCTCTGATCTGTCAACTATATTTTGGCACGCGCGCAAAACGAATGAGTATGGTGGGTACCATTCACTGGTGGCTGTTTGCTCAAGATGGGAACAACTGCGCGGTTTGAGTCCTACCCAGTGTGAGAGCAAGAGAATCTCAAGAAAAAACTTTAGTATTGACATTATAAAATAGTCGGTAGTGAATTGAAAATTTCGATGCTATCTACCCGTTTGAAAAATTCTAGAGACGAGGCCTCACTTTTAGTTTTTTGGACGCAAAATAAAAATTTTAAGAATGTCTCTGGGGGACATCAACCTCGATTTTATTGCGGCACATCATCAAATGATATATTCAAATTCGGCAAACAATGAGCAACAGCAGGAACCCTACCAACAGCAGGTACACCAGGAACAAATAACTGATGTTGAAAAATCGAAGAAAAAGTCCTTCAAAGTGTATACTTCCAAACAAGACTTAAGTTTTATACTCTTTAAGCAAAAGATGACTAATATCGATTTAATAAAGCAGTCTTGATGAGGACGATCCTGAATTTCAAATGAAAGAAGATAAAAGGAATGACCTCAATGATTGAAATTGCGATCACTTTTAAAAGTAGCAACTTTGAGTGGATATCTGAAATTCTCCACACCTCTTCGCTTCATTAATCACTGTGCCTGTTATTAATCTGAACGGCCTAAAAATGTGAGATCTCAGGAATCTATACCCGCTGTCAATTAAATATTCCTCCATACTCGCTAAAAACCGCTTTCACTAATAAACTGGTATTTAATAAATTTCACTCAATTTTCGCTGTTCTATGATTAAAACAACCCATCAGTAAGAAGGGAGAACATTTGAAACGAAAATACCGTAAAACTGCGCGAATTGAGCAATTGTGGAGGGTGAAGGCTTGACCCACTTTCCCCTTGTGCTTAACCATAAGTGTCAAAATAATCAGAGAGACAGCGAGTGTGTAAGATATACATTAGACACAAACATTCATTTTTTTGTATGATAATACATTTTTCCTGTGCAAAGTAAACTTAGCTGCTGCACGTGACGAAAATGTTAATTGTTTATAGGCTTTCTTCTGAAGCGGAATGCTGAAATCTGCCCTACAAGAGCGTAGCATTTTCTAGGCTTCGCCAGAAATTCAAGTACATGTTTACACCGTAAATGTCAAAACGATATATTGGAGAGACGGTGAGTAAACACTCTCACTGTAGAAGTGAAAATACATTACGAATTTAGGTATAGGTCAAAAGAATGCCGGTGCATCATTTACCGTCACAAAATGTTTTGAAACCAAAATTCGAACAAGGTGTCAAATTGATCGACAGGACGACGAGACAAAGTGTCCTACAAAGTTGAACTTGGCCACGAGGCATTCAAGGACGAAAACACTCCTCTCACCTCATGCATTCAAAATCTAATACATTCAAAAGTTATTACTCATATCACTGGAATATTTCTTTTTAACTATGCAGTGCCCGTAATTCTGATTTTTTCGTCGAAACACTAAATCAATCAAAGCCTCATTTTGTATATTGTGCCATTGAGGTGATTCGATGGACGCAATTTTTTGTGTCAGACCGACGTGCGATATATCGCATCGATTCGTTCCATAATTTCAGTTACTTGTCATTTTTTTCGAATTTTCAGATCGCACTTCCGTTGTCATGAGACTGAAGAATTCATTTACCAAATTTGACAAAAAAATTCAACGTAATAAAGGCGTGGTTTTTTCAGAGGGAAAATATCTCACTCGATACTAATATCGAAACTGCAATGAGATATTTTTCCTCTGAAAAAACCCTGCCTTTATACGTTGAACTTCTTTGTAAAATTCGGTACATGAATTCTTCAGTCTCATGACAACAGAAGTGCGATCAGCAAATTCGAAAAAAATGACAAGTAGCTGAAGTTATGGAACGAATTGATGTGATATATCGCAGACTTTTGAAACATCCGGGTAAACTAATTTTTAAAAATGTTCGAGTATAAGTAGGGAGAAAACCAAAAGTCAGAGGCGGGGAATAGAATTCGCACTTAAACTCCTTAGCGAATTTGAACTCAGTTCTAATACCCGCTGGAGAACGTAATATTACTAAGGGCTTAAAACGCCTTCATTTTGAGCGTAGGCAACTTCTCTATCTTTCTTCGTGATTCTCAGTGCTCTTGCCTCTCCCAGATATCCTCTATTCTAATAAAACCATTCTTAAGACGCTCGATGGACGATGTGAGGAAGGGGAGTAAGAAGAGGTGAAAGCGGCCTTTGGGGGCGCGTAGCGGCCAGGGGGCGGAGTCCTCTAGTTCGATTTGTAATGGAATAAATCAGTTTAATTTCAGAGTTTTAGTAACTGGAATAAATTTTTCAATATGAATCCACTATTTCTGATAATTTCAAGAAAAACATACAGATCGTGGGCCGGCAAGGGGTCCCTCCCCCCTCGCGGTAATTTTGAAGATGGTGGTTTTTTTGAAGCTCTCGACTAATAGAATAAGATTTTTTTGTTAACACGAATCCTATGGTGGTTGGAGGGAGCAAGCCCTCCCTAAACCCCCCAAAATTGCTCAGAATTCCGAAGTTTCCCATTTTTCTCGAAAAGGCTCGATTCGAGTCGACAAGAAACCGACTCTTTAAGTCAAAATAATATCTCTAGAAAAACATTTTTCAGCGTTACATGACTGAAGACTTGGGTGGTTTCACTTGAACTAAGGTTCTCTGCGGGAAAAAATGGATTGCTGATTTAACAATTAAATTGTTGACAGATATGTCCGACATGTTTCAAATTTACATCTTACAATGAAGGAAAGCTAATTTAACCCTGGGTGTGGTTAAATTAGCCTTTATTTATTGTAAAATCTACATTGAGACACGCCGGACACTTTTTTAAACTACATAATTAAATTGTGAAATCAGCAATTTCATTTTTGTCCGTGTCTCCTGCTTGTATATTTGCGAACGTTCGTCATCATTCATTTAATTTTTCTGATTTTGCAGCTGTCGAATTTTTTATGTAATAAAAAAGTAGAGGGGCTCGTTCTACTTTTTGGTTTACCCCTTTCACTCTCGCAATCGAATTTTTGTCCAAGAAAATTTTTATACTTAACATCCTCCACCTCTACAAACTTAATACAATTAGAGAGTAACGATAAAAATATAGTTACATACCGATTAGCAGTTGGCAGTCGGTAAAGCAGGAAAGACTGGAAAAGAAGAAAAAGGCAAATGAAAGATTATTATCTGCATAAAAAAATAGCAAAGTCTTGCAAAAGTAAAGTAAACGGCGATGAAATCTCTAGAAAGAATTTCTGGAAGGACTGCTTAATTGATGAATATCTACTACTACTACAGTACTACAGAGAGGAAATTACAATTATTTATCTCCAGAAAATCATATCCTTGGTGGTTAGTTGGATGGAGAAGTAAAGTGTAAATAAAAGAAAATCACTCGAATATGATTGAAAAAGGCAGATTCATTGCGCGATTTCTACGAAAAGTGAGGTTTTACAATATACTGAACTTAATATCACGGTAAGTACGCCATTTTTCTATGGGTTTAGTCATAGTCATATCATGAAATATTACACGCTGGTTCATCTGCATTGCATTTTGCAAGAAGGAACCACTAGCATTGCAATGTTGCTAAGATTGTGCAACTTCTTTTGTCTTGGAGGAAAACCCCGATTATCCATTAATAGTTTCTATTTTACTCGCTGAAAACTGTGAATTTAAGACAAAAATTACCATCTAAATTTCATAGTTTTTCACGATTTCCGCAATTTTATTGCAAGAGATGAAGTTGCACAATCTTAGCATCATTGCAATGCTAGTGGTTCCTTTTTGCAAAATGCAATCCATCTCATCATCGAGAATTTTGCGAAAATTTTCTTGCGATTAATTAGAATCAGAGAAGATCAGATAATTTCCAAGTTACTTTGACCGAAAAATACATGATTTTTAAATAGATGCGAGTATGATATTCACGAAGGTCGGTAACTTGGGATAGTCAAAAAGCTATGATTTCCCTTCAATTTCGCGTGATACCACACGCCTACTCCGGAGTTAGAATAGTTGCTCGCTTCCTTTCTTACGGGTGAAAGTGAGAATTGACGCGATTTGTAGCTTGATATCGCGTGAAATACGCGACTCTACTTTCGAATTCGTGGAATCCTAGCAAGTTAAGCGTTTTTCAAGGTGGTATCACGGAGAAAGCGCGATTTCCACGGCGAAATTTTATAACAAAAAATTGAGAAATCACGCGCCCATCATCGCAAAATCGCGGCATATCCGCGAAAATTCGATCTGCTTTAATGGTCATTATAAACTATGCGCACTTCAACGCAATGTCAAGTCTTTACCGTAGCCTTAAAGGGGAAAAATCGATAATCGATCACTCATTCCTCGCCACTGACTTTTAATTGGAAACGACGAAGTGTTTTATCCATGAAGCGCAAAGTGCTCGCAGAGATGTGCCTTCAGATGCGATTATTTCATCACATAAAATCTTTTAATGCGTACTCGTCGAAATAAAGACGAGAGTCACAGAGCTTAGTCAGCTTTTATTTTAACAACAACATTGAACAAAATAGTTCTGTTCATAGGACTCCTCCACTTTCTTTGTTATAGCCACACAGTCTCTGTCTAACAGAGTACTCTGTGCTCACGACCGAAGTTCTGTTCTCACCGCAGAATTTTTCTGCAGGTATAACAAACAAAGTGCAGGAGCAGGAGCCTTATGATCAGAAGGTTTTGCCAACCGCGCCGACCATTTTTTTCGTATAGACAACGACAGATCCTTCTCGTAAAAATGGTCCCATCATCGAATACTGTCTCAGTGTCTCACATTGCTGTCAGACTATGGGGCCGTACCATATAACATGAAGAATTTGAATACATTGAAGAATGCATAATTTTGAGATACATACCGGTATAAGGTTATCCATTTGCCCGACTCCAAGCTGAAAGCACTTCACTCCGGGACACACTGACTGGGGCTGAATCGCGCACTGAAAAAACTAGTACAATTGCGAATTGATTACAAGTATAAATCGGCAAAATATGTATCGGAAAAGAAATGAGAAGTATCTACGTGAGAACGTATGAGAAGTTCTCCGATTTCAATTCTATCCAATTCAGATGCGTTTACATTTAAATAGTTCAAAGCAATCAAATAAAAACGTAGGATAAGAAATTATTGTGAATTAGATCATAGTAAACATATTGGGTATACTTGCATTCGTACAAGGCAATAAACAATGCGAGCATGTTCTGACGATTCATATGAAAAAAAAAAAAAAAAAAAAAAAAAAAGAAAAAAAAACAATAGACACGAGAGTGCACCTTTCAAACAGGCACGGGTGCATTCAACAATGGCATCCGGAGCTTTAAATTTAGTGACACTTAGCTCTGGAAGAAGCAACTTATCAGGCACATTAATTTCAATGAACCATTTCAATAAATCGATCAATGAGATTTTGACTCCGTCAAAGCTTTTAACAGTGCCAAATTTAGGAGGAAAAAAATTAAAAATGCAGTACATAACGCAAGAAAGAGCTAATTTTTCACATCCTGATGCGGTTCAAAATATGTTTTAAATTCAATTTTGAACTTTTAGGAACTTAATCCGATTATCTCCTATACATCATCTCTGAATAGTTTTTAGACGCACATAAAGGTCTGTTTTCGAAATTCCGATGTTTCTTTCTGCCAACTATTTACTTCAAATGCAATTTTCTGGTCATTCCCCCTCCGAGGAATTTCAGGCCAAGTCATCGACACTTTGAGGTTTCCGTTGTCTTTGCTCGGCTATTTAGGATCACCCCTTGCAAAGTCAGATTATCATTTTTGCTTAGCTCGCAGCTCGAGCCATTTTTTGATCAACCCCTTTCCTTTGTTTTTCAATCAAGTTCTCGGCTATTTAGGATCACCCCTTGCAAAGTCAGATTATCATTTTTGCTTATCTCCCTGCTCAAGCCATTTTTTAATCAACCCCTTTCCTTTGATTTTCAATTAAGTTGACGACTCCGTCGAACTCCTAGTTTCAAGGCAGTCTTTCAGGTCATTCCCTTTCCACTTATTTCAGAGTGAAGTTGCTGCCTCTGGCTAACGTACGGGTATTTTTTCTGCTCTCAAGTCGATATTGCAAAAATTGTTCTCACTCGGGTTAGAGCCGTTTCTCAGATAATCCCCTTTCCATGCATCGATCGTTTTTTAATCGACATGCTTTGAGATTGAATATACCTCGTCGTTCTAAGACATTTTAAATACGCATACTAGTCTAACTTATACTAAACTTAGCACATGCAAATTCACGATATATACACAAAAACGAATAAAAAATAATAGAGCTCGCAGACATTTTGAATTTTTGGGAGATGCGAAGACCATATTGACTAATTTTGGGCCAAAATCATTCACTTCTCTATCCAGCATGCTTGCAGAAAAATAAAAGGCAAGACTGAGAAAGGAATTTTTGACGTTGAAATAATTCTCTTTGCGCTGATTTTGAATGAACCTGATGCCTCTGATGGACACATGTACGGATATTCTATGGTCTCTGTCACTATGTACGGTATTTTATCACTCTTTCTGGCTCGTCCTACAGTTTACAGATATTCCTCGGAGCATTCCTTCCCATTATTTTTTGACGGAACATAATGACTCTATCACTTGAGACTGATTTAGATAAATTCTCTGGTAATCTTACAAGGTGGAAAGGCACGCTGATTTCGCAAAACATTCCATTTCGTCATTTTCTAATCAAGTTTCAGATTATCACATTGGCTTATCTCCCAGCTCAAGCCATTTTTTGATCAACCCCTTTCCTTTGTTTTTCAATCAAGTTGATGACACCGTCGAACTCCGAGTTTCAAGGCAGTCTTTCAGGTCATTCCCTTTCCACTTATTTCAGAGTGAAGTTGCTGCCTCTGGCTAACGTACGGGTATTTTTTCTGCTCTCAAGTCGACATTGCTTCATTTTCTCTCATTCAACTTACGGTTTAAACCCGTTTTTCAGATAATCCCCTTTCCGAAGAATTTCAGGCCAAGTCATCGACAGTTTGAGGTTTCCGTTGTCTTTGCTCGGCTATTTAGGATCACCCCTTGCAAAGTCAGATTATCATTTTTGCTTATCTCCCTGCTCAAGCCATTTTTTGATCAACCCCTTTCCTTTGATTTTCAATTAAGTTGACGACTCCGTCGAACTCCTAGTTTTAAGGCAGTCTTTCACATCATTCCCTTTCCACTTATTTCAGAGTGAAGTTGCTGCCTCTGGCAAACGTACGGGTATTTTTTCATGCTCTCAAGTCGATATTGCATCATTTTCTCTCACTCAACTTACGGTTTAAAGCCGTCTCTCAAATAATCCCCTTTCCATTTGAGGTTTCCGTTGTCTTTGCTCGGCTATTTTGGATCACCCCTTGCAAAGTCAGATTATCATTTTTGCTTATCTCGCAGCTCAAGCCATTTTTTTGATCAACCCCTTTCCTTTAATTTTCAATCAAGTTGACGACTCTGTCGAACTCCGAGTTTCAAGGCAGTCTTTCAGATAATTCCCTTTCCACTTATTTCAGAATGAAGTTGCTGCCGCTGGCAAACGTACGGGTATTCTTTCATGCTCTCAAGTCGATATTGCATCATTTTTTCTCACTCAACTTACGGTTTAAATCCGTCTCTCAGATAATCACTTTTCCATGCATCGATCGTTTTTTAATCGACATGGTTTGGGACTAAGGGCACTTTATCGTTCATTTTTGCTAATAGAGAAAGACATTTTTAACATTGAAATAATTCTCTTTGCGCTGATTTTGAATGAACTCGATGCCTTTGATGGACATAATTTACGGATACTTTATGGTCTCTGTTACTCTGTACGGTTTTTTATCACTCTTTCTGGCTCGTTCCACACTTTAAAAGGGTTCCTCGGATCATCCCTTCCAATTATTATGACACAACATAATGACTTCAGACTCCATCACTTGAGACTGATTTCGATTAATTCTCTAGTAATCTTGCAAGGTAAAAAGGCACTTTGAAATCGCAAAATCCATTCCATTTTCGTTACTTTCTAGTCAAGTTGACGACTACGCCAAACTTAAGTCTCTACTTGCATAATCCGTCTTCCATTTTTGAGTACATATGGACGTATTTCTGCCAAACGGAACTAAGTGCAGTTAGACATGAGCCCTAAGACCCATCAGGATATACGCATAACAGGGCTCACGTCATAATGCACATAGTTCCGTTTGCCAGAAATACGTCCATATTACATTCCCTCTTTCCTCGTTTCGAGATTTAAGTTGAAGGGGCAGAACTCTCTCCGCTAAATTGAGTCCTCGCAGGAAAATGCTAATAATAGACAGAAAGTATCCTAAATTCACAGATACTGATATTTCAGGGGTCTTGATGTCTGAAATGCTTCGCCTCAACAGGAATCTCACATTTTGAGCAAGATTGGCTGAGCTTCACTGCTAACTTAATGAATACGTATACTAATCTAACTTATACTAAACATGACACATGAAAATTTACGATGTATACACAGAGTGAAGAATAAAAAATAATACAACTTGCAGATTTTTTGAATTTTTGGGAGATGCGAAGACCATATAGACTAATTTTGAGTCATAACCATGCACTTCTCTATCCAGCATACTTGCCGAAAAATAAAAGGCAAGATTGGAGAAAGGATCAGAGGAGAGGGAATGAAAGAAATCAAGGAAAATACAGGGTGTAACAACTAAAAGGCGACAAACGTTCAGGGATTTTTTTTTTGGCTCAAAACAGAAAAGAAAAGGAAAAAGCAGAAAATAACAAGACAGGCGAAAGTAAAACTGATAATTGTCGTCAGTGAATGGATGCCAACAAACCAAATATGCTACCACATTTACACACAGAAATCTCACACCAACCAACCAACCAACCAACCAACCAACCAACCATGCACCCTCACATACATACACCAACCAAATAACCATGCATCCTTACATGTACACATACACACACCAACCACCCTTCCAACCATGCACATTCATACACTAGTCACACACCAACCAACCAACCCACCATGCATTCATACAAACACACACCCACCAATTTACTAACCAACCAAACAACCATCTAACCAACAACACATCCACACATACATAAATCAATCACACTTAATCCTAGGAAAGACTGATTCCGCCCTTCACCCCTGTCGATCCCACCTGCTCCCCTCCCCCCTGGAACCAAAATCTGTCCTAAACTGCCCTATTCTAAATATACAACCCCTCACCCTTACCACTCCCATCAAACCCCCCCCCCCTTCACCTACATGCATGCATACCATGAATATACGTTCCGACCAACCATGCATCCACACATACAGGGTGTCCCAAAAGCCACCACCATGCATTCGTACATACATACATCACCAATCACACGTAAACCAACGATCCTGCCTAGCATCAATACATACGTACACCAATCACACACCAAAAGCATCCACACATACATACTCCAATCACACACCAATCGCACAGCAACCAACCATGCATCCACACATACAACAATCACACACCTTTCAACCACATGCATCCACACATACACCAATCAGACACCTTACAACCAACCATGTATCCACACATACATACACCAATCACACGCTAACCTAGGACTGATCCCATCCTTCGCCCGCGCTTCGATCCCACCTAGTCCCCGCTCCCGCCCTGACTTGCGAGTAACCGGCAATCAGGGCACATGCGTCAGCCTGTTCTTCGGATCTAATCTTCGAGGAGGTTGTGACCTCCTCGAGGTAGACACCGCGTTTGGCACGGCGGTATGCTGACACGTTCCCGGCTCGGTTCAGAGCGCCAGCTGATCTCGTCACGCGTCGCAATTGCGGGGTGCGAATCGCTATTAGGTCCAGTTACACGATCAAATTGAGCCATCAAATAGGGCCTCTCATTGGTCGCATTCAATGCGACTAATAAGAGGCCCAATATGATGGCTCAATTTGATCGTGTAACTGGACCTATTGCCCTGGACACTCGTTCGAGGCGAAGCTCTGAAGTGGTGGCTGTTTAGCCGAGTGTTGACATCGATGACCTCCAAAGGTGAGCGACCCGCTCTTCTTCGAAAGTCATCGGTGTCAACACCTGGCTTAACAGCCACCACTTTAGAGCTTCGCCTCGAACGTGTGTCTAGGGCAATTGGGGTCTCGTCTGCGGGAGCGGATCTCCGCAGAGTTTCGACCGAACTGATCAAATCA